>VXAU01003425.1:49941-137557 GCA_013399695.1 Formicarius rufipectus | reverse complement strand
AAAAAATTACAGATTTCCATCCACTGCCTCAACATTCCTTTTAGGAAGAACACTTTTCAATATCTTAGTTGGCTTCATGAACAGTGGGATTGAGTGCATTCCTGACAAGTTTGCAGATGTCTCCGAACTGTGTGGTGCAGTTGGCAATGCTGATGGAAGGGATCCCATCCACAGGACCCTGACAGGCTTAGATATGGGCTTGTGTGAACCTCATGAAGGTCAACATGGCCAAGTGTAAGATCCTCCACCTGGGTCTGGGCAATCCCATGTACAAATGCAGGGTGGGTAAAGATCAACTAAGACCAGTCCTGAGGAGAAGGACTTGGGGGTGTTGGTGGATGAAAAGATCAACATGACCTGGCAATGTGCACTTGCACCCCAGAAGGCCAACCATATGCCAGCAGATTGAGGGAGCGGTTCTTCCTCTCTACTCTAGTATTCTAGTGAGACCTCGCCTAGAGGATTGCATCCATTTCTGGTGTTTCCAAAACAAGAAAGATGTGAATCTCTTGGAATTAATCCAGAGAAGAGCCACCAAGTTGATGAGAGAGCTGGAGCATCTCTCCTGTGAAGACAGGCTGAGACCTCCAAAGCAAGAAAGGTAGTCTGAAACAGGACTGAGACATTGTAGAGCTCTTTCAGATGAAGAAAATATATGCTTTTTTGACTGAAAGCCATTGTTACAAGCTTTGCCAAAGACTGGCACAACTTCAGACATTTCCTGTAATCCTTGTATAATAATTTATGTCCCAGGTCAGCAAAGATATATGAATGTGTATCTGGCTCCTGAATTCAGTAAGGTTTATGCATCTACTTAAACCTGCATATACTTAACAGAAACAACTTGCAAATCAGATCTGATTTTGGTGTCTCTGGTGTCCTTCCACCATGGCTGCTTTTTTTCCAAGCCCTGGAACAACTTTATGGCCTGATTTACAGCCCTAAGTACTCACGCTTACCATCAAGCTAGTAAATGTATGCTTCTGTGCTTACACATTTACAAATGTCTATCATTGGAATAACCTCATTTCCATCTATTATCTGTTTGCAATACAGATGATTCAACTGCCAAGCCTTTCCTGCAACTGCAGATGAAGGGTCAGCAATATCTATTCTTGTTTTTAAGCAGGCTTCATGACCCCCACAAACCATGATGCTAACTGCTTAACACACTATTTATCTATTTTAATACATTTAGTGAGTCAAGAAAGCCTTCCCACAGCCAAACTTTATGTTTGGCCATGTAGTGTTTTATTCTTGTGTTCAAGTCACTTCATTCAGTTTATTCCCATAAAAAGTGTTTCTCCAGATTTGTGACAGCCTTTTCAGCTGACAGATATGGCGACTTCCAGAGATTCAGCAATGCTTCAGTAATTGTTATCTCAGCATGTTGTCTGACTTTCACTCACTGTTTTCCCATGCTACTGTGCATACACACAGGTAGCAGTGGCAGAGAGCAAATATATTCCTGGATTGGGTGCCCTTCTCCCCCAGAATAACTTACGAGTTCTTCATGCATACTATTCTGAATACTAACTTTGCATTCTGTCTTCTACAGTAGATATCACTGCAGAAGCACTATTTTTCTGCCAAAATCTAGGAGATCAAACACTAACAAATACATACTGGTATGTAATACCATGACTAAGAGAACACATTTTCTATGCTTTACAGTGCTATGTAGAGAAAAGGATTGAATATGAGCCAGCAAAGTGCCCAGGTGGATATGAAAGCAAATGGCATAATGGCCTGTGTCAAGAGTAGTGTGGTCAGCAGGACCAAAGCAGTGATTCTTCCCCTGGACTCAGCACTGATGAGGCTACACCTCAAATACAGTGTCCATTTCTAGGCCACTCACTTCAAGAAGAACATAGACGTGCTGGAGCATGTCCAGAGAAAAGCCATGAGGCTGGTGAAGGGTCTGAAGCACAAGTCCTACTAGGAGTGGCTGAGGGAGCTGGGATTGTTTTACCTGGAGAAAACAAGGCTTGGGAGTGACCTTATCACTCTTATAACTACATGAAAAGAGGACGTAGCCAGGTGGGGGTCAGTCTCTTCTCCCAGGCAACCAGTGACAGGACAAGAAGACATGGTCTTAAGCTGCTCCAGGGGAGTTGAGGTAAGACATTAGGAAGAATTTTTCACTAAAATGGTGATTAGATATTGGAATGGGTTGCGCAGGGAGGTGGTGAAGTTACATTCCCTGGAGGTGTCTAAGGAAAGACTGGACATGGCACTTAGTGCCATGTTCTAGTTGACAAAGTGGTGTTCAGTCACACCATGGATTCCATGGCCTCTAAACTAATTGATTCTGTGGTAGAAAAAATAAATATATTCACTAAAATAAATTTCTTGTTTACTTACTAATATTTGAGAAGTATTTTCATATCTTGTGAATTAAAGAAAAGCCATCACTGTAATGGCTACCAATAAAACATAGAGGTGACAGACGGATCTTGAAGTCATCACAGGCAGCCTATGAAATCATCAACTCAGGGTGCAGTAACAGCCCAAAAAAAATTCAAGAAAATGTTGGACATCATCAGGAAAGATATTGTGAAGAAGACAGAGTGGCATTTTGACACTATTTAAAGCTTTTAAGTAATCACATCTTAATTGTTTTACCGAGCTCTAGTCTCTGCATCTTCAGTAGAACACAGCTGAGGCTGATTAACAGAGAAGAACCAATATGAGTGAGAGGATAGAGACCTCCTTTCGAGGAGAGATGGTGACTAAGAGGGAATTAGGAGTGAATCTTATGACATTTTGGGGGTAGTGGGAAAGGCAAACACAGAACTGCTATTCATTGAATCCTGTAGTATCAGAGCTAAGGAGAAATCTGTGAAATCAGGAAACTGCATAAGGCAGATGAAAGAAAGTATGTGACATTGCAGGTAGTGAACTGTCTCAGGAGGTTGCAAAGAAGAACAGCATTACCAAGTCCAAAAAAAAGAATGATTAAAAAAATTCATGAGCAACAGATATAGAAAATAATACTAAAATTGATAGGTACAAAGGCAAGCAGTAAATTCCTGGTGTAATAATTCTAGAAAGCTTTTAGTGAATTTAGGTAAGATGATCATCTACCAGTTTTCTTGTTTTTCTGAAAGAATATGAGAGTTTTGTTCATGCCAGCATGGCTTAAAGCCATGTCACCATTCGTAAAACAGATACACACGGCAATGAACATGTCACAGTGGTATCAGTAATCCAGTGGCACTTTCAATCTCTCTGATCAGTCTTAAGCCAAATTCTAGCTGAGGAATTACTAACTAAGGGCATATCTATCACAATTCCAAAGCATAATCTTCATTCAAACACAAGAAAAAAGAAAATTCTATTTGTCTTAAAATATCTAACACCAAAAGTGGTAGGAACTACCTTGTTTCTTTTGGAAACTGCATGACTATCTTCTGGTTAAAAGGCACCTGTAGAAAGACCACCTTGGGTGGAGATGGGAAGGTGATCGGAATAAACAGCTTTCCAATAATCTTAAATCTCTCACTTCTGTGGTAAGGTTTATAACTGTCATTTGCAAATATTAATACATGAGTTTGTCCTCCTGGCTTCAGAGCTGGCCAGTGCCTGCATTATAGTGCATGGTCCTTCTCTGGGAAAGAGAGTACTAAATTACTGTTTCAGACAGTTGCTTGACAGCACAGGCCACAGGGGAAAAAAAAAGCTTTATTGCTATCTAAGAATTAATTTCACCAGTGAGTAAAGACAACAAAGGAGTGGTAAGGGATAAGTGCTGTTTTATATTAATATAAAAGCCCCATCACAGCAAAAAATTGCCTACTCTGCAAGATTCCACAACTGGACTGCATCTTCTCAGCTGCTTTGCCTTCCTCTCAGAGGACCACAAGAGAACTCCTGAATGTGTAAAAGATCTCTTCTCCCTCAGGTAAAAACTCCAACAAAAAAAATCTATGACCCTCTGGGTAACGTTTTTCCCCACTGTGAAGGCAACCTGCAGGCCTGTCAGTGCTAAGTGCTCTTACTAGCAACTATTAATTTTTAAGACCATGCTATTCAAGTTGATTGTGACTTATAAACTAATGTGACAACTGTCAACATGCCTTTGAGAAAGCTAAAACAAGTGGACTTTCAGAGGCGTCATAACATAGAGAAGTACATAGAGAAACAAAGAGAAAAACACTGTCATTGCACATCTCAAGAAAAGCACAACAGGGTACTAAGAGGCAAATATATTCTTAAATGAAGCCTGGAACGGAGTTCATAAGCACAGACCCAGCACATATTGGCTCACCCTTGGAATGATTAACACATTGCAAGACTGTCCAACTTGCAAATAAATGGTTTGATATTGAGGCATTAAAAATCAACCGGAGCACTATCAGCTTCAGCTGGCCTCCCACTTCTGGAGGCAAAAACACCAGGCTCTTCCAGCACACAACAATATCAAGTATAGCTGTTTGGGACCAGACTGGTCAAACACCACACGCCTGCAGATATACTGTTCTACCTTACCCAAGTTAGCTCACTCAGGGCTCCTGAATTTGCCATGTTTACATACTCCAAGTCTTTGTCATTTTATATGACTACCATTTAAACACTTTCTTAATCTATTTTTCCTGTATCAAAGTACACATTACAGAGTTTTTGACAGATTAATGATTGAAGAACTGCGTCTTGGAATAGGAAGTATGGATTAGGAAAAAAGGGCATGATGAAAGATAGTTGAAATAATCCTTATTTGCTTAATTCCTTCAGTTACTCACCCATGCCCTCTTCTAGAAATGTTTGGGTTTGTTTTTGGTTGTTGGTTTTTTTTTACAAAAATCACGGATTACTGCTGATACTCTATTATCTGTAGCATTTTAGATAATTCTTTTGGGATCTCAAATGACTTTATACTTTCTCATTTTAATTATGCATACACAGTATAATGTAGGGATTTGGAGATAAGAAAACATGAGGCCCTTGGAAAGTTTTATTACATAAGAAATAACACACACTGATTTATTTATTTATTACCTAAACAGAACACTGAAAATAAATAACACAGTAAAAATCCATGCCCAAGTATGACTAGTCTTTGGATCTATCTGTTCACACTCCCTTGACTGTTCACATCCTTTTCACACACAGCACCTCAGGCTTTCCTGGTTGTGGAGTCTGATCTCTGAAGAAGAGTGAAGAGAGACACAGAACAGAAATATCTTTTCTTTCCAGAGAGTCTAGTGGGAGAGTCTAGCTGTATATGCTGTAGATTGAATGACTTCTGCAGTTAAAATCTCCTTCATAGCAATTTTGTATCTTTGCATGCCATGCCAGCAGAATAATCTTGACCATCATAGGGAAATCCAGAATATCCTTTTTTCTGCACATGGTTCCATGCACATAGCAAAAGAAAACCTCTCACCATCAAGTGATCATGTTTTCTGTAAAAACAATGGGAATTAACAGAAAAAGATTTGAAAAAAGAAAATTATGACAAAAGGATATTAACAATAATACTAAAAATGCATGTGTTCCAGGACTCTACTCCAATCCTGTGAGTCAAAAAACAGGCTGCAGTGCAGATGTTGATTTAACAAGAAAAGAAACTGAAATTACATTTTACAGGTATGTGTGACAGGGGACAAGGGAGATGTGAAGATCTGGTGTCATGTTGCTATTTTTTAATTAAAAACTAGTTCTTATTACTCTCACAGGATAGGTTCACAGAAATCAGCTAAATGATGTTTTCTGAAATTGAAGTACTTTGTTCTGACTTCACATTGCCTGTAAGTGCTAGACAATCAAATCTAGAAAGTCACAAATGTACCATTCAGAAAAAAATGATACCTTCCACATATTACACATGAAGCAGAAACCAAAGCCTCAGAGAAAACCATAGCATAGCAGAGCATCACTAAGGCTGAGAACTTCTATTTAAAAGATTATACAAACCATTCAAAAACTCATATTCACTGTTTGTGTTGCAATTTGCTGAGCCTCTGGTGCACAGAGGCCAAATCATATGAGAAAAAAAAATAAACACTTGCCATTTTCCCATCACAATTTTTTAAAAGGCATTGGGAAAATTGCCTAATTAGCTCATGTATTAAAAAAGAAAAAGTGTGTCTGTAGTCTTTCTCAAACCTGTTTCCAACCTGTGCAGCCTCAGTGCCCCACTGTGAAAATAGTATTTCCAAAAATTCGCCAGATGTAAATCCATATTGACGGCACTTAAGGAGAACAGCAGAGGAACACTGAAGTGCATTATGATTTGGACTTTGTTTAGAAGTTGGGTTTCAGGTAGTCTCTCACTAGAGAAACAGAGCTCAAGGTAACAATCCCCATGGCCACTGAAGTTAAATTGTGAATTGCCATCCTAACACCAGCTGACTCCAGGGAAAACAATGAAGGACTATACAGAACCTTTTTCCACAGTGAGAAGGAGAACTTTTTCCCTCAGAATTTCCTCTTTTGTAATAAACATCTCAAAGTGCCTTAATATCCAGAGGCAGACACTGACTTTATTTCAAAAGCATAGCTTTGGAAGTGGTTGCTAATGAAAACAAGGGAAGAGAAAAGTAAGCAGCTGGAAAGGTACAATGTGACTGACAAAGATTCACAGGCATCCTTAGCAATGTAATGCAATGCAGTCACTGGCAAGCACACGGCACCATCCATTGCCAAAGGCATGCCTGGCCTCTGAACACATGGTATGCACACATCTTCAGACTCCTCCAGGGGTTTTTCTGTAATATCACAGACAGAGGGATAACTTCAGCTAGTTCATTCCCCATCTTAATTTTCTGAAATTAGTTCCACCTGTTAAACCACAGAGTAACTCAAGGATTACAACCAGCACAACCTACCAAAGGTAGGACAGAAATGAAGTATCAGTAATCTGAAGTGACAACAATTCAATTTTCTTCTTGCACATTATGTCTAAATCCTGAATAGTACCTCTATCTATGTTATACTAGTTTCGCAGAAATCAAACTGTTTACCCCATACATACACAGCTTCATGTACTGGATAGATATTTTTTTACATCAGATATTTCAATGGAATAGTAGGAAAACCCATTCTTTTTAACATCTGTAACTTTCTCTGATATTTCTAAGGTGCTTCATTAAAGATTCATTCCTACAAAGATTTTACAAAGACTGTATTGATAAAAAATCCACATGAGGGATTAACCACAGGGTTAATTAATATTCTGAACCAAAGAGTGGTATGGCAGTACGACAGAACTTCTTACTGTATCTTAATTTCATAATTAAGACACAGACACCCATCAGATTTATACAGATGTATAGTTGAAGAAGCAAGAAAGAAGCTCTGACATGCAAAGCACAGAGAGTAACAGAAATGCAAAGCACTATTTATCTGACTCCGCTGACTGTATATACAGCTGCTTAGTACAGATGGCTTTTAAGTCTATGGATAACAATATTATTAATATATTTTCAAATCATCTTAAGCACATGCTGCAAAAAATGTGATCGTCAAGTGAACAGAGCAGAGCTAAAAAAAAGGCCAAACAAAAATTGGTAAAGAAGCCAGCTAGTTATCTAGGCTTCATGACTGCCCTCTATCAAATGCTAATAAACTTTACTCTTCTTGAATATCATCAATCATTGCAATTCAAGAAAAAAAAATAACTCCAGTCAATTTAGAGCATCACCTGGAATCTGACTCTGCCTTATGTGATGAAGGAAATTCTCAGAAGTTACATGACTGCTTCGCTTGCTCACTTCAGCATCATTTCCTATACTCTGTGTAAGAGACATGGGTAGATACAAAGCAAAGCTTCCCAAATAACATTGGGAAACCATTAAGCTGATCAAATACAAAAATATGTCATATTAATGATGTGTCAAATTATTTTCTTTTTTAAGGTCTTGATAGTAGAAGTTTTACCAAAAGACTATAACCCATTTTTCATAGACCAGTTTGACGTTAAAATTTCATTTGAAATGTTCCAGCAAAGACTAAAATATACTGAGTGCAAAATACACTTCAGTCAGTCAACTCTAGGTGCTCTGCATTTTGATAAAACTTCTCCTGGGAGGATATCCAAGTAGTTTTTAAAATTCCAATTAAGTGAGAAAGGTCTATTCAAAGTTTATACTCTGGCTCATAAAAAGCAAAATATTCACTGAAGGACAAAAAGTAACAAATAATGAAAATTCATTGACTTCCTGGTTTACAGTCTGTTCACTCAGTTGAACAGTTTCGGTATTTCATCCAAGATAAACAGCTATAATATGAACAGCATGTTCCAGCTGTTCTATACAAACTGTAAACATACCATTCAGCAGAATGCAAGCTGTTCCTGAAACTTTCAGTATGAGACCAGTGACTTGGGGGCATAAGAATTTTCAGTGCTTGCGGAAAGCATTAATGAAGAACTCAAAGCAACAAGTGCTGAGCGCACTCTGTTGTTCTGCTGCAGGCAGTGGCCAGCTGACTAACAGTGCATAAAAGCATACACAAAAGCATGCATAAAAGCATACATACAGTCCTGTACAGCAGGTGCAGAGGCCAAAAGAGCTGTTGTTTTCCTGTATTTTCCCCCCATGTATATTTCTTGAAAAAAAAATGCTCCAAGCAACAGAATATTCACAATGACTAGTAGGAAGGGGAAAGTTTCTATTTATTAAGTATGACCGAGCTGTGGTATGACTCTGTTTTCACAGCATAATTTGTAAAATTCCAAAGTAATCAGCAAGAATTCATACCCTCCAGAGCAGCTGTACTTCAAAAATATTAATACAAAGCACGTCCACATCAGTTTGTGGAATGTCTACCAGTACTTTAAAATTACTGTCTAGTTTGTAGTCCTACCGTAAAGACACACAAGAGAAAAAAAATTCAGTGAAACCATACATATGCCTATTGAAACAATGTCACTACTGAATTAAACTTCACAGATTATTTCACACACGTACACAAATACAAAAAACCAAACCAAAACAACAACAAAACACTAAAAAAATCCCAAAGAAAACAAACAAACAAAACAATGAAAATAACCCCATCAAACAACAAATCAATCAACCAAACAAACAACACTAAGAAAAAAGGTAACTTAAAACCACAATCCTTGCCAGGGAAAGAGCCAGGATAAACTTTATACTTTACCCAATCATTTAACCACTGCTTCACTTTTGGAAAGAGAAACGTCTCTGTCTGAAAGTTCTCCTATAACCTCACTACTTCTCTGTATGTTATAGAAAAGTCCCCTTAAACTACTTCTAAACATCTCTAAGTATCACAGTAAATGGAAGAGTGATCAGTAGTGCAAATCTCACCCTACTCTAATTTTGAAATAGTGAGAGCTGCACCCCACACAACAAACTGCCCTATTTTGAACTTGTTAAGAATGCAAATTAAATGCAAACACAAACACAAAATACCTGGTGAGCTCTTCTTTAATCTTCAAGGGTTCATGTGGGTAGAACTTCACTCTAAAACACATTGTATATGGTGGATGAGCTGAAACATTACAAAGAAAAAGCATGAGAACAGTAGCAAACAAACATTGTCTCAGCCACTCTGAAGGAGTGAGCTCCAAAAGATTTACAAAGTAGCCACTGTAATCATTAGCGCAGGCAGAGGGTCAAACAAAAGCAGTAAATATTATATATGCTTTATTTAGGGATGGATTTTTTTGCAAATGATAAAGAGTATGTAATAATAATACTACAAAATATAAGAAACCATTTAATTAATTAAGGTAAAGACAACAGAACTATTTTTGTTTCCAGTATTTAATAAGACTACAGTACCTAATCCTGGGCCCTAACAATACTTTCACAAGAAAATAGGAAAGGAAAATGGAATGGGAAAGGGAATGGAAAGGAAAAAAGGAAGAGGAAGGGGCCTGTCAGGCCCTTTAATTCAAGGCAAAGTGCAAGCCTGTAATATTCCAATTAGTTTTAAAAGTCTCTTAGTCTTAATACGTACTCAATGTACACAATCAATTTTAACTTTCCAAAACCTTGAAGAGATGGTTTTTTACAGGAGAAAAAGAAGGGAAGACAGAAGAAAAGGGCAAAGGAAGATGACACCAGGTCAAAGAGAGAACCACTTTTTATTTATTGTATAATAATAATCACTAAGCCACCAGAACACTTGACTATACCATCTCCATAAGCTTACCAGTTCACTGGCAGGTATGAGCTGCATATGGAAGCTAGTTTAATAACCAAGATGCTCTTCAAGCTACTCTGACTGCAGTAGTTACCTGTATTCTGGAGTGTTCCAGAAACACACCTCTGGGTATCACACACTTCCAAGTGATGTACAACAGCAACAGAAAATAAAAATGCCTCATCTTTTGTTACAGTTGGTATCTTTTGGAAGACTCAACTGTTTTTTGAGGAAAAATGAAAGCTTTCCTTTTTAAAGACCTCATGTTGCACGCACTTTAAGCATGGTCGGACTCAACTGAAACAACTGATTTTGCATTTTTTCCTTGTTTAAAGAACTACTCATTTAGGACACAAGGAGGAATGGTGGAAGGGGCTGGAATGAAAATAAATGAGAAAAAAAAAAAAAAGAAAAGAAGGAAAAAAGAAAAAAAGAAAAAAAGCAAGGAAACGAAAAAAAACCAAGTAGAAAAGAAGGTGAAGAAAGAAAAATAAGCCCTAATTGCTCTTTAGAGATGGTTTGAACTTCATACTAATCAAATCTGGACAAGCCCACTGAAGGCTAGAGAAACACTTGACTGCTTTCCATGGATTTTGCCATCTTACATGCAACTGCGGCATTGTCTTACCAAGACTGGAAGCAGACTGCAATACAGAGTACACTGTTATGTCTTCCCTACTCTGTAATGGCAAACTGGAAGGTAAACTGAATTCAATGTCACAAAAAGGAAAGCAGACACCAAGAAACTCACTGAGGAGTCACGTTGCCTGGAGAAAGCAAAAAATAACTTAGTAACCTTAAATGGTTCTGTCTCTTCTAAATAAAGTTCCTAAAACCAAGCAAGAGAGGAAAACTTTCAGAATACTCTTCCACTTACAGAACACGATAGACACCTTGTATTAAATAAGCAAGAGTACTTTCTCAGCAGAAAAGGAAATTTTAAATGTCCTGGCAGATTTAGAATTCAATTATGCTTGAAATTATTTCTGCTTGATTGAATAGCTAATGCATGACTCTTCAGGGGCCTAGCAAATACATGCCTATGGCAAGACCCTAAAGCATACTGAATTTTACCCAAATTTTTGGATGTCAATTAAACAATTGAAAATTTGGCTATGGCAAAAAAAAAAAAAAAAGAAAGAAAAAGTAAGAGTAATATTAGAAGAGCCACACTCTGGCAGTATGCTGTAACCACATAAAAAGAACACCTACCCCATATGCAGAGTATCATAGAGAGGAAATGATGGCATACACTGCACTATAAAAACAGCCCGGATTAATAGGAAAGGTTAAAGTAGGAAATGTTTTACCTAGCAGAAGAATAGTATACAGAGGCATACACCAACGCACTGAATATGAAGATTTGTCAAGGAAGTCTAAAGCCTATTTTGCAGATACTTTCTGTAACAACATTCCTCCTCAGCAGCGCAGCAAGCAGTATAATACAAGGCTGTTGCAGCCCACTAAGCAGAGATCCTTTCTCAGAAACTGCAAGAATGTAACAAAACCAATCTGCAATTTGAACTGTTAATACGAAAATGATCACCTCTCTCCAGTTCATCTCTGGAATTGAGAAAGTTCCCTGCAATCACACATGGGAAGAGGATCCTCTTTTCCTGTTCTGAGTTAGAAAACCAGTCACAATAAACACTTGAATGTGGCAGGAGAAAATCCTCAAAGCTATACACTTTCCTCTCCATCTTAATTTTAAAATGGATCATAAGCCTAACGTTCTTCCAGAGAAGCACTTGATCATATGCAAACATTCGGCAAACCTTTCTCTTACAGATTGTACCACACTGGAAAAACACACATGACAACTTCATGTTCTCTCATTTACTATATTTTCATACTGGAAACCAAGATAGGCACTGAATTTTATCAGCTCAAGAGATGAGATTGTCAAACCAGTCAATTTCTCAATTCCTTGAATGTAAAATTACTTTCTGCCACTTACACATTGAAGTGGAAACAGTAACAACAAACCCTTTCTAAATACAATTCAGTTAACAGAAGCACATTTCATCAACACAAAACAAGTGTGCATATAATCAGTTTAATAATAGCAACTTCTTTTAAGCCTTTGTCTTTCAGAGGGATCCTTTAACTGTCAGATAAGGAGCAGCTGGCATAGTGAAATGCCCAAGGCTTTGTTAGAATATCCTACCATCACAGTTTTCTTTCTCACTACAACAGATTCACAATTACAATAATTTCAAAGGACTTTAGTGTGGAGAATAGTGCTGATAGCAAACTCCACGGCAATAGAACTATTAATTTGCCAGTTAACGTGCTAACAGAACATAAGAGGTGAAGGTAAAAAAACCAAATAAAATAATTTAAGTTAAATCAAATGCTAAAACTGGTCATAATCTAGACACTCATGAAGGAACTACACACAGAGTGTAGAAGAGTTCCAGGCAACTGATTGTATGTTTTTGAAGTTCCAGTTGTGTTTAACTAAGATAAAGTATTCAAAGCACATGGAACAGTAAGGAACTCCCTAAAGTAAACCCAAACCTACTGCACCATGAACAGAACTAACTGGGATACGGGAGCTGCCTTCTTTGGTACAAATACCAGTAAGTAAGGGACCGAGTCTCATGGACTGTCATTTTTAAGCAAAGCCCACAAGAAAAACTACATATTTGTATTACCCTTTTTTTAATAGAAAGAGAATCTGAAACAAGAAAAATGTATTTATGTATGCTGGTTTTGGCTGAAGTAAAGTTAGTTTTCTTCACCGTGGCAAGTATGGGGCTGTCCTGTGGATTTGTGCTGAACATAGGGTTGATAATATAGCGCTGTTTTTGTTATTGCTGAGCAGGGCTTACACAGAGACAAGGTCTCGTCTGCTTTTACTACTGCCGCACTAGCAAGGGGTACATCAGATGTTGGGAGGAGACACTCTGGGACAGCTGACCCCAACTGACCAAAGGGATATTCTGTATGACATCATGCTCAGTACAGAGAGTGGGAGGAAGAAGGAGGAAGGGAGGACATTTGAAGTGATGCCATTTGTCTTCCCAAATCACCATTAGGCACGATGGGGCCCTGCTCCTCTGGAGATGGCTGAATACCTCACTGTCCATGGGAAGTCGTGAATTAATTCCTCATCTTTCTTTTGTTGGTGTGCATGGCTTTTGCTTTCCATATTAAACTGTCTTTATCTCAACCCATGAGTTCTCTGGCTTATACCCCTCCGATTCTCGCCCTGATCCTGATGATGGGAGAGTGAGTTAGTGGCTGCGTGGGGCTTGGTTGCTGGCAGCAGTTAAACCACAACATTATGAAAGATGAAAACTGCATTTAAAAGCTGATTAAAAACTTGATTGAAATTTTACAAATGTCAACCAAGAGGGAGAAAGATGGAAGATTTTTGGCTGACACTTTTTGGAACGTTTCCTGTTTGTTTTCCCAATCTGCTTTTCACCTAGCACAAATATTACCACCTGTAATGAACCATACTGGCAGTGTTAGGGGTGGGGTTTATTAAACATGGAGTACAAATGGATACTGAAAGCCAATAGCAGATGTTAAAATTATCACATAGCCCTGAGAACGCAACATTGCAGAAAACTTCCTGCACCTCTCCTTGATGCTACATATTCTCTGAACTATAGCATCCTACCAAAGGTTAATGAAATTTAAAAAGCAAACAAGTAAGCAAAAATTACACTCAGTCTTCACATTCACTAATGGTGCAGAAGGATCTCTGAGGAATTCTAAGACATATGCTGTGGTTTCCATATACCTCTTCCCTCACTAAATATTTATCCACATCACTTGCTGAGCATGTTTAAGACTGACAGAACATTATTTATGTTTTCACATATATGAAATACCAGATCTACCATAAATCTCAAATTATGGGGTCCCCCACATTGCACTCAATTAGTTACAGGACAACACAGGGTAAGGTGGATTTCTGTCAGCCATTTATAATAATGCTTTAAAATGTGTTATTAAATCTTCATGAGGATCACAGGTTAAGAATACACAGCATTTAGATTAGTGCACAAAGAATCATACAAAATTTCCTGTTCTCACTGTGTATGCATTTATGAATCTCATATTTGATTAAACAACATTTTAATTTGTGCTGAGATGCCCTCGTTCATTCCACCTCCTTATATATTTTAGGACAGCAATAGAGATTAAGGAAATTAACCTGAAAAATTCCAATGACCTGATACAGAATAACATCCTTTTTACATTGTTCTTTAGAATCATGGACCGGTTTGGGTTGGGAGGGACCTTAAAGATCATCTAGCTCCAAAACTCCTGCCATGGACAGGGACAACTTCCACTACAGCAGATTCCAATCTAGCTTTGAGCACCTCCAAGGATGGAGAAACTACCACCTCTCTGTTACAGACAATTTGTTACAGTACCTCACCACCCTCACAGTAAAGAATTTCTTCCTAACATATAATCTAAACCTACGCTCCTTCAGTTATGCAAGACAGCAAAAAAAACAATGGAAATTTTGAACTCCTGCACATCGGAGCAAGAGAAATTATTTTGTTCCATTGTCATCAAGGACAAAACTCATAGCTGGATGTACAGTTCTACATTTCCCATAAAGCAGACTACAGGATAGCTGCATACTTACTGTACAGAATAACATTTAAAAGAAAATAAAATTAAAAAAAAACAAAACAAAAACAATACCAAAACCACAAAACCAAAAACCAACCAAACAAAAACCAACAACCAAACAAAGACTGCAACAAAAAAACCCAANAAAAAACACTAAAAAAAAAAACCCACAAAAAAAAAAAACAAAAAAAAAAAAAAAAAAAAAAAAAAAAAAAAAAAAAAAAAGAGGGACAGTGCATGGTACAACTCTGTTCTTTAACATTAGAGCTGATGTGCCTCAGGTTTTATACCATAACATTCCTAGACAGAAAATAAGTAATACTAAATGTAAGAAGGCCAAATAGAGAACCTCACTGTCAGCATCTGGGAGAGAATTACAGTATACACAAATTCATGGAAAAGAACAGAAATATATATATGTGTGTATAAAATATATATAATCTTTCTTTTGTTTCCTTAAAGGGTTATTGTAGCAACTAAAATCCTTCATCTGTGACAAAAGATAAAGTTAAGTTACAACAGTATTAAATTGAAGTTGCAAAGCACATAATTAATACTGTGAGCTTAATCTAAGGCTGATAACAGAACACTTCTGTTAGCATCTCATTCTCTCCTTCTGCTTTCTTAAGACCTTTTCATCATGATAAGCAATCTCATGCTAGCTGCTTTTTATTTTGCTTTTTTTTTTTTTTTTTTTTTTTTTTTTTTGCTACACATTAATTTTTCAGATTTTAGAGTTTGGATTAGGATTCTTTCACAAAAGCCACATCTGATGAGATCATCACATCACTACACTTATAGAATTCATGGATTACCATCTATCACATCTAGGCAACATCTATATGCAGGTAGAGTTGTCTTGAATAAATCAAAACACTCTCAGTGCATCTGTTGGAGAGCTCCTGCACATGTTGCTATGCAGAGTGCAGCAAGAAGACTAAGTCCTTATGCTTTACTGTGTGGAAGGATTGATACAAATTCAGATTACAGAATACATTCAGGAAGCTGTTCTACTTTTGATGACACACTGAAAGGAAGAAAGAGATTAATATAATTTGTAATTATTACAGTTCCTCTTTTCTTCCTTCATTGCTGAGAAGCACAACCTAGTT
The DNA here is from genome assembly GCA_013399695.1 of Formicarius rufipectus. NCBI lineage: Eukaryota > Metazoa > Chordata > Aves > Passeriformes > Formicariidae > Formicarius > Formicarius rufipectus. The sequence continues at coordinate 121,727 of VXAU01003425.1, read as the reverse complement.
TTAGTTTGACATTCTTGTACTTAATTTTTACTCGATAACACTCCAGCCAGCTAAACTCTAGACATAACAGTTCACACTGAATATTCCAGGTATATGTATACATGCATATATGCATATACATGCGCACGCTGCAATACATACTACTGCTAGACTAAAGGAAGAATTTTTTTAAGTATTCCAGCCAACACCTGCCATTAATTGGTTTTGCATATTACACAATCTCTTAAGCCTTACATTTTAAAGCAAACATATTATCTTCCACAAAAAAGGCACCTTGTACTTATAATTAAAACAGAAAACAACTGCATACAAAGAATATATTAAAAAAATCTCCCTCATTTTATAAACTGAATAGATAAATAAAGGGCCAGCCAGCCAGCCAGCCAGACAGACAGACAGATAGATAGATAGACAGACAGACAGAGAAATAGCAACTAAGACAAAACTTCCAATGAGCTAAGTCAAGTCACCAGAATTGCCAAATAAAACCCTCTTCCATGGCTAGATGTAAACTTCAGAGTACCAAATCAGCTCTGTTTACTGAAGAGGTCTTCACACTTGGCCTGCTTAATGGAAATGATAAACCAGACAATAATCTTTCAAAAGGATAACTAAAATAACAAATTCTTCTTTTGAGGACACTTTTTAAAAAAATGATCTTAATTTCCCCACTGCATATGGCAGGAGCTCACCAATTAGCCCACAGTACTTGAATTTGCTGGACTATAATAATGATCTCAAGCCAATGCTCAGCATTGTCAGGAAGCAAGAGGCAGCTGGAAGCAGAAAAACCAGAAAAGACACAGAAGAAAATTGCCACACTTCATTGTTTTCATTGCCACCTCCCAGTGGCTGACTGTGTCTCAATGAAAATGGAAGCCTGAGCATACAGATCTTCTCACTAGATCTCCCACACCACCTGTGCCTGCTGCTCTTTGGCCCAGCCTTGAGCAGTAAGGAAAAGCTTTTGATATGCAGCACACTGTGAGATGCTGGAATGAGTGTAGCATGGAGTGTTTTTGACACTGGAAAGGACATGAAGGGCCTATTTCCTTCAAGAAACAAATTAAACATATTCTAAATAACTGCATGGCAGCACAAGAAAACCTTTGGACATTTCAAAATCAGTTTAAAAACCTGAGCTCCCAACACTTACATTTCATTTGCTTGAAGATGGACTTGTTGGGCTCAAGCCAGTGCTGAAAAGGCAAAGCAGAGAACAGAGGTTAATATGGACTGCAGTGGACAGAAACATCCTTGTTTGGTTCCAAAAATGGGAAGTAGGATTTTTGTTTCACTGAGACACACATAAAGGGGAAAAACACCACCATACAGAAACTGCACTATATAAGCACCACTGCCTATGCGATAGTTGTAGTTGATGTAGAAATAAAACAAATATTTCAAAGGCATGCTTAAAGGTGAGAGGCTCTAGTGCTCAGTTGCAGCAGACATTTCAATCTTACACTTTAGGCCACTTTTTTCCCAGAAGAATGGTCATATTGGACAGTAGGATAGACTGTTCAGAAACTTTAACCTGGTCCGTTCATTAATGCTGTCTTCTACAGTTCTTATAAAGCATGTGTAAGTACTCTAAGTCAAAATGCTCAAGACACAAGTTATTGTTCTTCTCTAGCAAAAACTAAAAACCTGAAGGGCATTTTCCCAGGAAACGCTCACAGTACAGACAGCCAATGCTCAACAGAGAGATATGTATGCTTACCAGTAGGCACATAGTTTTCCAGGGAAAGACTGGAATGGCAGGAAATTTTCATTTATGGTTTTTTTTTGTTGTTGTTGTGTTTTGTTTTGTTTTTTTGTTTGTTTGTTGGTTGTTTTTTTGTTTGCTTTTTGGGTTTTTTTGTTTGTTTTTTTAATTCCCCTGGAAAATAAACTCAGATGCTTCTGTAACAAAAAGCTAGGCTCTCACATTTTAGCTAAGAGTCTTAGCACATCCCCTGCTAACAGCAGCTGAACATTCAGGAGGATGTTTTGATAAACCAAAGAACATGCTGATATTCAAGTGCCACTTCTGACCACAGTCAACAGCTTTTGTACTAAGATTTTTCCTGTAAGCAAAAAAGCTCCACATTAAAAAGAGATTTGTGCTGCAGAAGCAGCTGGTCAAAAAACATAGTATTCTGCTTTAATAAGCATAATTAACACTGGAAGGCCTTGTACTAAGGAGTTTAATTTTTAACCCTTTCATTCTCGCTCTAAAACCCAACAGTTTACTGCAAAAAGAAAATTTAGCATTTATTAAGCCATATGGAATACTCAAAATAGCCTACATATTTCCTTATAACTTAGAGTAATTCTTCTACAAAGAAAGACCAAGGGTACATATTCTGTAGACAGTTGATAGCAACCAGTAAATTATTGTTTTTAAAATTATGACATCTCAAGAATTCAGGATAACTGTAAATTAGTTTTCTGAAACAGAACTTCTGACAAAACAGATACCTTGGAAAGAATGTTTTCAAGTCTCTGTAGTTTATATGCCATCGTTGCTTAGAAACTCCTGCACAGAGTTTACAGAAATATTGTAGATAAACACTACAGCATATTTCTGTCTGAAGCTCACTTATCACTGAGAGACTGATAGGGAGCCCTGGTACTCAGAAGACAAACATAACAAAAAAGCAACAACCTCAAACTTCAAACAGCAGCCATAAAGAAAGAACCACCCTGCATCACTCCTTTACCTATGCCCTTTTGCCAGTACCTCTCTTTTTTGAGGAAAAGAAGAAAGAAATAGAATTGTGGCAGCAATGACTGTTTCACTGACTTACCAGAAATAGCTAGCTCATTTCATTCCTTTTTTAGATCTTACATATACATTATTAATATATTTCACTCTGAATAATGGATAGTGAGGTTTGATCATGAAAAGGTAAAGGCATTCTCATTTAAGAGATCCTATACAGTCTGCACTGCATTATAGATACATAATCCAGAATGAATTCACAGATAAGAAACCAGTCAAAATACACAGACAGGAAAATGTTCTTTCCTTAACCTCTTCACATACCCACTCCACATCCACCAGATTCCTGACAGTCCCAGTTAAAGATTCAGACAGCAAAGAGAAACTTGGACAGTAAGCCATGCCGTACTGCTCGCAGGGAACTGAGAGTTTAGAATTATTCACTATTTACATCAAGCAGAATCTCAACACAATTTTTTTGATTTCCTTTTGAAAGACCAAGTTGAAATAATAGCAGAGACCAGGTTAGCATTTAGAGCTGTTTTAAAAAGTCAGTTACCTATTCTAAAAAGTCAGCAGTAATAAAAAAAAAAAGCCGATTTGCAAATATAAACCCCTCAAAATTCATGATAAGAACAATGAAAGAGGGAAAACATGGATGAAATTCCTCATGCAGTAAATGAAATGCAGGTTTACCTAACCTGTCTAAAAGCAAAGATGTTTCACTAAGATCTGACTGTCATGGGTTAAAAACAGATTGAAAAACCACTGAGCAATTAAGCAGTCTACACTTGCACATGGAGGTCATGGTACTGACAGGCACTTTTTAGAAGCTCAGATTTCTGTGGTGACCTTCGGTTGGAGAAAGATTGCAAATGTATATACAATTAAGTGGAATCTTCCAGAAAACTGAGCGGTTACTTTATAATTTGTGGAGAATTTCAAAGACACAGCAATTAGGTGCTTAATGCCCTCTGACTGTCAGGCAAAGATAAATGCCTAGTCATTGCTAATACTTCTGAAAATAGCCACACCTCTATTTGTTTGAATATTTCAATTTGAATTTTAGGAAAGATTTTCCCCTGAGTACTTACTTATCTTCCAGCCTTACAGCATTGACTATTAATAATTAATACCTGTGCCTTATCTCTACTATATAGAGTACCCAAGCTATATTTATTCCAAGATTAATTAGCTGTTATAGCTAGGACCAGATTAAGGTTCCTATAAATCAGTCAAAGGGTTTCTGCAGAAATTTTAAATTGAAAAGCATTTGGTTTTCCAAAATCCTTTAAAAAAGTATTGCTACATTAAAAAAAAAAAAAAATTTCCCTGGGAAAAAAAAAAAAAAAAAAAAGGAAAAAAACAACCAGATGAATGGAAAATAGAATATTTTGAGGAAGCTTGTCAGGACAAATTTTAGAAGCATTTTACATGTTCAACAGCAAAGAAATGTCGTTAATACTGTATGCCACACTGCCTTGTGGCAACAGTCCATAGGTGTCTTCCATTCTTTATTGTAAGGCAAGCACTTCATAAGACAAATAAAACAAACAAACAAAGCTAGTCAGATGTAAAATTGAAGCTAGAAATAAGAGGTTTTTATTCCTCTACAAGCAGTAAAATGGGCAAACTATGGAAAGATATGAACAATTTTATACAGTTTCATTTTGGCCTTATATATTTGACACTGTAGTCCATAAAGGATGCTTTAATTGGGTGACGGCTTACACCCTCAAACCAGCTTGGCTTTATATGTGATAGCACTTAATGATCATAAGAAATCATTCTTGCAGGGGCTGAGCCCTGTGGTTCACTGAGAGCATGTTAGCAACATGGTTGTTGTCCCGTAGGGAAGAAAACACTTTGATCCTAAATCCGGTTAACAGATATGACCAAGAATATTGAGAGAAGATTAATGTTCAGCACTACTAATATCTAATCTCTTTGCTGACAGAGGTTTGGGTGGCACATGGGTATCTCAATGGTCAGACAGACATTCTCACCGAATTAGAAAGGAGAGAGAAAGATACGCTGAGATCTTGAAGGTAGGTCATGGGATAGCTAATGAGTCTTGGTGTTTCAAGTGCTAGTGGTGAGTAAGAAAACTATTATGGGTATCACTTTTGGTACTGGGATCCTAAAATATGCTGAGAATTGCCTTCTGACTAAGACTGCATTGCAATTCCATGCTGTGTTTCAGACTGGTGCTATCTTTACTTTGTAAATACAGCCTTCACCTCTGATCAGCCTTTAAGTGGCACTGAGTAGTCATTAGTGAGGCCAGGTGTGTTCTTGCTTACCCACAAATGCTGAGCAGCTGATGTGCTATCAGCTTTCAGAGCAAAATCTCAGTGAGCAAGGACACAATGCAAGGGTAAAAGCACCATTCTAGAAACTCAATTTCATGACACTAACATTTTCCTTCAGTCCAATCTTCCATTGCCTTCAATACCAGTGACCTTCTTCAACAAGGAATCTGCACTGAACAGCTGGTTGAACAGCTGCATTGTATCATACCACTCTCACCTCATACCAGGACGAAAAAACACACACAGAAATTAAAAAGAAAGGTGCTCAGTCAACACAGGATATCTGGCACAGAATTAATGATGCTGTATTTCCTCAAGGAAAATGGGTGATCATTGGTCCCAATATAATATCTAATACATGAAAATATAGCAGTAAGTAGTTCCTTGAATAGGAGAATCAGTAACAGCTCCTCCAGATGTGTTTCCTGTTTGAAACTACTAAAAAGTACTAGCTCCAAATAATGGTTTCTGGGTTCTTACAGTGTCTCTATCTCAACTATCTCTAGATTTCCTGGAGTGGGTTTGCCCTACAGCATTTCACTCAGTGAGAATAATAACAGAGTTCTATCCACCAATGCGGCAGCTTACTTTCACGAAATCACACAGGAATTTAACATTTGAGAACTATATATAATCACAGAAAGGTTGGAAGAGATCTTCAAGATAATCCAGTCCAATCATCCACCAAGCACTGTCACCATAATCCCTAAACCACTAAGCCATATCATCTAGCAGGAGATGCAGATGTTTCCTAAACACTTCCAGGGACGGTGACTCCACCACTTCCCTGGGCAACTTATTCCAATGCCTAAACACCATAATAATAAAAAAAATTTTCTAATATCGAATCTGAATTTCCCATCTCCATTTAAGGCCATTTCTTCTGGTCCTCTCACTACAGACACAGTAGAAGAGACCAGCCAACTCACTACAACCTCCTGTCACATAGTTGTAGAGAGCAATGAGGTCCCCCATGAGCCTCCTCTGGAGACTAAACAAACCCAACTCTCTCAACCATTGCTCACAGGACATGTTTTCTAGTCCTTTCACAAGCCTTGTTGCACTTAGCTGAATATACTCCACCTCAATGTCCTTTCTGAAGTGAGTGACCTAAAGATGGATGCAGCACTACAAGCGTGGCCTCAGAAATGCCACATATAGGGGGCTTATCACTTCCACAGTCAAATCTGACCAAATCTGGTTTAAAACATTACTACAGCTGAGAGTCAGGGAGAAAGGCAGTGAGATTCCAGGCTTCTCAGAAATCCACATGAAAAAATCAACAGTAAATGTACAAACATTTGGAACTCATTTATTCCCAATGGAGTATCATGAGACATAAAAGAGCATCCTGCAATTTATTGCACACTGTTAGTACAGTCCTGACATTTTTTAATCTATCCTAACATACAGTTTCTCTAAAGGATGCTGATGCTGATGCTGAAAGGTAAGATAGCAGACATGGTGTAGAACCCAGTGTCTTTTACTGCTAGATAATTCGATGTCATTGTCATTGTTACTCTTCCGTAGATCCAAAGATTGAACAAAAGCTACCATGTTGCCTCCTTTTGTGCTTCCAGGGTTTCTTTTTTAGTCTGGAATAGAAAACGGAAAACTACAGACAACTCTTTATTGTTTAGATATGCCCAAAAGATATGTACATGTTTACTTATGTAATAGGAAAGGGTTATTATGAAAATAGGCCTGGGGGAAGAAAGAAACATACATTACAACTTATATGAAAAACAACCTACAAAAAAAACAGCGATTTTCCTACATTTCAAAATTTTGTTGCAACACAAGACAATTAGCTCAATTACCTACTTTTTTACATAGTCAGAAATTCTGAATGTTCCAAGCAGAATTTTTGAAACGTTTCATTTGAAGTATCTGAAATAGTGAAATCATTCATTTTTTAAATTCTCAAACTCAGTCAAATGTTTCAGCACTTCTAAATAAAAATGTTGCATTTTGGTAGCATTCTCCAAAAGAAGACATCTATGGTGAATTAAAGCTGGTATTTCTGCCTGCTTGAGCTCCCTTAATAGATTACAAAACAAAAGGACTGCAAATTAGCTTTCAGACCAAGTCTGAAACCTTTGCACAAAAAATATTACATATGATTAAAAGGGAAGCAAGCATCACTAGTAGACTAAATGTCACCAGGAGTAAACCTGCATATTTCATATATATGTGTGTATGTGTGTGTACACTATATAATAATATACTATAATGTCATATAGCTTAACTATTCAAAGAGCCAATCAAGAATAATTCACTGAAAGCCAAATTTAAATACATGATTTTGGCAGTTTCATTTGGAATCACTGATACAGCCCTTTCTGTGCAAACATAGAAATTATGCAGTCAAATATAAACTACAACAGCGGCATTCAGCACTTCCAAGAAACTGCACAAAGCAGCATGGATTGTACACTACCTACATCAGAATCAATAATAATGCTCCTTAAAAAACAGTTACGCTGTCTTGTTTCAACTTCTATTACATGTTGTCTGAAAGAACCTTTAGAATATGGTGTCCAGTCTCTGTCAGTGTTTAATATAAATTCTGTCCAGAATATTATTGAGAATTCACTTAAAATTACTCACAAACCTACTGAAAATTTTTGCCCCACTGACCTACTGGTTCTTCCATTGCAGCTTAGAAACCAGCTTAACTAGCTTAAGAAACCACCTCCATTGCATGAACTTCTTTTTCTAGTTTACATTCTTAGGCATGTATAACCATATGTTTTTAGCCTTTGTTTTCCTGCTTTAAATAGGTTATGCCCTTCTTAGTATCATCTCATACACAAGCTCTCAATTCTCTTCATATTTCTAATACTCCCCCTTCTTTCCTCTTTCCTTCTTCAGTGACATTGATCTTTCTTAAATGAAGATATCTAGATCAGAATACCTGAGGTCTCATTAGGATGTCATGACATTAATACTTTTCTGCAAATGCAATCCTAAGAAAAGGCAAATAAGGTGTTGCCACGCACTAAAACCAGACCAGTCAATATTCATTTTATACATTAGCCCACATCCCTTTATTTGTCTATGAGGCACTGAAGTACAGTGTCACACACATTGTTAACTGGTATGGGATGAATTATCACTTTCATTCAAAACAATTGTGCTCAGTCAAACAACCAGGTTCAACATCAGAAAGAAGTTTTTGCTGAATTCCACCTACTGATCTTTACTGAACTGCCATTTCTGTTTTGTAACACATATAACCAATCCCTAACAATGTATGGCAGGAAATGTGTGTCCCTTCTTCCTTGATGGGATCTGCAGGATCTGCAAGAACTCCGTGGAGCTTTGGAAATTTTCTTCTACAGAACTAAAAGTACTCTTTTCTGTGCAGTGGCTACAAACATACATTTCTCCTGCGACCCCACCACACTTTACACTTGCTACAGTTTATCTCCATAACCACATACCTAAGTAACTACTCCTCTGTAATCACAGGGGAGTTTTATTAACATGAATATCAGGTAGTTAAGCTCATGACTGCTAAATTACAAAAGAGAAGGCAGAGCAATCACCTACCTCGTAATTTTGATCATCACGATGATTTTCTCTAGTTTTCTACTGAGTTGTCCTGGTTTTCGCACAGGACAAAGATAATTTTTCAGGGTAGCTGTGAGGGGTGAAGCCTGGAGCTGTGTGCATGGGTTATTCTCTACCACCTCACGCCATTGCTGGGGGATGGAAGCAAGAGATCCTCATTTCTGGGAAGAAGGTGGGTGTGGCTTGTGGTCCATAAAAAGGTGTGGTGGCTGGAGGGTCCATCTGTCATTGTTTTTCACTGTCCCGGGCTTGGCGAGCATTTTGCTTGTAAATCACCTTTTGTACATTTTTTTTATTAACCTTGTTGCTGTTATGTTCATTTATTTGTCTCACTGCTGTTTGCACTACTTTGTTCTTATGTCAACTTGTAGTCTCTGCCTTTTGTTTCCCACTGGAGCAGCAGTGGCAGGGGGAGGAAGGGGCTCATGGTTTTCTTTTCAGTCTGAACACTAAATTGGGGATTGCTGTTCCAAAACCATGACATGAGCCATTTACCAATCAACTTTTCTCTAGCCACCATGCTTAAGCCCCAGAATAATTATTCATAAAGTCTCATGCTTTTTATACTACTAGGAGATTGTTGGTTCGTATGTTTCTTCAAGATCAGAAAAAGATCAGAACAGAATTCTGATGAAGAAGTTTCAAAGTCCTCCTGCATCAGACTAAGAGGTATTTATACATCTATAGAAGCAGGATTCATCTAGGTGAACCTCTACAAGATCAGAAATTCAGAAGAGCCAGATGACATTAATAAATATCCCTTTATTGTAACATTCATTTGCAGTTTAAAACTTTAGGATGAAGTTTGCTGCAGAAGAAGTATCCACTCTGAAGGTAAGCATTTGATTTTCAAAGTGCAATCTTAAAACAAAAACAAACCAACCAAACAAAAGAGAACAGAAGGACAACAGAAGATAGTGTATGTAAACATAGCTTATTGTGATGAATTTTAACCTAAGAGAAAAATATATGTTGCTTTCAACTCATCAGCAGAGCTTTTGAGTCTGTACCATGACATGAGAGTTTAAAATAAAGAAATAGTATCAAACTAGGGGAATTATACATGCTTAAAAGCATGAGAGTAATTATAAGTCAGCATTTAAAAATGCATGTATGGAAAATGCAAGTCTGTTAAATTTATTTAACAGCTGTTGATACAAACCATCCTACTACACAGGATGGCTACAGTATTCTGAGTTGTTGGATATAAAGGGAAATAAAGATGCAAGATATTTTAGGTAAGAACATAATTTGTTTCTCAAATGGTCTTGTGCTGCTAACCAAGAGAAAATTTTAGCTTCAGTATAATCTTCCATAAACTTAACACCAAATTAAGTATACTACCAGATGTAAAACAACTGTATAGCCAACACAGACAAGACCCTGCAGTGAATTTATCAATCAGCTAACAGCTCTTTGGACCACAGGAACCACACAAGGTACGATATAACAGGAATTGCAATGGGCTTGAGTTCTTGGAGGTTTTTTCTGAAGCATAACTTTTTTTGACACAAAAAAAATCAAGGTTTTTACTAAAAACACCCTTTTGAATACCATTAAGCAAAATAACTTTTCTGCTGCTATTTTTGAGTGATGGCAGAGAAAAGCCCACTAGAAGTATATATTAAGTCCTACCGAATTATAGTCCGATCTAGCACTCCACCTAATCTTCCCATCAATTCCAACCATGTGAATACTTCTATAATTTTTATGATTGTGAAGAATTAAGAACACTGGTCAGAATAACTGCTAATTAATTTCATTTTTAAAGGGGATTACAATGGAAATTATTTGCTGCAGCTTTACAAAGCTGTTGCAGTTCTATAAGGTTGAGCTGATGGTGATTCCCCAATTCCAGTGATTTTTGAAAAAACTAATTAGGGTGCAGCAAGAGATATCCAGCAAAATGTTTCCTTCTTCTTTAATCTTAGCAGTTTCAAACTGGAGATTGTTTCCAAACATTAAATACCAGTATATGTCCCCAAGGTAGTAAGTCATATATAAGTCTTTATCTTGAGAACAGCAGGATGACATGGTGAAGACACAGTTCTGAATTTCTCTGTCTGAAGGTTTCTGCTTCCAGTGTTGACCATTCCTTCCTACTCCTATCTGAATCTGAAGCCAAACAGGGGGTAGCAATAGCAAATCTCCTAAAAAATACAATTTGCAGAACTACCTTAGATCTAGGAAAACTGACTAATCACTGTCTGTACAAAAGCCTAGAGCACAGGCTTGTAAATTTTATTGCACAAATGCAACGAGGCTCTTAGGGAGAACCAATCTGAAGAACTCCCCACAACTCCACAAATCACATCTGTTTTGTGTGTTACAGATTTTAAGTCCACACACTCTGTGATGAGTGGAACAGAATTTCTGCTTTTAGCTGCTACATTTAATAGGATTTCTGCCTACATAACCCAAGAAGCATACTCTATTGAAACTGAAGTTCCCAAATTTCATTGTACTGCCAGAACCTATAGTTATTCTGAGCTAACTCCAAGTCATCAGTATAGATCATTTCTAGCTCGAGTGCCCAGAAGAACTACACAAGTCAGAATACATTAATTTACCTGAAATGAAAAAAAGATGAACTGAGGGGAAAATTAAATTAATAATGCCACTTTATGAACATCTACAGATTAGGACCAGAGTATAAATCCTTAGAGATAGATAACTTTGAATTAGAACTTACATGCATATTGAAATGAAAACTGAATTTAGCATTACTTAAAAGCAAATGTAGTCAGAGATCATATACATACCCTTTGCTTCTCAGGGTCAACATATCGAATGCCAAAATAGTCTTTTTCCAGCAAGCTGTAATAGTTGCAGATGTGATCTATAAGAAACTGACCTTTGGTTTCTCTCTGTGAAAAGAGAAATAATTGATACATTATGTTCAGTATTCTGAACTATCTGTCTACAAAATCTAATCAAAATGTCAAAGCAAATGGCACATGAAATTTGTTGTTATTCAGATGAGGACAAAGATTTAACCATTTACCTCTCTAAAAGATGCAGGAGAGTAACGATCAATGCATTCACTGCACATTCACAAATTGATTGGTTAAGAAAATATCATTACTACTCCTACCTCAGAAAAACTCATGCTGCTCTAATAGCTGCAAAATTTATAATACTTAATACATTACTAGTAATCATAGTTCCACCTGATGCTATAATGGCATAACAGATACTCATTTATATATAGAATTTCAAAAAAGTGTGTGTTTTTTTCTATCCTTCACGTTTGCAAGCACTTTTGGCAGTGAGCACCTTACTGGATCTTTATACAGTGCCTGCACAAAACAGATCTGATCCTTAATTCTCAGACAGTACTACAGTACAAGGAAAAAATGCCTACAGGACTGAAAGAGATGTTTTCATCTTTGCACTGTTACTGGATAAACAATCATTCTTTATTTCTGCTTTCTTCAGTCTCAATACTGTATTTCATTTCTCCTTTATCCTCTGCCTCATATGGAGATCCTACATGAATGTTCATATTTCTGTTGATGAGCTGATGTGAGGGTTCAGGTTGACTTTTATTCTGACTTGTTATTTGTGTCAATATTAACACATAGCTAAACCTGTTTGCCAAAAACAGCCTACTCTAAGCACACAGAGGTGCTAGACCACATAGTGGTGTCAAGTCTCTGCACCATTATTTCCCTCTGTCTTCCCTGCTCCTACACTGAACCACCTCTGTTAAGGACCAGGTAGTGAGTTCTATCCTTTGCTGACATGAAACAACTTGAACTTAGCTCTCTAATGTCTACTAAATAGAAACTACACAGGGCATACAATCACATTATATAAAAATATTACTTAGTCATTTCTCCAAACTGCTACCTGAAAACTTTAATGCCTGTTCAAACTTTCTTTAAAAACAAGCAACTTAAGCTATAAACAGCATGGCAAACAAAACGGAAGAGCTAGCTTTTGGACTTCTCAAGGTACTTTACAAAACTGGATATTCTTATCATCTTCATTTCACATAGGAACAGCTGAGAAAAAAACAGTACCATGACCTGGTCTGAGGTCATACTCTACAGGGCAGAGGAAGCAATGGCCTCGGGTCCCCATCACCATCTGGTGAGACTGCTTCCCCCAGGAAAAATGAGACATGCTTCAAGACTGGAGAGTTAAAAAATAACACAATACACGAACTAGTGCTTTGTTTTCGTATCTTTAGAATTAATAAGGAATTCTGATGTGGATACTGTTGCTTGACTTTTTGTTTCCATGACTGAACTGACAACTAAACAAAAAGCAGCCTCACTGAAGGCACTGTCAGAGAGCTGCATCGCCCTTCCAGTGTGCCATGGCTTCTGTGGATGTCCTCTTCCCTGCCATATGGACCTTTTCTCCTGCTGAATCCATTTCCAGCCACAATGGAATTACTGCTTTCTCTACAGAATTCTTTTCCTAGATGTGAGGTACTCAGCTTCAATTCCTACTGTGTAAGCCGTCTACTTCTACTACTCCTATCCTTTTCCACTTTCTATCTCCTGTGTATTTACCCCTTACTATGCATCCTGTACACTTCCATACACTGTTACACGCCTGGAGGATATCTCTTGCCTTGTCTCCAGCACGGTATTTCTATAATTTGTTTTCCTGTTTTTAAACAGCCATTGTCAAAGGATGTTAACCCAATCTATCAACTCTGCACATGGTCATGAAACCTCATGCTACCTTTTTCCATGTTACATAGCTGCAACAAGCTTCCTTCTGTAATTGTTTCCTTCCAGCCTTGAGATAATTATAAATTAACTTATTTACTGTTAAAAGTAGTTAGCACATACACTGACAATTTTTTGTACTGTACCCAGTTACTAGTATGGGCATCCTAGTGACAATATAAAGAAAACTTTCCTCAAAGGGCAAAGTCCTATCAAAGACTGAAAAGTGCAAAAATAAAACTGTCACTTTCTCTGTGGCTGACAAAAAAAGGCCTATATTTACACAGTCACATCTTGGTGAACTGTTTTCTAACTTAAAATCTCATAAGCATCTGCAAAATTTTGTGACTATGTGAGAACATCAAAATATTGAGACAAAATTGCACAGTGACATTTTATTACAAAGGCAGTAAGAAAATATAATGAACCCACATGTGACACTGAAGTTGCACATAGTTTTAAGATTAATCTACAGCAAACTAAATAGAACTAGGGAATTACTGCTATTAGGTGACTAAGGTACAATAACACACAGAAACAGATTTTACTTACAACAGAGTAGGAAAGAAATCCAGTGTTTAAAAGCACTGGAAATGAGGAAACCAGACTAGTCATATTTTCATGTGACAACATTAGAGGGTGTTTCTGGAAAAGGAGTCAGTAGCACAATTTTCTAATTTCTACAGGTTCTAATCTATTCATTTGAAAAGGTCTTTGCTTCACTAAATAATCACAAGTTTTTGAGTTCCTAAAGAAACTGATAGAAGGCTAGGGTAAGTATAGCGTTTTTCAATTCAGTAACAACATCCCATTTCTAAAAGGAATTGATGCCCTAGTTTTCTTGCTTGGAATATAAATGATGGAAACAAACCGCACAAAAAAGAGCAAATGAACAAAAGGCTCCAAGCTAAATTCATGCTGCAGGAATCTTTAAGCTTGTCATAGATAAATGAAAGAGACTAGCTAATAACCTCACCCTTGGTTAGTATACACTTCAGTTCATTACCAGATTTTAAAAAAACATTCAAGACGTATAAAAAATACTATATTGGCATATACATAATGTAATGAGGGTTTTTATAAGAAATACTGTTGCAAATGTTCCACTATTAATATTTTTTAAATACCTGAAATTTTAAAAAACTTAGATCTTAATTGATACACATATGAAAATACTTGAAATGGCACACAGTATGTCAAGTTCAAATTCATAATACATTGTGTGGCAAGAAGGAAGAGCAATGGCTGTTAATTTTGTTTTCTGCAAACAGCATACATAGACACTTTCTAAACTTCTCTAACAATGCTCCAAATTTTTCTTAGCTTTAGAATCTGATGATCTTTCTCATCAACCATGTTATTTGATACACTTATTACATATTATCACATATTATGATATTATAAAAGAATATATTAAATTCAAAATTCATTCTCATTTGTGAAAAAATAGGGATAAATTAAATTAGGAACTGCCAGTCATCCACAACAGAGCAGAGGAATGGATTTGGGTCACAGAATAATGAATATAAAACATTGTCTGAAATTTCAGACAGTTGCCATGTAGCTTTCCAACTAAAGAATCCTTTAAAAACAACCAAACAAAAAAACCAACCAAACAAAAAAAATCCCCAAACCCTTCTATACCAAAAAAATACTTTGCAGTAATTTAGGAAAGTAGTTTTTATACTACATTTTAGGATGTTTGTCAGAACATTAAAAAATTACATCATTTAAAAAAGCCATTATTTCAAACACTACTGGAAAATGACAGCCACAAACAACAGCAATCTAAGAGCAAAAATGAAGTTGTACTCTTAAAATTTTTACAACTCAAATATTTGATAACTATACCATAGTTTGCCCCAAAGTCATCAACTATTCTCTGGTACAGAAGACACAGGCAGGTAGAAAAAAGAGTCACAAAAGTGTGTAAGCAAGAGATACGGAATGTCCTGGATTGTAATAAATATGTAATTTTCAATTAAAGAATACAGTGTTAAACAAACCACTTTTTTCTACATCCATTAATTCATATATATCTATCTATCTGTCTCAACTGAGACATATTTCCCTTCAGATTTTTGTAATCTACACAATGTCTTAAAGTCCTATAATGTAAACATTTCACACACTCAACACAAAATTAGGCTTTTTGAGAATCCTATAAATAATCTGAGGAATGATTCCGTGATTTGTTTAGATAAATTGGCACCGACAAGATCAGTGTGTTTTTTCCTAAGGCTGCATTTGAGTATCTGACCTTAATACCAGTAAAATCCCACAACAAACTCCAACATACACACAAGGGATATAATGCCATGTAAATTACAAAATCCCTGAACACAGAAGGTGAGCTTGCAAATAACTGTTAAATTCTGTTTTTTTAAGCTGGATCAAAAGTTTTCTATTCAACAAATATGGATCAAATTAAACAAGCAGCTGTTGCAAGAGAACTAAGCAAAACAAGGGACATCCTTCACTCCAACATGACAAGAAAATATGATCATACAGAGTCTTCTATTGACGGACTCATGGGAGAACCTGAGTCTGTTCCTTAGCTCTAGGAATAAGACCCTCCCTAAATGCTTCATTTTCCCTACCAGACACTCTTATTACAGCTTCCATTTCTGCAACTCTACAAATTTATGACTGAGTAACCCAATTCCTTGATAATTTTTTTGTTATACAGAAACTAATCCAAACAACTTTTGTTGCTCTTGAGCAGTTGAAGTCTAACACATTATCTACATCTCGTCCTTGCTGTAGGGATTTCCTTTTTCTATTCCTAGTTTCTTTCTGCATCTTAAAAAAGCAAGGGAGAATGTATCTTGTTCTGCCAAATTAACCATTCTCTGATGACAGAAAACGAGACCACAAAACATTTGTGACTGTTTCACAAATCTGAAAATGAGAGGAAAACTATTTATAGCATTTTAAGATCTTGCATTCAGAGAAATGTCTTCCCTATTTGCATTTGCTTCACTGTGGAGTTCTATGTCTATTTATCTGAATGTCGTCACAAGGAAGAGCAAGAGTCACAAGCAGATTAAACGCAACACTTCTGCTCTGTTATCTAACCACTGAAGTTCTGCCAGCTGTACTTATCACTGTCAGGAAGCCACTGACATTACTGTGAAGTGGTGCAGAGTCATAAACATAGTATTTATTTGTACTGGGGATTTTAATCCTCATCCTGTTAAGTGTCTTAAACTGTGCAAACAGTTCCCAACAGGCACTCTCTGTGTAAAGTTGGTCACATATTTAAGTGCTTACTTAAGAGTAAAGCCATTTAAAAAACCCAACCCAACCAACTAAAAGAACAATTAAAAACAAAAACAAAAAAAAAAAAACCCTCTTAAAACAAATGCCCCAAAAAAAAAAAAAAAACCACAAACAAAACCTTAAAAAAACTCTGAACACCCCTCCCCAACCAAAGCAAATCAAACCAAAAAACACCATATATATATATATATATATTAAAACCCACAATTAATCCAGCATTTCTGTTTAAATAAATGGAAAGTCAGACTCTCAGGCAAGAGAAGCATAATGTCTGATTTTTATGCTGTCCTCTTTAGTGTGTAATGTATTTTGAAGTCCTATGGTTGTAAAAGGATTCAATACACGTAATCGAGAACAATCACAGTAACACCATAGAATGAAACCCAGTCAGAAAAATGGACAAAACCAAGAAGTGCCTCTAAGGCTAAGAAAAGCAATTCAAAAGGCAACTTTATGCGCTGAAAACCGAAATAGATAGTTCTGTTGCCAATACTTAACAAAAATTATAAAAAGCAACAGAGCTAAAATGCATCTTCAACTGCCACATCTCATATTTCTGAATTCTCTTTGGATATCATCTTCCAGTGATGAGATCATATTTCTTCTAGGCTTTTCACAAGAGAAATAACTTGAATCCCAACAGGAACACATCCTCCATTTCACCAATAATTACTCTATAGATCAGTACAAGGGTCAGCTCTCATGCACAGAAGTATGGCTATAAAAGGACATCTCGGAGCAATTTGATGCTCATGTTCGTTTTGAGACAACTGTCACCATGTTTGCATTTGTTTTCAGTAGCACAACAATAAAGTACACCAAGCATCACTTTTAGAGTGGGGATGTGTATGGAAGTGGGGCTCATTTAATACCAACCCTTTGGAGCTGAATAGGCAGAAGGGCAAAGGGCACAGAGAAGGAAGGCAAGAAGGCAAGCCCAAATTTCACAGTATCTTGTAGATGAAATTTTAAGTTCTGCCTGAATGGCAACGTCAAGAATCCTCACTCTGCAGCAACCAAAAGCAATGAGGTGAAACAGATTCAGCTCCAAGCTGGCAACACTGGGCCACCCCTGATCCTGACAACTTTCAAAACCCTGAGCAAATTTCTTCTGGCTCTTTGGATTTATGAATTCCTTGAAACTACGAATGACAGTAAATATCACAAAACAGATACACAGACAAGTTCTTTTCCATTTTTATTCCATCTTTAGAAATAGTAACAGGAATGTCTGAAGAAGTTTCACAAGAACTAGACATTACATAATGCCTTCAAAATATAAAGAATAATTAAAACATGACTGTTTCATTCCTCAACTAAAATGTTACAACTTTTAAAAACTAATTCTTCCCATACTCAGCACTATATTTTAAAGTATTTGAATATACATTGGAAGTCTATTATACAACATTTAACTGGAAAGTTTTCTCAATTGTAAGAAGAGCCATTTTTTTTATTGTTGTCAAAGTAAAAAAGCTAACAAACTTTTGGTCAAAAAAAACCTAAATACAAACAAGTGTGAATTAGCAGATGGTATTTTAGAAGCAAAGTGTCACAGATTTTTTCCTTTTGTTTACAATAAGGAAGTAATTGTATTTCTACAATCCAGAAACAAAGAGGGGAAAAGCAGTATCGATGATTTTTAATGACAATCACAAAACATGACATTGCAATAAAGTAGCTGGCATTTACTTAATTATAAAAGTCCTCTTCCACACATTATTTCATATTAATTACCTCTTAAATATATATTTCCATCTATATACTAGTTCATAGATTTACATTACTTAACCATAGTTTACAACAACATTATCTAATCATGAAATGTAGGGAAGGATGTATTTTTAAATTATCTGTTAATAAATTTTATTATGCATAAAAGTATTGGAATACATGTAAGAAAGCATTAGATAATTAATGCCCATTTTCTTTCATAGGGAATTTAGCAGTCAGTAGTAATAATCTTTGCCCACAAAAAAGCTCTCTGGTTTTAGAATTCATTCAGTCACCTGTAATGTGTCTTGAGGAATATAACTTTTACAAATCTATCAGCCTTTAAGCTCAAATTTCTAAGCCCTTACTTATTAGTTGAACCCAAATTACCACACCTAATAAAGAAAATTAAATTTAAAAGGGAAAAAAGCCACAAACCAGCCTCCGTCTACAGTTTCATTAGGGCAGTAACTACACAAATGCATCTCAAAGATAAAGGAGAAAGGAAAGAAAAAAGAAGAATGTCTATGCTGGGAAGAGAAGAAATAAGGGGAAAGCAGATTCAAGGTTGTATGTGTGAATGTAGCTGTGAACCTCTACTAATGTTAAATGAAACTGCATGGCTCAATGTTTATAGCCATGAAAATTTACCCAGAAGTAACTGCTGCAATGAGGTCAGAAATATGCTTGTCAAGTGCCTCTTATGTGCAGACTCAGTTGGAAAATGAACTGGATCATTTTAAGTTACTTTTTTTTGCTTTAGTTTTGCACTATTAATTTGCATCAGATGGCCAGATTTGTCCATAAAAGCATATTTTTGCCCTCCCTTGAATTAATCGTTATATTATGAGAATAGTGGTCCAATAATAAACGATGAAGGGGAAAAAGAGATAATTACAGCACAGAAAAAAAATCACACAATGCCAGTTCCATGCAATGGAAACTATCCCAAAAGCAAAATACTATGGAAAATTAAAATTATATTCTACTACACAGTAAAACCTGGACAGCAGGACATAACAGCTTTCACAAAATCAGTTCTTGACCTCAGTGCTATTCTTCAAGTAAATTACTCTGATCCATGAGTAAATTATAAATGATAAAAGTAAATATTTATAATTCACATACTGCAGTTCTCAAAAGTCTCCACCAGACCAGCAGGCAAGCACTGAAGAAACCACAAATGCAACTTTCATTGACAAGGTTCATCATTTTCTGTCCCTCTGCATATGGGCAACACTTAAGCATTTAGGTTTTGTGTCCCTGAAGTGGTGGCCTCACAGAAGGTTTGCAGCATTAACTGCTCACTTCTCCTAACAGCTTCCATTAGTGCAGCATTTGTGATGCCATCTGAGGCACTATCGATTTCTTAAAAGGAACTGAGTCCTTCTGTCAACAAATGTATCACTTTATTCAATACCCAGCATTGTTCTACTTTTTCTCTTGCGTTCTTACATCATACCACATCTAGGAAAGTGGATGAGGGATTTCAAAGATGACTTCTCAGACCCCACTTGCAAAGCAATCTAAAAGCCAAATCAGATTTTGACAGAATTACCTAATGTGCCCTAGTACAGGTGATGGTAAACAATCCTCCCCATGTAATACTTGCCCTCACGTAAAACTGAATCTTCTCAATGGGTTCAGCAGTCCCAGAAAAATAAGTACATATTCAAGTACAAATCCAAGTACCACTCCTTAACTATGCCTTCTCTAACCAATACATAGCAGTGTGTCCCTATTTCACAAAAGAAGTACTTTCAAAAAGAAGAACAGCAGAAAACACTCCTAGCCAAGCAAGACATTTCCCTAAAGCACAGGCAGAAGGCAGAATCAACATGGTGTGACACAGCTTAGTTAAGCTGCTTACAAAAAAACAACCAACCAGTATCGTTGCAAGAATGCCCCTTTGACAAGTACATTTCAGGTCTCAGCTGAACGTGTTGAACACCAACCTTGGTAAGGGTCACACAGGAGCAACACCTTTGTTTCCACACAAAGTGGGAAAATATTACCACAGCAGAGCAGGGCAAGTTGAAGGAAGTGATGAGCGGAGCAGCAGAATGCCTGTAAGCACTGATATTGGCACCTCAGGTCGTCCTCCTCACCTCCCTCCTCAGCTTGGGGTTATCCCCTCATGTTCCTCTCCTCGTATGAGAAGACACAGCATGAATGCCCACAAGCATGACATGGGGTGAGCATGCACTAGGTGGGAGGAACAGAGGAAAAGGAAGATCATGGAACATAATCCTTAGAGGGAAAGATTTCCTAACTGCTGCATTAAGGCTCATTTGAAAGGCTATTAGACTGATGTGCAAGGCTAAGAGCTCACATAATGAACAGAATACATGGCTAGATATTACCGCAATTTGATCCATCATTATGTGGATTATTCCAGAATCACAAATCCAGCTGTGGAGTCAGTGTTCTGGCAATATCATCGATCAAGCACACCAAATCTCAACAGGTGCTGCAAATCACAGAAGATGTCTCCTGACAGACAAGACACTCAATTGTTGTGATGAAGTCAACAGCTCTCAGTGAACCAGCTGAAAGTGTAACTCATATGCTAATCTGATGGGATAAGGGCTTAGCTGAGAACTTTTGGCTAACTGTGGAATCCTCACTGTGCTATGCACTTGAATTGCCCAAGAGACATACCACATAATTGTATCACTAATGCCTCAGAGGACATTTGTTGTTATACCTACTGTGAGTCTTCAGAAAGGTTTTTACAAGAGGGTGATGGTGCACAAAAAGGTCTCCCACTTTTTACTAATTTAGAATTCATCAACACACATTTATTTCCATTACTCACTTGCCCACCAGCTCCAGGTAAACAGCTCTGAGTAAACTATTGGTTTTTTAGTAATATTGCAGTATAGTCACTCACTTTTCCCATGTGCTTTGATGGTAGCAATTTTTTAACTTCAAGGATCATGTTGGGTCACTTCCCATTCCACAGAGTGTTTTATTCCTTCATTTTCTTTCAGCAAACTGAATTTTCCCATTCAAAACTATTTCCAAACTGTCCAACTACTGCTTTATAGACACACATAGTTAAATATATTTTCCTATTCAAAATAATTACACAAAAAAAGATCCTTTCATCAATACTTTTAATAATCCCAGCTGTTAAGTGCTTGTTTTGAAGGAAAACAAACATCATTAAATTTGAGAGATTAGACATCCAATTTTCAGAAAATCAAATTTATGGTAAATAGAAAACACCAGACAAAGAAGTCCTCTAGAAGTATTCCTTGGATGTAACACCCACATTAATGCACCCTAATGGTATTTAATAAAAACTAGCTACTGGCATCATAAAAGGAACTCATTCCCCTGTCATTCAAGCCTCTGTCTCTTTGCCAAAGTACTCAGTTCATAACTTTTTTTTTTCTTTTTTTTTTTTTTCTTTTTTTTTTTTTTTTTTTTTGGTAGGGAAATCTGGATTGATTTTTTTTTTCTTTCTTTCTCTCCTTCTGGAGGTTGTCCAGTCTTTGAAGAACACATGAACTGCCTCATTAGCACTACCTATAATAAGACCTCCATTTAACAGAAGAGCCAGAGCAACCCTTGCATTTTTAATCATCACCTAACAAAATTATAAATATGGTAAGACTTCTTCTTTTTCACTCAATTTTAAGAACAATTTATAAGAATCCAGATTTAAAACACGTCATCTTTTAAAATTTTATATATCACCACAAAAAATACCAATGGAGAGTTTTACAGACTTGGTCCATTAACCACAGCTGCAAATAAAGACAATAAAGCAATACTTTACAGACTCCATAATTACTTCACCCTTACTAGATTGCACTTTTCCTCCCTTACTGTTTCAGATTCATCTTCATCTTTCTGTCCTGTGCCCAGACTTTCCGTACCCATGCACGCAGCAGAGGTCAAAGACAAACTGACCTCACCTTATACTGTTTCAGTAATTGGTCTGTTTTTCACATCTTTCAGCCATGGAACATATTGACACGCAACTAAAATGCCTCCTTTTTGAATAACTTGGAAACTCATCACACTTTCTTCTTCTTAGCAGTAGTTATTCTTGTCTCTCTTTTAAGATCCTCACCCCGAAAATAAGCCCTAGGATGCTGCAAACATTTCTTTACACTTAGTAACTGGAAAGCAAAGCTTTGAATTACACACCAAAGGACAACTCGCTTTTCCCAGTGCAGATTCTGACCTCAAAGAAACACTGCGTATGTCTACTCAGGACACAATTTGCTATCTTTGATATTTATAAAATTTTAGCTCTCTGTCAAAACTAAACAAAAAAAAAAAGAAAAAAAGATTTCATAATATATGTTCATAATATATTCATAATATATGTTCAAACAATGGGAGTTTTCAGATATGTTCCACAGTGGCTGGCATTCGGGGAAAGCATTGAAAAGTCAGTTTATAGCATATGGTGCAGGAGATGTCTATGCACACTGACCAGTCACCCTCATCTACCCTCACATTATCTGTTACAACCGAACACAAAACTCCTTAAAACAAGAAAAAAACAGAGGAAGATGCTGAACAGGAGCACCTGTATTCATTTTATTATGTGTAGTGGTGGAAAAGAAAGCCATATAGTGGAAACTACATTCTGTAGGCAATTGAACACAGTTCTCCTAAGCAAGTTTCTTTAGGAGAGTCAAATTCTAACAAAGAAAATTCAAAACCCAACCAACCAACCAACAACAAAAGCAAATGTGCTTTATTAAAAGGTATTTAAGCATCAAAACAAATTCTTGGAAATAAAACCCTGTTACACAGGTGGTTAAGGGGATGGGGAAAGACCTGACAAAAAATTATAGCATACAGTAACTGTCAAATTAATAGTACATCTGGTTCCTAGGTGACTAATTCTATCAGAAGGGTTTCTCTTTATATTCCTGTCACATTTAGAATAAAAGCACAGCCATGGTAAACATCAGAATGAAATCCAGGAAACTTGAAAAAGGAGTGAACAATTTTCAACATTATTTCAACATTAAAAAAGTAAGGTTTCTTCTTCTCCTCTGACAGTTGAAAAATCTGAGCTTTACTTCTTGTAATTTGGGAACAAACTAAAGCTATATTATTCTCACCCAGGTCTTCCATGGGTACTCCAGGCTTATGTGAAAAAAACATAAACTCTTACAAGGACTCTTAAAAAAGAGCTAGAGTCAGCTCAAGGCTGACATGAAGATTCTAGCAAGCAAAGCTCTGACAGCTTCATACTCTCTCTGGCAAAACTGACTGCAAAACCTGAGGATGCAGGTGTTTGATAATGAACCTTTTTTCAAAACTGGAGAAATTAAATAAGCAGATGACACCAAAGAAGGAGAGGTACCTTGCCTCACAGCACAAAGAAACTTTTTGGATTTCTCTTTCTGCTTAACAAAGTGATGCAAAAATGACATCTGGGAAATAACGCAACAAACAAGCCAGTGTGGGAATTGGTAAGAGAGTAAAGGAGACACTTCATGCTCTTGCGCCTTTTCCTGTGGGATGCAGCAAATGTTCTTAGCCATGTGCCCTAAGTACAAGAGGAGCAGCAAGCAGAAGGAAAGCAAAGAGCAAGGAAGACTTCACCACCAAGTAAACTGCTGTCAGTAACCAAACCCATCCATTTTCATGTGTTCTCTGAAGAGCCTTAAGGAAAGGACTGGACTCACAAATTGACTGAGAAAGTACCAGAGTTAAACATAAATATATTAAAGACACATAAGACCCATTAAGCCAGGATATATTGTTCTAGATAAGATGGAAGACTCCTTTTTTCCAAGGCATTTAAACTTAAGTGCAAGAGTCACACCCTGCTGTTACACTGCCCTGTCCCACCACCTGGTCTTCTCTAACCTTTCCAAGTCCTGCCCATCTTCCTCTTCACTATACAATAGTGGGTGGCCAACCTCAGTCCACACCAGTAGGTAGCGTACATCCAGATTCCCAGCAGCCAGTGCTCTGAGGTTTTGTCTTTGTCACCTTCTCTCAACAGAAAGTAGAAAACTATAAGGAACAACATCAGCTTCCATGCTCTGAGCACTTGACAGTAAGTCTGAGTTACAGACGTAGCAGGAGAGTAGGCACAAGTGGTCAGTGGTGCACAGCTGTCAGAAAGCACTGACCAACTGAAGGACACAGCTTCACAGTGTGGCTGGAAGGTGTTTCAATAATTCTATATACATCTATCTCTTCAAACAGTGACCCCACAGAAACCCTGCAGTACCCAATCATACACAGCTGTCTTGAAGGCAGCAGCAATTAGTCTTGAAATATTTAATTAAAAATCTCTCTTAGCAACAGTTGACAGATTAAAAAATGTTGACCATCATGATATACTTAGCTCATTAAAGGTACTACCTTTTCTAGCCTATACTGCACCTTTCTACATGTCACACATGTACACACATTTTGTTAATGAATGTATGTCTATATACACAGATATATGTACACACTCTGTCTATAAATATGTAAGAAGGATGTCTAGGTAAAGGACTAAAGAATTATAAAAGTAAAGACCACCAGATCATCTGGTTCTCTCCATAATTTGGAACATACAATTTTATCCAATTAACCTCTCATACTAGCCAGCCTTGCATTTTCTCACCCTCAATAACTGCATTTGTTTTCTACAGTGTTTCTTCAGCCAAGGCAGTCAATCTTGATTTAAAGCTTTACAAGAAAAGAGGTTGAAAATATGCTGATTCTGTTGCTGTTTTATTCTACAGTATTATGATCTTTACCAAACAAACTCGCAAAAACTCCATGCTTCAGCTGAACTGGTAGCATAGCACCACAGAGCACCATGATTTCACACCAACAGTTTTACATAAATANAAGAGCTACCGATGTAGAACAATCTCTTTTGATCAAATCGATTTAATGAAGGACTATGATCTATTTGACAGCATTCAAAAACTGTTATTTGAGAATGTACATATGCTGTCATATTTAATAACATTCACTTTATCACAAAACCAGAACACATTCCAAAGTTTTATGCACAGCTTTTCTGAAAAGTTTTAAAATCTAGTTTCATTCCTAGTTTATTGAGTCCCTAAAACAGCTCTGAGCAGCTAAATTGAAGCATCATATCGGGTGAAATTTTTTACACATCAACCAAACTACACTCTGAAAATATATATACACATAATTTATGTCAAATATTTACCTAGTTCTTCAGCATCATCCTTCAAAATTATGTAAAACTTCATCATCTAAACATCTTGTGATATACTGAGCAGCTGTGAAGTTTGTAGTTCAGCTGCTGCCTAATTGATACCGGAAGCAGTAAACTTGTTCTACACATAATTCTAGATGAGCGTTACAGGCTTGCAGTTTCTTACAATCATGGGACAAAGCCATTATTTGATGTGAGAACAGCGTTCCCAAGTCCAGCGAGTTTTTCAGCCCTTTGCTAAAGTATAGATCTTGTACCTATGCATTTTGGGCACTCTCCCTGTCCCCAAAAGTACCTCTGCATGGACTTGTGCAGACTGCACACGTGCCATGGACTTCAAGCCACAATGCACATAACTGCACTCAAGCTCCCAAAACCCATCAGTTTTCCTGAACTGGGGCCTACTGCCCTGCCCTCCCATAGCTGATGCAGAGCTAGAGCACCAAGGAAGGAGTAAGGGGTAGGCATACCCTCTTTATATTGGCACTGGAAATACCTATTTCCAGTAAGCTCACGACAGATTAATGAAATAGAAGGCAGGAGGATAGCCTGCCCTGGGACAGAATTCTGCACTCCCTGTCCTGAAAACACACCAAACCAGATGTCAGCCCTGGCTCTCTGACTGTATGGTTCCTGTCTCACTGTGGCACAACTTTTTAATTTGATTCTACATCAGGGAGGAAAAAAGAGATGGCTGCTTCCTCCTGGCAGAATCAAAGGAAATGCTCAGAGCCATTCACTGAATGCTTAAACTGAGTTTTATACTTCTCAAGGTCCCTAAAAAAATCTCAGCTAAGAAGGAAACACAGAAAACAGATCCTGCCTACAGCAAGTGACAATTCCACGCACAATAGACTCCTTGTGGCCATTTCAGACTCTCCCCTCTTTTAATTAGAATATTTCCCTGTTTACTTCACCCTCATCTGCCACTCCAAACCACAGGTTCTGCCAGAGAGCTTTAAAATTATCAGAAAGCTAAAACACAAAAATACTTCTACCGCAAAAATATTGTCAGATAACTATACTGCACACATGAAAAACAAACAAACGCAACAAAACAAACTCCTCTGACAGATTAACTTAGAAATTCGAATACTTTCTTCAGTTTCTTTCTCAAATCACCAAAAGAAAATTAACAATATACCAAAACAAGTGGTACAACAGAAGCAAGTCTCCACCTCTCAAAGGCACAATCAGGTAGTACCCTTCTCTTCTTTCCCATCACCCTCTGTTAGATGTAATACCAGGAAC
This sequence comes from Formicarius rufipectus, assembly GCA_013399695.1. Lineage (NCBI taxonomy): Eukaryota > Metazoa > Chordata > Aves > Passeriformes > Formicariidae > Formicarius > Formicarius rufipectus. The sequence continues at coordinate 95,030 of VXAU01003425.1, read as the reverse complement.
TGATGATGACAGCTCCCATTATTGCATTGAAACTGTTGTGCTATTCTGTCTACTCCTGAAAGAGTTGCCATAAAACTGGGCAAGAACCTCTGGTTGAACATGAAAAAAACAAAACAACAACAAAACAAAACAACAAATAAACAAACAAACAAAAAACCCAAACCAACAAAGACGACAAAAAAATCAACATGAAAAACATGAGCCTCAAGCTGAGGAAAACCCACACATGCCCTCAAAACACCAGAAAATGCAAAAAGGGGCACAAAAAAGAGGTACTGTGTAAATACAGTTTGCCTTTCCTAAAAGCCAATCTTCCCATTTTGGGAGTGATTTATATATGCTTGTTATTTGCAATAAGGGAAAAGAATAGCAAATGTGCTGAGTGACATGCAGCAAATAAACCAGTGCAATCAAAACCATATCAAAAAGCTGTTAGCCTTCAACAGCATCCTGCCAGGACTACATAAATTAGATTCAACTCGGTTTTTCTCTTGAACACAGAGATATTAACCTATGTCAAGGACAAAGTTTCAGCTTTCCTAATGCAATACTATTCTGCCTACACTGTGAAAAAGCAAGCATCTAAAGGTCATTTGCATCACAGGTTTCAAATTTTAAATGAAAAAATGAATACATTTATTATAGCATTATATCTGATCTAGGAATCAGTATACCACATTCCATTGGGTTGGCTTAATGAGTCCAAACAATAAAATATAAAGTCATAAAAACATTTTTGCTATGAAGAGCAATGTTCCTTTCAACTGCAACTGCAAGATAACACATAAAACTATCTCCCGTCCGAATGCTACACAAAGTGTGTAGTCTTTATTCTGATAAGCCATGAAAAGTGTCTGATAATCCTTTCCATTTAATAAATTTTAATGATTGGGAATACAAAGTTTAATCACAAAATGTCTAGATTTAACAAATTATGTTTTGACAGTTTTCTGCCTTGTCACTTGTTTTCCTATTTTTTTTTCTACATGTGCAAAAATAGCTGCATTCCACTTCCTCACATTTTGATGCCTATTTTGCTACAGTGAAGAACAATGTATTTCCAAACTCTACTCTTTTGTATTCTTGTAGCAATAAACACTGTAAAATACACCAAGAAAAACATCTGTATTATTTAGTTTGATAATCTAATCATCCATCCATCCATTCCATCCATTTAACACCAGTCTTTAATTCAGGAAGACAGTCTTGCTTCAAATTACCCTGAAAAATTAATTAGCCCTCTGCAGAGGGCAAATTCTTATTAACTCTTCATCTTAATAAGGGACACATGACTGTATCCTGGCAATGTTAAAAACAAACAAACAAACAAAAACATTGTCAATACATAACCTAACTTTTCCAGAAAGAAGCTGTATTAAGGATGTAGCAGGAAATTTGCCTGATAATAACATCATCTCACAGTTGCCTAGAACATGGAGAACATGTAAGCAATAAAGTTTTCTCTTTAAGACTAAGTTTATTTACTCAGAATAAAGAGGCAAAGAGCAGCATCAGTGAATGCCAGAGCATGTTAGCACTCAGAAACATGACCACAGAAATACACTAGCTCTTTCCTACATGCGTTCTAAGTTAATAAAAACCCTAATCCCACACCCGCCCAAGGCACCACTGGCAAATAAAAAGGCAAACTGGAAATGCTCGTGCCTACAATGGCTTCCCAGAAAAATGTTGACAAGTAAATAATATAGCTCAGGACACTTTCAAACTGCATTTGTAAAATACTAGCTGAAAAGACCTTTTCAGGGCACTCCACCCAAAAATTATTGCACTTTTAAAAATTATTTCTTAGAAATCTTTGTTCCCAGTCTGAAAAATCTCACTGACTTCTTTAAAAAAATCAGTGCTTAATTCTGCAATGGTCAAATGCCTCAGTCACTTCACATTTCATGGGGGATGACTAAATTAACAGCTCAGAGGAGGAGAAAAGCAAAGGAAGCAGGTACCACACAGCATTTTGCAGTCTCAGGCTAGCAAGTCAGCCTACAATGCAAGCTGTTATTCACACATCGCAAAAAGGCTCTTCCTGCTAATCTGTGGAGCTCAAATTTGTACACAACCCCTAAGGTCAAATAAAAGAGTTGAATGCACTAATTCTTCTGTCTTGATCTCAATAAAATTCAATGTCTATGTAACATGAGTAAGCCAGGGTCATCCTTTCATATATTTCCCTTTTGTACTAATATGATTATGGGGGTTTTTTAACCTCTACCTTTTTTTTTTTCTTGTTTCAATGTGTTAACATTGCAAAATGGAAACACTACCTATCACACAGACTTCTGAAAATCTGGTAATGCCAGACACATATATCGTGTGCTCTCAGGAAAAGGGGGCCAAATTTGCAGAAGGGAAGATGTGTGCCCAGATTACCCTGACTATTTGCATGTCCTCTATGCAGGAAAAAACAGAACTGTCAGTAGTCACAAAACTCAGTAGCAGCACATATGTGTACACAAAAAAGAAACAGGGCAAATCCATGTAGCTTTTTATGAGCACCTAATCAGAGGCTAAGAGTGTGAAGGTTCAGCACTCACAGCATCCCAAGACACACATGGAACCACCAAGAATGAAACAGCTACTAACTCTGGATTGCTGGATCCCTTCAAGCTACTTGCAGCAACAGTCTTTGAAAAGTTTACTCTGTTCTCAAAGGAACACCAGAAAAAGTAGGTTTGTTCCTAGTATCAATGGGTTCAGTCATGGGAAATTACATCAGAGCATTGTTCAGCGAAAAATATGAACTTGAACCAGTAGAACAAGAGGCATGACATCTTCAAGGCAAAAGGATTGAGTAAACTGCACAATAAAACTGAGTGTTTTAGCCTCAGTTCTCCCTTCTCCTGTCATGTATACCAAAGATATGTGTTAATTTCATTACTATTAAGTTTAAAGTTTTCTAGATATGAAAAAGCTAATGAATTACGGTTGTATTTATGTTCATAAGTTGACCAATTAGTTGCATAAATCTTAACTATTTTAAAAGTAGCAGGGCTTAAAATTTTCTTTGCCATTCCCTAAGAAACTGAGTAACACAATCAAACTCTATTTTGTACAAGCCTTATGCTTTTTCATCTTTCCAGAAAATGACAGTCTTTCTTCTTTATGTTTTAGCACGTATAATGCTACCAAAGACATTTCAAATGAGAAAGCACACATTCTAAAAAATTCAACCTACAGGAACTTGGTATTTAAAAAAAAATGAAAATCAAAGCCTTTGTATTAAGTGTTTTAATAAATTTATCTACTATATCACTGAGTATTTATTGTACAATCATTGCTTAAACCCAAAATATAAAGTAATTTAAATTAAATAATAGAAACAGAAAATTCAACATTTTGAATCATCAACATGAAAATCCAGCATTTCAAATCTCCTCTCGCAAGCAAACATGATGGGTTTTGCAAGTATGATTCATGCAGTAAAAACAGTAAATTAAATATTTCCCAGTTAAAAGTAACACTGGCCACTACTGCAGTCATGCCTCCAGTGCACTGCTGCTATTGGGAATTGCAGTATGGCTTCACACAGTTCAGCGATCCACTTACAATGGTTTCTTCCTCAATTCTCCTCTGAAAGTCATTGCATAAAGAGCTAACTTGGAATAGTGTGCTCCATGGCTCATGGCAATTAGATGTGCTGCTCTGATCTCAACAGCAGATACCTCTCTCTTTCACTGGAGACTTGGCGCTTGTAAATAACTCTTAAAAAAAAAAAAAAACCAAGACAAAAACAACAACAAAAAACCCTACAACAACAAAACCCACTGAAAACTGGATTTGATATAAAAAGGTGTCAGAAAACTAAAAACTAGAAGAAATCATCAATCAAATAAAAAGCCACAAAAGTGCACAGTGGATACTAGAATTCTACTTGGATCATGCTTGTCCCTGCTCATTACTAGTCCCCGCTCATTGCAGCAGGGTTGGATTACACAGCCTTTAAAGATCCATTCCAATCCAAACTATTTTATGATTCTGTCATGCTATGATCTTGATGTACTTTAAATATCTCCTTTTATAGCAGAAGAGACCATTATCGACAGGTAAAAAAATTGAGCCAGCTACTAACATCAAGCAAATTCTGCCCATATTCACTGAACTGCACCAGTTAAGATTCTCTTCACTGTTTTATATATAATTTGTAATCAACGGCCCCGCTGCCAGCATGGCCTCTTTTCACATTTTCATGCTCTATTACTACTGAGCTCTGGCATTGACCAGTGATGACGTGACAGCATTTAGACTTACAGAAACACAGAGAAATCTAATTACAACATGCGTTTACACAAGCAGATCAGAAATATTTGTTCCTTTCATCAGTACGGAAAGTTCCAAACATTTTTACAGATCACATCAGTCCTGAGGGGAAACCAACAATGAAAATTTTGTGACTCTGAAGAATATGATTTTTAAAAGTACAAGCAAAATAAATAGTAGATATTTTTCAAATTCTTAAGACATACATCGAATACATATTGCAAGCAAAGATAAAAAAGCAAAATGCTTTACTGGGGATTCTAGCAAGGAAGTTCATCATGACCCTTTCTATGAATCATTCAGTCATTGCAGTTATCTGCCTTCTCAGTGTAGGACTCTAGCTTACATTCGCCAAGAAAGGTAAATTTTCTTTCTTGAAGAAATTACCAATTTTCTTTTGAACAACAAGAAATACTTCCTTCCTGGCTGAACACTTACCTTTTCCTTCGCAGTCCATAGAAGGGGTAGAGTAAACCTAGCATTGAATCCAGTACACACCAATAGGCCCTGAATTTCCAAACCTACTTTGAGGAGTAACACTGAAGGAAAGAGGGTTCTACAAAATACAAATACTGGTTCCTGAAAAATCTGCTTGGGAATCCCACAGTCAATAGGTGATCATCAGTTTCCAATTAAAAATCTGACCTTCTCCATGTAATACATGAGAAATATAAGGGAGGTTTAGAATTGTTTCTCAATGTGTTCAACTGCATTTGAAGTCAATTGGAAATTGTTTTAATAGGAAATAGAATAGAGACTGAAAAGTGCTGACAACATGGATGATCACATTTCATGCCCCATGCTACTTTCTGCATTTTTGTTTTATATTTACCTAAACAAATCCCCTCCTTACTTTTAATCCTCACTGCTTTCGCACCTCACACAGTGATGCTTGAATCCTGATGCTTCCTTTTGCTCATTGCTTACCGAAAGCTGAATAAAAAATAGGCTCTCACACCTATAAAAGCAACAAGATGGAAAAATTTGAGGGAAAGGAGAAAAATTAAACATTCTCCCTTCTCCTCTGTGTTTGTCATTTAAAGGGCATAGGAATGAAAAAGCTTGACCTAAAGGAGTTCTATGACAGCATGCTACTGTGCTTCGGGCTGTCCTCGCCGGGATCAGCAGAGCCTAAGCCAGGTGCAGGATGAGCCTAAGCAACCTTGAAGATGCCAGGAACTACTCCACAGCCTTTGTCCCTGTACTGTACCAATAGGTTAGCACCATAAAAGGCCCAAACTGAGATATATCCAGGGGCAGATGACTAGAATGAACATCAAAAACATGCTTCTGTGGTGAAAAATAAATGGATAAAATAAATAACTGGATCACCTTCTGCCCACGACTTTGATCTATGCTGCACTTCATGGCCATTCAGGCACAGTAGGGATGACAGTCACCTGGGATTTTCTGTTACAAAAATGCAGGTGTCTGCCTCAACAGCTAACAAAGCTATCTCTATCTGAAAGCACGACACATAGCATTACCAACCATAAATCATTACCTGCACAGATGTGCATACACTGCTTAGTCTTGATTTATTTGTAGTGCTACAACTATATACACTACCAAGTTTCTTACCACTCTCTTCCTTTTGTTTTTCATTAAGACACAAGGGCTACAAGAAGTCTACAACAGCTGATGTCCTCACATTATTCTCTAAATTTGGGTTAAGTAAAATGTTGTTTTCTAAAAATACTCACAAAAACTAGGCTCACAAACAGCCAGCAGTGTAAAATATTCATGCCATTAACCATCTAAACCATCTAAAGTTAGAAAGACTTGAGTCACAAATTAAATCTTCATTACTTCATCTGAAGGAAGTTTCTTCTAGAAAGTTGCACTTGTGCAACACTGTGGGCATGTAAGCAAGTATTCCTCACAAGAGAGGAGAATTACATATTTTCAAGTGAATTTGTTTGCCTAACCTAGACATGAAAGAACTTTCTCTTACATACACATGTAATTGTTCTCTAGTCAGTTTGTCTCAACATCAGGCTTTTTAGGCCTGTGAAAACCACTGTGCCAATGACAATACTGCAATAGAGAACACGATACAGCTACCATCATGGCGTACTGTGTTCTCAAAAATTTGCAGTCCCCATGGGAATGGAGTGAAAGCCTAAAGCAACAGAAAATGAATGTGGTAATAATTCTCAGTGCCTGCTCCTTCAGGGAAGTAAGACAAACAAACGAGAAGAAAAAAAGTGAATGAAACACCCTTATGGTTCATCAGAGAAACTCAAAGGTTGTCTGGGCAAGAGTATTTCTCTCTCTTCACATTCCCTCCTCCTCCCTACTTGCATATTCACCATTCTAAGCTTTTCTGTAGAGAGAGATTGTTTAGTGTTTCCTGAAAAAGAAAAAAGAAAAAAAAAAGTGGTTTGTAGTATTTCTGCTTATGGGCTGTGCACTTAATTCCTATGAGTCTGTTCTACAGCTCACAGATTACAAGTAAGGAAGTCATTGCTGCTGATAGAAAACACCTCAAGTAAAAATGTAAATATAAATAAAACATTGCAAAAAAGAACTTCGCCTCTTTTTTAAAATTACTGCTTAATACATGGAGACTTAAAGTGAGAAGACAACTACTAAAAATTGAACACAGGAAGAGTAAACAGTTGAGAGAGTCTTCGTGTACATTATCGAAAGTTTACCAGCATGTCCTCAGCTTCAGCACACTGGGAACCATGAGCTATCTGGGTAAAAGCAATCTGTACAACAGCACACCTCTACAGGATCTGAACGCATTTTTATGCAGAAGTCAGGTAACCCAGGGTCTGTACACTTCATTATCAAATTGGTCATATGTAGCACAACATTGTAAAACTGTATGATCAAGTTCTGTGGTACTTCAGTTTAGGTCCTAACACAAGCCCTCACATTGTCACATAACACTTCAAATAACTATTAATAGGTACATTTCTCTTGTAGCATCTTTGTGTCAGAAATAAGCACAATGCTTCCCATTTCAGCTAGAAAAACAAGATAGTTCGAGACAGTTTAAAAAGCTGAGTTTTGGAACCTGGATTAAGAATCTCACTCACTGTTGGTGAAGACAGGTTCAGTACTTTGACTGAGCACAACTCAGCCACAAAAATAAATGTCCTGTGAATTTCTGAGTCCCCAGTTTTGAAAACCATAGCCACAGTACTTTAAAGTTTGGGGGTTCTTCCCTCTGAGGGGCTTTCCTAAACTTAATATAAGTGAATTTTCAGAGATACTCTCTATACACATACATCTATCCCTGACCTCTTCTGTCTCCACTACAAACTAGTTTCCAGAGAAATACATGAACCTTTCCAGCAGGATGCCAACAGAGACATGTACCTGTTACCGGGCAATGTAGGTTTGTATTTGCTCGTCACTTCCTCAGTCTCATCCTTCTCCATAGCAATTTTGGACTTGAAAAGCTCAGTGCCTCATGACTGTTAATACTATTTAAAACAAGCTCAAGCAGACTAATATTTTGGAGAAATGCCAGTTTGTGTCCTCAGCTGAAAATCTTGCATGTTTCTGCACCAACCTCCTAGCAAATATATGATTAGCATCAACCCACGAGTTTTATTCATCTTCATGTCATTTTTCCTCAGCAACATGCATGAACAAGGACTCTACTGCCTGTTAAAAATACCCAGAGGTTGCATTAAACAGGAATACAACAGAAGCCCGCTGTTCTTTGAAAAGGACAATAGAGGCAATGTGTCCTATAGCTCTCAAAGAAGCTCTGCCAAACAGTTTTGGGGAGAAAAGCCTCCCACCACTCATTCAGCTTCCCACTCGCATACCAATTTTCAAGTGTAAGTATGAGAAGTTAACCCTTGTGACCCTGTACTACAGTCATGCCATTCAGTTCACAGAAATAAACAACTCGGTTTCAGACAAATGCAAACTTCACAACTGCTTCAAGTTTTAGAGTTTCTTTTAAAATAAAAGGTTACTGTCTATAACAAAATATTTTACATACTGTACCACAGGACCTGAGTACAAAGAAAAGTTGTATAAAAGTTCATGTGAAGAGGCAAACTAATTGCACTCCTAAAATTTATTTAAATAAACTTTAAGTAAACAACTATTAGTGCCTAACAAGTAAGTTCACTGATGTAATTATGACATCACTATATCAGAACTCAGAGAGCACGTTTTAAAATATTTAGCACCTTTCATTCCACACAAGTAGTGTTTTTCAAAGAACACTAGTATGGAATTTAAAGACTACTTCCAAAAGTAGGATTACTGTACATTTTCCAAAACTGCACACTTGTAGATTACCCCAGTGGGAATCAACATGAAGCATAGAGTAGAATCGGGGCATGCAGTCCCGCATCACAAGGCACAGACTTCTAAAGGGAGATAAATAGCTTAGATTTTCAATTCTGTAAGATGATTACTACAGAGGAGCAGTCTCAGTTTTGTGAGAAGTGTAAAATGGAAGCAAAGGCAAGGTTGAACAACTACAACTTGGGCTTTTTCTACTTGCACATTTTCCCCTTAGTCAACTGGTGAATTAAATGAATACCATTTATGCTTTCGTGCAAAACTGAAAGGGCAAAGATACTCACCTACATATAACTGAATTCTACGCATGGCATTGATATGCCTTAAAACCAGGCAACTGCTTAAAGGCTGACTAGAAGCATCTCTCAGGTAGTTTTTTTAGCTGTAGACCTGTCTCAGCTTCCTCATACGTATTTTTCTGTCTCCAACACCAGCTGAAAGTACATCTACTTGTAATATACAAAACTAAGAAAAGACAGAAATGCACATGGTAGTAAAATATACAGTTTTAGTACTAATCTCTCTCATCAATGGTGTGATGGATTGTATCAGTACTATTAAAAAGGTACACTACCTCTTGATCCTCCTAAACTAGAGTCTGTATGTTGTAGGGAAGATTGCATGCAGACTTCTAGGGGAAGGCAACTACAAATTCAAAAATGCACAGTAAATACAATCAAAGAATCATAGAATGGTTTGGTTTGGAAGGGACCTTAAACATCCTGTACTTTCAACCTCCCTGTCATCAGCAGGGATGATATTCACTAGATCAGGTTGCCTAGGTCCCCTTCCAAAATACCCTTGTATACTTTCAGGGACAGGGCATCCACAGCTTCTCAGGGCAGCTGATTGCTATGCTTCATCACCCTCTGAGTAAAGAATTTCTCTCTAACATCCAGTCTAAACATATACTCTTTCTGTTTAAAACCACTGTCCCTTGTCCTGTCTCTCTGGCCATATAAAACATCCCACTCTCTTCTTTTTATGTCTTCTTAATGTACAGCAGGTAGCAACAAGATCTTCACGAAGTCTTCTCTTCTCCAGGCTGAACATGCACAGCTGTTTCAGCTTGTCTAGAAGAGGTGCTCTAGCTCACTGATCATCTTCATTTCCTTCTGGACACGCTCCAACAGGTCTGTATAGTTCCTGTGCTGGGGACCCCAGAGCTGGATGCAGCACTGCATGTGAGATCTCACCAGAGCAGAGCAGAGGGACAGAGAACCCTCCCTCGATCTGCTGGCCAAACTGCTTTGGATGCAGTTCAGAACACAACTGGCTTTCTGGTCTGCAAGTGCACATTGCCAGGTCATATCCAGCCTCTAATCCACCAGCAGCCCCAAGTCCTTCTTGGCGGGGATGCTCATCCCCCAGCCTGCACTGATGTTGGAGTTTACCCAGACTCAGGTTGCAGCACCTTGTACTTGGTCTTGTTAAACTTTGTGAAATTCCCATGAGCGAGCCCAGTTCTCAAGTACAGGCCCCTCTGGATGGCATCCTGTCCTTCAGGTGAGTCAACAGCACTACTCAGCTTGGTGTCATCTGCAAATTTGTTCAGTCTTCACTCAATCTCACTGTTTGTGTCATTGATGAAGATATTAAACAACACCAGTCAAAAGACAGAGCCCTGACAGACGCCTCTCATCACGGGCCCTCATGTGGACATAGAATAAATGACCACAAGTCACTGGCTGTGTCCACCCAGTCAATTCCTTTTTCACTGAATTGTCCATATATCAAATCTCTGTCTCACAGGTTTAGAGATAAGGATGCCACATGGGATCATATCAAAGGCCCTACAGAAATCTAGGTAAATGACATCTGCTGGTCTTCCTGTGCCATTCACTGTCAGCACTACATCACAGAAGGCCACCATATTGGTCAGGCACAATTTGCCCTTAGTAAAGCTGTGCGGCCACTTTGGATCACCTCCTTGCTTCTTATGTGCCTTAACAAATCTTCATGGAGGATCTGCCCCATGATCTTCCCAGGCACAGGCTCACAAGACTACAGTTCCCCAAGTCTTACTTTTGAAAAGGTTTTCCTTTCCAGCTTGAAAACACAACATAGTATCTTTTCCAGGTAAACTATGTATAACGGCATAAGGGACAAAGAAGCTGGGAAGTACCAGCTTTATATTTTGATGATTCCTTGCAATCAGATAACTTCTTAGTGTTGGCTGAGATTCTTCTTCTGAAAAATAAGAAAAAGGCTGCAATATTTGCTGTTTTAAATCTGTAAGGAAAGCAGACCTCCCCATCCCAGCCATCAGAGACTAAGAGAATGGTGTGCACTAATTCTACCACATTTCAGATGTTAGGTAGGTAATATCAACTACAGGGAACAACAGTGACATGATGGACAGTGAATCTGATCATATAATCGGTTAATAAATTCCAAGCATGTAATTATTACCACACATAGTAGCATGCGGTTTCAGATTCACTAGCAATACCAACTATCCTACTGAAAAGGAAACATGGAAACAGAATCAGCCCTTGCAGAAGACAGACACTACTGTGAAGTGCCATAAAGCAAAAAATGACTAAATATATATTTCCAGCAGCAACAGTAGAATCTATAGCATCTACCTTTATTACACAGGTAAAAGTTACAGAACTGCAGAAATATCTCAGTGCATTAGCTCACTTCTTGCTTCAAATTCTTTTATAGTCTATGAATTTAGTTCGCAATAGCATACTGCTTACTGTCCTCAAATCTTTCACCTTCTCAAAATCAAAGTGAGCTCACTCCTTTGCTGTCTAATCCCTCAGTCCAGATCAAAACTGCACAACTAGCTGAATAGCCTTTAATAGGAAAGTCCTGTGGTCAATCATCATTGCAGTACAATCATACTCATGAAAAGAGTGAATAAGACTGACATTGAGGCTGCAGCTCAAAGGTAAAAACATTTCAATGGAAATTTTATTTATTTCCTTAAAAACTTAATATAAATTAAACTGTATACTTAAATAAAAAAGGTTCATCCTTTGCAGAATGCAATTAAAATTTTGCTGCCAGAAAATCCTCCACGTTAGCTCTCCTGTTAATTATTCTGAAGCTGACTACCACTAAACTAGTAAGACCCTAGATGTTGCCTTCCATTTGATTTCCAGTTTCTACTGTATTCTTCCAGCAGTTTTTTGGCTTAAAAGCTACTCCAGACTACAGAAACAAGTTTATAGCTCATTTTCAAACTACTATTACCTGGCAAATACAAATTCCTAAACAAGCTTGTAAATCCTGAGTTTCACTTTAAGGCACAGTTGTACAGTGTTTTATGTTTAGTTCCTTACTTTTGTCTTTATTGATTAGTACACCTTATTCTAACTCAGAAGTTTAACATTCCTGAACCTGATCCTGTACACCAGCAGCAGCTCACTGCAAACAGTAGCTCAGAGTCAAACTGTGAAATATCTTTGAAGACATATACTACAATAAAACTACTAATCTACAACAGCCAATAACAGGATTAAAAACACATCAAAACCAAAACTCTAAATATAATTAGGCTGAAGATGCATGTGCAGCCCCTTCCATACACACACAGTCTCAGGAACTATCATAAACAACTATATGCTAAAAAGCTCTTTGTAAGTATGGATGTGGGAAATATTTACCCCTTGCAAAGGCATAGTGAAGTCCACATGTATACAAACCCTAAGGCATAAACAATCATCGGAGAGGCATGGTCACATGCTCCCCTGACTTGCACATTTAAGAACTGACAGAAGCAAGAGGATGAATGATTGTAGAACACTCCTCCTACGAATGCTAAAAATAGTTTTCAAAATACTGGATGAGGTCTAGCCTAGAAAAAGGGAAAATGAGTATCTATTTTAAGACAGAAGAACTTTGTTTCTGTCAATGGTGATTTCTGGAACAAAATTAAGATGAAGCAGAACAGTTTCTTCAATTTTTAGGCACTGTTATTGGTTAATACAAGAAACATCCAAAACTCAAGATAATTTTGATTACAGGAAAATTGACATCTACCATATAAAAAGTTTTGCATGCAGCATCTTCATCAACTTTTATTAAATACTATCACCATATGAGTATAGAAAAAAAAAAAAAGTAGTACATTCAATATTCCTCTTGTACTGCACTTCCAAGGGCAAGCAATATATGACGATACCACTACAATAATTTTCACAATCAACTTCAATTATATATTATATTTTTTCCTCTTCTCCCCTACCTTTTGCTTTCTAATGGAAGCAACTGGAAGTTAAATATTTCATGTGCTTTCCCAAGAACAGCAGTTAGATGATACATAACAGAGATAAAAGAAAAATCTCATCAGCCCTACTCATAATCACCATCAGTATCCTCAAATCATTAAATATTATTGTTTTAATAAAAGAATAACATGGAGACAACACTGATTTTAGTGCTCTATAAACCCCACAGTAGCTTAAAGTAGTTGGGTCCTTGTTGCAGAGTTTTATTGAGAGAACACTTTATTTGTAGCATGATTGGAAAAGCTCAAAAGAGGGTTGATTTTTCTTTTTACTAATAATGGAGACTCATTACATTACTTCTTCAAAGACTATTACACAGGCTATCATTCTCAACAAACTGCTTAGAAGAATTGCAGAGAGACGAGTAACAAGCAGAGAACACTAAAATTAAATGTGAAATAGTAATGATGATGAGTGAACATAACAAAATAGGTGATATTTTCTTTTCATTCACAAAGTTTCACTTATCCATACATGTCCTTACTATCTCTAAAAAGAAACTGTTCAGTAACTGAGGACTCTTGTTCACCCTAACACTCCAATTACTTGCAAAGCCATCTACCACAAAAATGCAACTACCTCCTCCGAAAGTGCTTCTGAGGGATACTCTATGTGCTACAAACAGAAAGTGCAGTAAGGCAAGCCTAGATGCTTCATTATTGGTGGTCTCCTGTGCAGAGTTGATATTTGTAGAAAAAAATCACAACACATCTTACAACAGTGCTTTGTTAAGGTATTTTTCAGAACAGGACCTCAGCGCCATACCTGCTGAACCTGCAACCAGATAAAAGATAAGAGGTTGGATGGCTCCATACATCACCCTTATCTGACCCTTCCAGCTCAGAAACAATGTAGAGGCCATAGGCAGGCTACAAGCTGCACAAAGCAACTCTCAGAGAAATCCACAAAAGGCATCTGCACAAATGCACATTTAAGTTTTCAAAGTCATTGTAAGAGATATTGCTCTATGGTTATTAGGTGTAAAGGCTGGTACTACAAAGCTCAACAGTTCGCTGGTGTTCTGGCAGGACAAAGGAAACAAATGCAGACACATTTCCAAATTATATTGCATGCTTCTAAATTTTACAGATCACACCCTAAGAGCTAATACTTATTATTCGAAATTTAATATCCTGTATAGACTTTGATTAGAAGTTCACCTTTAGAGTCGCTTTAAATATCTATCTATAATTAGATATAGGAACATGCTGATATCATAAAACATCATTTGGCCTGGATTGCCATTACTTGTCCCTTCTCTTTTTATCCCATCTAAGCACTGTGGACTGAAAAAAAAAACACCTTTTGCAAATATTTAAAATGAGATGTTAATTCTTGCTACAGAATGCTCTTTACAATGGGCCAAGGATAAAAGTCTTCCTCCCAGTTATATGCTCTGGTAGATGACCTTCATGGGGATCCCTCAAGCTCTGATGGACTACTGCAGCTATAAGAACACTGCATGTTCATGCAGAATTTCTTACCTGTGCATGAACTGCATGTCAGCTTCTCACCTGGTTGCACAAGAATCATAATTATCGGGGGTGAAAATAAAAGTAAGGAGCCCCGATAAGGGGAGGGTCAGCTACCTCAAGGGTAACTGAGGGGTTCTAGGGTTGGTGCGGAAGAAAGAGACGAGGAGACAAGTTGAGGTGAAAGTGGGTAAGCTGTTTATTAAGCCCACAGCACTCCCTTTTATAGGGAGGCTGTGGAACAAACTAGAAGAAAAGGCGTGGCTTAACAAATAAGGGAAAGAGAGGGAGGGAACTTACAAACTTGGACATGAAGGGGAGGATAATATACCAAAATAGGGGAAACTGGGTGGAACAATGAGAACATGAATAATAATCAATACAGCAAAGATTAACCAATGAGAATATCGAACGTGACTAGCCCTCAAGGCAATAATGGAGAACCTTTTGCCAATAGTATGCATATAATAAAGCTAACACAAACATATATAGAACTTCATATAAAACAGGTCAAAAAAGTCTGAACCAGTCCTCATATTAAAAAATGTCTTTCCAGTTCCTATGTTTTGGGATGGTAAACGGTTTGTAGCCTTTATCCTCATAGCAGTAAACGCTTCTCCAGTGTTGATATTCTTCTGGGGTAAGTCCTGGAGAAGCAGTGTCCTACTCCTCACCCCCGACACATAATTGTCCCCAGATATGGAGACTGTGCCTGCTTGCAGAAGCAGCTCCTCAACAGGCAGGCTTTCACCACACAATCAATACTGCCAGTGCACACATGGAAAGCTCTTGAACAGGATTCCTTGGAGAGCTTCAAATGAGCTGGTCTGACATCCTCTTGCCTTAGGCCAACTTCTCCTCCTAGGGCTGAACTATTACATCTCAGAAAAAATCAGACGGACCAGGAGCTCAATCCAGATGCTATGGTATAAATTTTACTTCAGTAGAGAATAAGCTTTCTCATAAGATTCAGTTCTTAGCACTGCTTCCTGAAATAGCTTTCTTTGATGACAACAGAGGTTCTTCTGTCTGGAAATAATTTCCAGCTTTAAAACTGTATCTGCTTCTTCTCCCTACATATACACACAAGCACACCTCCTCTCTCTTTCCTTCTCTAAGCCTCCCCTTCATCTTGAGTCCTCTTTGGCATGGTACTAAATACAACAAAGCAATCAAAAAAATGGAAAATAGTCAGATATACAAGATTAATAGCATCATATACATTTGAGTGTTATAATTAGAGTTACAAAGAAGAAAAACTCTCTAGTGGTAATAATATTTCAGAGCCCAACAATCTTTTAGAGTAAATTATCATTTTATAAAATACTTTCAGGACAATCATCCCACTAGCAGCCAAATTCATCTTTACTTGTGTTTCTTCCACAGAAAAGCAGCAAACTGACGATCCTTGGGATGACCCACAAGATAGGGAAGCCCTGATAAAGGGCATTCACAAATCTTATTTGTCCTCCTGCAATTGTTGCTCTCATGGATCAAGCACGATCATCTGGAAAAGCAAACCTCTCTTTATTTTGTTATAAATAACTAGTATTCATTATAGCTAATATTACCTGGCATCCCCACCCTTCTCAGTACCTCTCTGATAAATTCTAAAGAATGCTCAGATAGTTGGAGCTGTGGTGCAGTGCAGTGACCACTTCTAAGGAAAGGATTAGAGGTGAAGCTATACCTGGATTTACTGAGAATGTCATCCAACTAAACAAAAGTCAAATTAAGAATGTAAGGCTTCATACCTAGGACTCTTTTAAAAGGTGATGGACTGTTTGGTGACAGCATTTTTATCTTCACCATGCACTTCAGTATTCTAAGTACAGAAACCAACCTGGAACCCCTATAATTCCTAAAAAATTTAATATATTCCTGGAATTTTAGGTTGTTGATTAGTCTTAGCAATATCCACCAGGCAATGACTTTACAAGATTTCTTATTTTCAGTTCTATTTTCTTTTCCTCCATTATTTTATACAACAGTTCTTGCAGAATTAATGGAACTAAAGTAAATGTGTGTTCCAGCTGGAAATTTATAACCACAGCTTTCAAATTACACGCTGTGTTAATCTTCACTCACTGTAGATTCAGATGCTAACATCAGCTAGAAGAATGTTGAAATTACAAAGGTGAAAACATGAAGTAGTAGTCATACTGACCAATGTTGAAATAAGAGCATTTCCAGTGTATTTATAAGTGACTTTCTCATGTTTTGATTATTGAACTCTTCTCACAGACCTTCTCAGGAACACTGGAAGTCACATGTGCAATGCCATTTCTCAGAAAATATGCAATAGCATATTGAGACCATAGTACCTTAGCAGCAACATTTTCCGATTTTCTAGTCAAGAAGAAGTTCTAATGGCAAAATACTGGAGCAAAGAAGATAATGGAATTGGTTTTTGCTAACACCTCCTGTTAGCAGCTGCACCTTCTCCTTCAGTTAGATGCAAATGCTACATTAGCAGTAGCAGCAAGGGATTCAACATTCGGCATACATTAAAGTAGCATCATGCAATGCCAAGTAATGATACTCTGAACAGGACTCTGGCAGAAACCAAAGGATTCCTTGGTTGAAATCCAAGTTTCTACTACTGGTTTAAAACTGGCTATACTGCACATCTATCTAAGAAAATTCAAGTACCAGAAAACACTGAATTAAACAGGGTGCCATTTTAGCACTGTACAGACTTACAGTGTGAGGTGTTTTGCAACTGGAAAAGCGAAATACACTTTATCTTTTATCACTTATCATTTTATCACTTTTTATCCCTTTATACTTTTAGGGTTTTAGTTGTTTTGGTTTTTATCAAATTTCTGTATCCTTCTAATGCTGGCTTAACTGACGGTCATGGTTTAAACCCAACTGGCAACTAAGCACCACACAGCCTTT
The DNA here is from genome assembly GCA_013399695.1 of Formicarius rufipectus. Taxonomy (NCBI): domain Eukaryota; kingdom Metazoa; phylum Chordata; class Aves; order Passeriformes; family Formicariidae; genus Formicarius; species Formicarius rufipectus. The sequence goes on along the minus strand of VXAU01003425.1, from coordinate 77,863 downwards.
CATTCATTCTCCCATCGCACCCCCAGCCAAGTGGAATGGGAAAGGGAACCAAAAGGAGAACTTGTAGGTTGATATAAGAATAATTCCATAATTGAAACTAAGTGAAACATTATTATGATAATTAATTTTATTTTATTTTTAAAAAGGATAAAACCCAAAGAAAAACAAGAGATGCACAATGCAATTGCTCACCACACACCAATGCTAGACCCCATCTCTGAATCCATATCAGGCCCCCTTTGCAGGTAACTCCCTAAGTTTATATACTGGGCAGGATGATCTATGGTGTTTGGCCAGTTTGTGTCACCTATCCTGGCTATGCTCCTTCCCAGTTTTTTTGTGAATCTCCTCATTGGCAAAGAAGGAGGCACTGAAAAAATCCTTGACTTAGGATATGCACTCCTTAAGAACAACCAAAACATCAGTGAGTTAATCACAGAATCATAGAGTATCTTGAATTGGAAGGGACTCACAGGTATCATCAAAGTCCAGTTTTGGTTCTGCACAGGAACCAGTCCCCCAGTCACACCCTGTGCCCAACTGTATCATCCAAATGCTTCTTGAACTCTGTCAGGCTCAGTGCTGGGACCACTTCCCTGTGGAGCCTATTTCAGTGCCCAGCAACCCTCTAGGGGAAGAACCTTTCCCGATATCCAGTCTAAACCTTTCCTGACACAACTTCAGGCCATTCTCTTAGGTCCTGTCACAGGTTACCACATAGAAGAGATCAGCGCCTGCCACTCCTCTGCCCCTCACAAAAAAGTTGTAACTGCAATGAGGTCTCCCCTCAGTCTCCTCTTCTCCAGCCTGAACACACCAAGTGCCCTCAGCCACTCCTCCCGCAGCTTCTCCTCAAGGCCCTTCACCATCTTCATTGCTATCCTTTGGACACTCTTCATATGGTTGGTGATTGCCTATCTCTCTAATTTGGCAAGGTCTCTCTGCAGGGCCTCTCTGCCATTGAGAGAGTCAGTGATAAAACTTCTAATGTAGCATCATTAGTTATTAACATTATTTTCATATTAAGTACAAAATGCAGTATTGTACCATCTACTGAGAAGCCATTAACTCTATCCCAGACAAAACCAGGACAATGATATTCAATTTTCAAATTATTTTCTTCTCTTCATGACATTTTACAATAAATCACTTGATTCAAATATGTTTGCAGCTGGCTATGGTAGTTAACTCGAAATTCCCTGATGAGTGATTCTATGCATCGTGTTAAAACTCCATAGTTACCCTGTATCATCTTCTCCACAGATAAAACTGGTCACCACTCCAAGGTATAGGAGACCAGAGCAGAGACCATTGGCTCAAAAAAGCTAGGTAGAAAGTGTATGTGGGTCAGCAAGGCAAGCTCTGCACAGGTGGGACACACTGCCCTAGAGCCTATGGTCTGAGGTCTGATCCCAAAAGAGTTGCACTCCAGGCCCTAGAACAGCTCCAGCCAGCCACACAGGGTCCCTGCTGCAGGGGAACAGCAAAGCACAGGCTGGTGCAGGGCGCTGAGAGACCTGAGCAGATAAAAGGCAGTGATATGGGTGTGATCCAGATGCACCCCACTGCCTTGGACTGCAAGCAGTTGAGACCATGCTGGATCTAAGGCAGTGACTAGATATGTCTCTTTTTCTCTCCCTCTTTCTTCTCCTAACTTCCTCTTCTCCAAATCTGGATCACTTAAAGTTGGACAGGTTAGAGTTTGCTAAGTCAGTGCTTTGTGAAGTGCCTTACTTTGATTGGATGTTGTTTTAAGATTTGCCAAGGACTTTAGTCTACCTTAATATTCTAAAGTTTCCAAGTAAAAGTTTGTTATTCAACCTCCTGAGAACTTTGTTGTTTCTCCAGTACACCTCCAGAGTGAATTTAAATATCATTCCTCTTTAAACAAGCTGAGTGAGCTTGGGGTTTAACACATGACCTTTCAGTTAATTGTGGTAGTGCATGTCTTGCCTAGCAAACAGCATTTTAACCACGCCTATTGAGCAAAGGAAAAGGAAAAAATTATCTTATGTGAAATAATGATTCAGTGAGGCTAGGTTTTTTTGACAAGAATTGCACAGCAGATGCTGTCTTTTGCAAACATGCAACTTGGACACAGATCAGCTGGTCCTGGCTGTTGTTTCCCATATGCTGTATTTTATTTTATTTTATGTTTCTGTTAAAGAGAGAAGTTGACTAATACAGAAACTTGACCCACACAGTAGCACATCTGATCCCTCCAACAGCTCCTTCCATTATCCCTCTGCAACAAAGAGAAGTCTCATTCATATAAGAGGGAGGACTCAAGTTGACTATGGGAAAGTGAGCTTCTGATAATTGCACTGAGGGTAGCAGTTCAGTTTTATCCAGGCATTTTCACAGCATGCCCCACTTGCAGGTGCAAATTTTATTTATGCACTATTGTAGTAGATTGCATCACCAAAAGGGCAACAGGTATGCATGAAGCTAAAAGAATTAAATCTTAAAGCTGAGGATTAACATATCACAAAACCTTTGATTTTCCCCCCATGTTCATAAAAAACTTTAAACTCAAGAGACCACACAAGAAAACAGTGCAATAAACTGCAAGAATTGTATCCCAGTTGCCATGAAATGACTGACAGAAAACAAGTGATAACCCACCGTTTTGTAAGAACTCATCCTAAAATGTGATGGCAATTGTATGTACCAAAAAATCAGGGTGAGCTGGTAGTCTCAGTTACAAATCCCTCCTTGTTCAGGTGGATGACTTACCTGTAAGACCACAGATCACTCAAAAAAATTTAACAATTATAAGATTTTCTAGTTCTACCCATGAAGCAGCAAGGTAATGGCATTTTCCCGTCTATATATCATCTCAGGCAGGTACACACATTCATAAAACTTGCACAGATCACAAAGCCTTTGAAGAACATTAACAAAATACTTCAGAGCCAACTAGCCACACTGTTTGTAGCACAACTTGACACCAATGCTAACAGCTAACTGAAGCTCAACAGGTGAAGCAAGAAAAATCCATCCCAAGGAGAATGCAGCCTTTATAAATTAGCAAATAAGCATCTCTGTGTTCCTTTGGAATCCCCCACTCAAAGATTTGAGGAGGCACAGAGAAAACCGCTCCAAATAGACAATTAATTTAAAGGAACAGTACAAGGTGATTCTTTTTCTTACTAAGAAGAGGAAAGGGGAAACTTTTTTACAAATCATCTAATCAAAACTAAAAAACTAGTTTAGATTGGATATTAGGAGAAAATTCTTTATCATGAAACAGTCTGCCCAGACATGGTTGAGAACATCATTCCTCGAGGTATTTAAAAGACAAATGCCGCTTAGGGACATGGTTTAGTGGTGGACTTGTCAGTGTTATGTTTGTGTTTGGACTCAGTGATCTTAGAGGTCTTTTCCAACATAAATGATTCTGTGATAAAGTGTAGAAAGTGCCACTGATGCAATTCTCTCACAGCTGTTCATATGATAGTGTACAAATAATTTACTATTCAACAGGAACAGAAAACCTCAACAGTCCAGGTTTTTCATTTGTTTGTTTTGGGTTTTGTTTGTTTGGTTGGTTGGTTGGTTGGGTTTTTGTTTGTTTGTTTGGGGGTTTTGTTTTTGTTTGTTTGTTTTGGGGGGGGGGGGGGGGGGTTTTTTTTTAAATAAAACTCTGAAAAGATCCCTAATAAACTGACAGAAGTTAAACAGGAAAACAATAAAAAGTTGCAACTTACTACCTGCTATGCTGCTGTCAAAGTAGATCAATTTCTTTTTAAGTCCAACTGCTGACCACAGCATTATACTCTACATTCTCCTTTATTGCTTACTTTTCTTGCTCTATCTCAGTCATCTTCCTCTTTCCTTCTTTCTATTTTCTCCAAATAAGATTTATCAGTAAGAATCATTATACATTACTAGAAAGGGGCATTGTAAAGAAAGTACAAAAATATAGAAGGAAAAAAAAGGAAAAGTGAAGGTGACTGGCAGTAAGGGTAGACTGTAGTTTATTTTTTAACTCTAATGCTGTAATATGTTGTAAAATGACAGCAGTATCTGCCAATCAGTGCAAACCACAAAACTAATCCTGCTACATGTACAAAATCCTACATACATTTTGGTATTTTTTTCAAATTAATTCTTCCATGTTGTGAAATCAGTGGCTGATGTTGAACAATTTTATTTGTTTCCTAGTTGCTACTGCTTATGTGTTTCCAACATGTTAAACCATGCATAAAATTATTTTAAATGGCAGATTCTGGTCTACCGCCAGCTTGCATTTTGTCAAGGCTCCACCAATGGCCCAGATATGCAATGCTTCTTACATACTGGCAGGAAACTCTTTCCCCGCTCTCCCAGGGCTTTAGGCAGTAGCTGCAACATGCTGCTCTAGTTCCCAATTGCTTAGAAATCATGCAGAGCCTTTTGGCATTGCAGAGCTAGAGTCAGCACACAGCAACTACTTTGATGCTTGACCTTGCCAACAGTGACTTAACCAAGGTCTACAGTAGACTGAGTCAGTAGACTCAGATTAATTACATCATTCTTTGCTAACTGATGTTCACAGAGTAAGTATCTCAATGACCAAGTCAGTGTAAGTCATAAAATAATTACAGAGCTTTAGAAAGACACCAAATTTTAACCCAAAGCCTGTGAGTAGAGCTTGTTTGCAAAGTTGGCCCTTACAAGAAATGCTGGTGCTGCATCTAGCCCTCAAGAAAGAAACCTTTGTAATCTCTCTCTAAACTGCTTTTTACAAGAACTTGCATCAAAATAAACAATCTGTCTTCATTTTTTTAGAGAAGTCATCTCAGCTTCAAAATGAGTTTTTGTGCAGGGAGGAGAAGAGATGATTTCGAGGAAGAGCAAGAAAGCAACAGGTCAAACAGTGACAGATTGTACAATACTGACTTTTCAAGTTCAGAAGTCAGAATAATGTGCTGAATGAGGCAGCAGCAACTGAAAAGACATATTTGCAACTGCAAAAAGCAAGGGCAGAACAAGTCCACACTTTGAAACTAAGCCATACAAGTCATAAGTTTCTGCCACTGAGGCAGGTATTATGTCACCTGTGTCACTCCATATGGTTGGTAACTGTCCAGCCCTCTGATTTGCAAAGGTCTCTCTGCAGGGCCTCTCTACCTATGAGGGAGTCTACAGCTCCTCCCAATTTTGTATCATCACCAAACTTACTTAGTATGCCCTTGAGTCCTGTGTCCAGGTTAATTATGAAGATGTTGAAGAGCACTGGGCCTGTGATGGAGCCCTGTGGGACCCCACTAGTGACAGGACACCAGTATGATGTCACCCCATTCACTATAACCCTTTGTGCCTGCTTGACTTAGGACAATTTGAAATTGCCTGTTCCTATGCCCTTCAGAGGTGGTGCTTAAAAAGGGTCAGCACCCATGGACCCCAGCACCTTCAAACGCGTTTTCCCGGGGGACCTCACTAACAAGTTCCCGAGCAGCCTGAAGTCAGCTCTTTTCATGTCCAGAGCTGAAGTTTTACTGGCATTTTTTCTCATATTTTAAACTCGATTGCTTCATGGTCACTGTGGCCAAGGCAGTAGCAATCACCACCTCACTCATGAGACCCTCTCAGTTAAGAAGAAACAAACAGATCAAACCCTGAACAGCCACAAAACAAAGCACTGCAGGAAGGAATCTGGTAGATTTCTTTCTTTATCCACAGATTGGCCATAATGAAAAATACAGATCTTGCAATATTACATATGAATGTGAATACTTTGCCTTTTGTGAAGATGTAATCAGCACACTAACAGATAGATAGATAGATAGATAGATAGATAGATAGATAGATAGATAGATAGATAGATAGATAGATAAACAAAACTGACAATTGAAAATATCAAGAATTGGAAAAGTCTAGAAGCAAATGCATCTGGACTACTAGGAGTTAGGAATAAATTAGAGAACTGAGGTTAACATAACACAATTCCATAAGACTAGGTGTAGGAATTATCCACAAAGCAAAGATGTAAAAGCCCAATTCAGATAGGCTGAAATTCACCAGTACCATGTTCCTCAACTTTCAAGCATTCAGTATGGCTTAAGCCAATTGGTCTGTCTCATTCCTGAAGAACCATTTGTATTTTAAATATATCCCCAGACATAGTATAGATACTGCAATGGAAGAGATTCCAAGATACACTGAAATAAGAATAATAATATGAATCTCACGCTGAAAAAGAAACATTACGTGGACAAATTTTTTGGTGGAACTTGCTCACTGTTCTACAATAAAAATGTAACCACATCTTAATATTCCAACTACAACTATACCTTGAGATATCCTACAGTAACTAGAATAGAAATACATCAAATTTCTACTTTGCAGCTGGGCTGCTGCCAGATTGAGATGTGAGAAATGGCATAAATAGAACTAAAACCTTTTTGCAAAGCACTCTGTAATTCCAAGGAAAGAATATCCACCCAGTGAAACTGATAAGGAAATGCATAAATAGGATGGAGTCACAGAAAGCTCAAATGTTTTTACTGCGATATCATCTTGCTCTTCTTGCAAGTCCTTGGGGTCCCAGCTGCCAGACTCAGAAAGATACAGAACTCACACACAAGCTTTGCCCCACGGACACTCCCATTGCCTACTACAGGCGTACAGTAAATGATCTCTACCCCATGTAGCCCCTCAGCACCATTCCTAATCAGTTCCATCCTTCTCCAAGGTACCAATGAAGCACTCTCCCATTTCAAGGCAAGGAAGCAGACAAAGAAGTCCTGAAGGTGTGGCCAGTACTCCTGGTTGCACAGTCACAGGTCACAACCATGACTCCTCCTGCAGATCTTACGTATGAACAGTCATGTGAAACACTTGTTGCAATGCCATTGTTCCCATTCTGAATACTAGACTGCTAAAAACTTCAGTAAAAACAGAACCTTCCATTGCAAGAGATAAGACATTGTTAAAATGAGTGCATATGTGGGTGTACATAAAGAAACGAAAATTGTCTCTGCCCAACAATATCACAGATAGATAGAACTGATTTAAACCAGAGATGTTAAATCTTTGAGACTAAAGTCATACACCAAATGGTAATGGGCAGGGAAGGTTTATCTTTTGAACTACCAGCTGGTTTTGGAGCCAAATAGCTGAGCTGAAAATTTCAGATGATGATGATAGCAGCTTCGAGCCATCAGGGATTTTGGGGACAACCAGAATACACTGTCTCCTAAACAAACAAACAAACAAACAAACAAACAAAGACAAAACAAAACAAAAACCCACAACAAAACAAACAAAAACCAAAACAAACAAAAAAACTTAAAAATCTCTTTAAGATAAAAAATAAATACATGATACCACATCTTCAGAAGGGAAAGACAAGATCTGTGAGGCGGGGTGGTGGTTCTGTATATCAGGGAGGTTTTTGACTCTGTAGAACTTGAATTAGAGATGATAAGTTTGAGCACCTGTTCTTAAAATAATTACAAAAATCAATATTCTTAATGCTCTTGATTCTTTCCAGTTCATAAGCAGAGTAGCACTGGTATACTATCCGCAGAATATTATTTATTGTTAAAAGCAATTTCCAATCTGATACTGACTCCTTCCTACAAAGTGCTTTCAAATACCAGTTTGTTGTGATAAAAAGAAAATAATACGAAAATAGGACTGACACACCTTTGTGATCCTTCTCTAAAGAAAATTACCTAGACTGACAAATCTACTTCAGTAAATGAGAATACTTGGGACCTTTATATCTGACTTGTCCTAGGCATATTAAAAAAAAAAAAAAAAAAACACCAACAAAACAAAACAAAACCCACAAAAAAAACCAACAGCCTTGGCAATTCTCATTAAATTAATAATTCACTGTTTTACAGGCCCTGGGCAGGAATGCCTTGGAACAGAAAACAGTACAGCAGCAGAGCAGCACAATCAGTTCACAAGCCTAGCAGTTCTCAGCCCTGACCTGGCCTGTACTGTGCAATCAATAACCAGCAGACATCAATATTTAAAGGCAGAATTCAGCTCAAAGATACACTGCAAAGGTGGAAATGTTTACCAAAAAAACCCAAAAATCCTCAGATACGAAATAGCAGAGAAGGCTCTTCAGCTCCAAATTAGTCAGGATTTTTGCTTACTTATTTTTGTCAGTAAAACCTGAAGCCAAATTGGCACTGCAGTCATTATGTACATTGAAAACCATTCCACAAGTCCACTGGATTTAAAATAGCACCTAGGAAACTAATGACACACAAAGTAAACAATTCCATTTTAACATTTGCATTTATTTCCTTTAGAGTAGTTGCTTGTAGCTGATAGTTCTTGAAAATGTTAGCCAACTTAACCATGTCATCGTATTGAGTATACATATCTAATTATTTAAGCAATCAAATATTAGCAAGCCTGAGTTCAATACTCACATTTCCATTTCTGTTATGTTCTGTTCTAGTGGGATGGACACTAAAATTTAACTTAAAAGTCTACAAAATAAGTATCTATTAATTAAACTGTGGCTTGGAAGGGACTTGGAGATACGCATTGTGTACAATACTACTTTCATGTATGATTCTGAGCTTGTAGCTTTTTCTTATAATTTCATTCACAATGCTAAAAAGGAAAAAAAAAAAGACCTCTTTCCTCAGTTCTCCTCATCAGTTTGTACATGAAACTGAGGTGAGCAATCTCTGTAATTATTCAAGGAAAAGCTATTGTTGTGAATAGAGGATAAAGAAATACTATTACAAAGCAGACAACTTTCACAAGGTTTGTAATTTTGGAAAGGATACCATTAAACAATTCAAATATCAGATTCCACTAGGTATTTAATTATTTAATCCTTAATTTTGTACAAGGAAAACAAAGCAAAACATCTGTTAGTGGTTTGTTATGGCAATGGAACGGTTTGTAACTTTCCCTTTTTTCTTGGTTGCAACTTAGCATCACAGACTGGCCTAACAACAACACTACAAGAACTCCAGTTTATTACTTGTTTGTATCAGGCATAAAATCAGCAATACTTTAGTACATAAAACCAATGATCTCAGCATTCTGAGTACTTGAAGAAGACTGTGAGAACTACATAGTCTTACACAAATTCTTTATTTGGCCTGACAGAGTTCAGAATTGTTGCATAAAATTAACTTTTTAGGTGACTTATGTATAACGCATGTACCCTTTGTATATCATCAACCATGTTTCCACTCATTGCATTTGGACGACTCTGTTGATTTCACTCACCTTAATGTACACTGGAAGACTTTTGGTAAGAGAGCTAACCATTCCTTCATACTGGAACTGTAAGAAACAAACTTCTGTCTGTGTTTCCCACCCTGAGCTTTTGAAGTGCTTTGCACCTGAAACTGATCCATTTCCTGCATAGCATTATACATTGAAAATTTGCTTCTTGGTGATGTTGCTAACTGGTTAAACAAAGAGAAGTTGTACACATCTTAATCTAAAATTTTAAAAATTGTGTAAGCTTTCTGTATTATTCATGGTACAGTTTCGGCTAAAGCTGATGTAAATTATAACCCTATTCCCACAGTAACACAGATCAGCTGTGAAGCAGTACACATAACTTCTGACTTTCCTCCAAATGCACTCTGCCAGGAGTTGGACAAACACAGATCTATCCAGTTAGTTACATACTATTAATGAACACATAATCTATCATACAGTCCAGTTATAACTCATAAAACAATCATTTTAAGTACAGTAAGTATATATGCAATGAAAAGTACATGTATTCGATTACCCCACTCCTACATCTCTGGCATCAGCAGTAAGGAGAGTACTATGTACACTTGCATTCACTTGTGATTAGCCACTAAAGTTAAAGAGAAATCAGTTGCAAATAAGAAAATCACTTTCATAATTGGGGTGTGCCATTTTAAACCTTATACATAATATATCTCACTAGTTCATAAATAATGAAGTAAGCATGCAACTGGTTTTCCTTCATTTTTTCAGTCAGGAATTGAGAACTTGTCGCAGTGATGTGGCATTCTTCACCACAAAATCTTGAATCACATTAAACAATCCTTTAAAAGCCAACAGTGAAAAGTGCATTATTTAAGTTCTTTAACTTAGTAATTTTCTGACAGATATTCCCTATACTGCTGTCTTCCAGCACTAACATGTAAGCTGATTTCCTCATGCTGAAAGCCTGTTATCTAATTTTAACTATTCTAGTTTAGTAAACTAATCTAGTCTAAATCAACTTAAGCTAGTCAAATATATGATACAAATGAACAGAAACATTTACCTTTTTTTTTTTCCCTATATGGAATTTCATTTTCCCTAGAACCCCAACTTTTTTCTCTAAAGCAGTAAACTACATTGGAAGTCAATAAGCAGCTCACCAGCATTTTCACCCTATGCAATGTTCCCTAATAATTTGTTAAAAACCATCCATTTTTTATTGCTAAAAAAATGTAATCTTTTTGGAAGTATGAAAAGCTACTTATCATATTGAAAATTATAACTCTCAAGGTCAGAGCACATATAATTTATTGTATAAAAGCACAGCAATTTTGTAGAAATTGAAATGCTTAATAGAGTTGAGACTCATCTTTCAAATCTGTACGGATTGGATATGGATAATGCCAAAACAGGCAGGTAAATCTAGATTATATCATCCAGAAGACTGTGATTCTGCCAGCACACAACTGGGCATTAGAAATTGTTCAGGATTCTCCATGCCAAATTCAAAACTAAGAAGTATTAAAATAGGATTTATTAATTGAAAATGGGGTTCCATTTTCAAGTGTTTCCAAGTGTTCAGAGATTTATTACTTTCTTGGAAGCACACCTAATATAAAACCAGCTTCACATGCCCATGCATCCTTGGCCTGTCAAAGAAGGCTTTTAAAAACCTCTTACTTGCTCACTTAATTCTGAAGTATGACAAAGCTCATGCTCTCATAACACACACCTACATTGTTTCCTAAAATCATATCCTTATTACAAGCAGTCATTATTCATCCTAACCTCTAAGCAGACAAGGGTAAAATAAAACAAGACATTATTTTGCTACCATCATTTTGTGACTACTTTATCCCAATATCACATCCTTTAGCCTGCCAAATACCACTCTACTCCACTGGTACCTTTCCAAATAATGATGCAAAGATCTTTTCCCTGGTCTACTGCTTCAGTATATCCCTTAGTGCAGTCTCAGTCCCTGGTTCTCATGGAGGAAAAACACAGCAAAGCACAAACAAGCCAAGAGGTCCTTGGAAAGCACTGACGATAACTTTCTGCTACATGGAGCCAACAAGGTGGAGGAACCAACAAGAAAAGGTGTGCTGCTGGACCTCATACTAATTGAAATGCAAAGTCTGGTTGCAGATATGAAGGTTGGGGGCAGCCTTGGTTACAGTGATCATAAGATCATGGAGCTCTGTACTGTGTGAGGAGAAAACAGGGCAATGAGAAAGACCACTGCTCTGGACTTCAGGAGAGCTAACTTCAGTCTCCTCAGAGATCTTCTGGGAAGAATCTCACAGGAATATGCCCCATAGGGAAGAGACATATACAGCCAATATTCAAGGATTACCTCATTCAGGCTTAAGACCAGTGCATCCTGATGAACAAGAAACAAAGCAAAAGAAGAGGAGAACTGCATGGATGAGCAAGGAATTGCTGTCAAAACTAAGACATAAGCAGGAGATATGCAGCAGGTAAAAACAGACACAGGCCACCTGGGATGAATATAGAGATGTTATCAGAGTATGCAGAAATGCAAAAAAGAAGGCCAAAGCCCACTTGGAATTAATCTGGACAAGGATGTTAAGGATAACAGGAAGGTTTTTTTCAAACACATCAACCACAGAAAGGAAGCTATGAGCCTGCTTCAGTATGAACAGACACCACTGCAACACAGGCTGAAGAGAAAGCAGAGATATTGAATGCCTTCTTTGTTTCACCAGTGCTCAGGAATCCCTGACCCAGGAGACTGGGGACAAGGTCTGGAGGAAGAAAGACCTTCCTTTGGTAAAGGAAGCTTGGGTTAGAGATGACTTAGGCGACCCTGACTTGATGAATATCCACATGTCCTGAGGGAGCAGGTGGACACCATATTTGGGCTGTTCATGATCATCTTTGAAAAGTCGTGGCAATCAGGAGAGGTGCCTGAGGACTGGAAGAAAGCAGATGTCAACTCAGTCTTCAAAAAGGGCAAGAAGGAGAACTCAGGGAACTACCGGCCAGTCAGCCTCACCTCAGTCCCTGGAAAGGTGATGGAATGGCTTATCGTGGATACCATTTCTGAGCACATGAAAGACAAGAAGGTGATCAGGACTGACTAGTCAGCATGGATTCACCAAAGGGAAATCATGCTTAAGCAAACTGATTGCCATCTATGATGGAACTACTGGATGGATGGATGGATGGATGGATGGATGGATGGATGGATGGATGGATGGATGGATGGATGGATGGATGGATGGATGGATGGATGGATGAGGAGAAAGTGGTGGATGTTGTCTACCTGGAATTCAGTAAAGCATTAGACACCATAATATTCTCAAAGGCAAACTCACAAAGATCATAAGTGGGTGGTGAGGTGGACTGAGAATTGGCTGAATGGTAGATTCCAGAGGGTCCTACTCAGTGGCACAAGATATAGCTGGAGATCTGTCACTGATGGTTCAATACTGGGCCCACTAATGTTTAACTTGTTCATCAGTGACTTGGATGAAGTGGCAGATGCCTCCTCAGCAAGATCACAGATGACACAAAACTGTGAGGAGTGGTTGATATCCCAGAGGGCTGGACAGCCCTTCAAGACCTCGAAAGGTTGGAGAGATGGGCAGGGAGGAACTGTCTGAAATTCAACAAGGGAAAATGCAGGGTCCTGCATATGGGAGGAATAACCACAAGTACCAATACAAGCTGGAGACTGACCTGCTGGAAAGCAGCCCTTCAAGGAAGGATCCAGGAGTCCTGGTGGACAATGAGTTGTCCATGAGCCAGCTGTGTGTCCTTGTGGCCAACAAGGTCAATGGGATCCTGGGGGGCATTAGGAAGACGTCTTCATTGCTAGCAAGTCACAGAAGGTGATCCTGCCTCTCTAGTCAGTCTTAGTGAGACCATATCAGGAGTGCTGTGTCCAGTTCTGGGTTCCTCAGGACAAAAGAGAGAAGGAGCTCCTGAAGCAGGTCCAGCAGAGGCATCATCATCATCATGGCTAGACTTCATGAACGAAGATTTGGGAGGGTTTTACCCATGCTTGCCGCAAGCGCGCTGATGGCTGATAAGGCCAATGCGAGATAGGCAAGTCCGGTTGCAAAAGGCACAGCAGAAAGTTTCCATAGGTGCTACTGTCAGGGCACGGTTCTTTCGGCGTTGCCTTTTCTCCTCCAGACTGATTCTGCGTGCTGTTTCAAAGGAGACAGCCGTGTTATACATTGTGTGTCTCCACGTCTCCCGATTGGAGGCCAGATGTGGACCATTGATGGTGGTCAATATGGCCAAGGCTGAGGTGTTGTTTCAGGCAGTGTTTGTATCTCCTCTTTGGGGTTCCTCTCTTGCGGCAGCCGGTGGCGAGTTCCCCACAGAGCACAATCTTAGGGAGGCGGTGATCCTCCATCCTGGAGACGTGCCCTGCCCAGTGCAGCTGCGTTCTCAGCAGCATGGCCTCGATACTGGTGACCTCTGCCTGTTCCAGAATGGACACATTAGTCATGTAATCAGACCAGTGGATGTTTAGGATTGTCCAGCAGAGGCAACAAAGATGATTAAAGGACTGGAGCTCCTCAGGTATAACGAAGGCTGAGAGAGCTGGGCCTTTATAGCCTGGATGAGAGAAGAGTGAGCGCGTATCTTGTCAATGTAAACAAGTATCTGAAGGGAAGGTGTCAAGACAAGGGATCCAGGTTCTTCCTGGTAGTGCCAGGCAAAGGGAGGAAGAGACAACAGAAAGAAACTGATGCACAGGAAGTTCTATGTGAATATGAGGAAGAACTTCACTGTATGAGTGATTGTGCATCAGAACAGGTTGGCCGCAAAATTTCTGGAGTCTCCTCACTGGAGATATTCAAAAGCTGTCTGGACACAATCCTGAGTAGGACAGTACTCTAGGGAACCCTGCTTGAGCAGAGAAATAGGAGTAAATGACCTCCAGTGGTCCCATCCAACCTAAAGCATTTTGTGGTCCCTCCAGTGTTTTCATCATTTCCACATGCCAATATTCATCCATCTGCTCCCAGATGTAACTCAGCATATCAGGTGCCTATCAGGACCCTCTCACTTTATGCCTCCTTGTCTCCTTCCTGTAGAGGAAGAGAGGACAACAACCATCTATCTGTCTCAGCTCACAGAGTACACTTCTTAAACTTCCAAAACAAGAAATCCTGTTTCCTTACACATCAGGTCTTTCTCAGATAAAATGGAATGTGAAATACATTCCATTATAATGTTCCAAACCCCTCTCTTCTTGGAAAATATGATAATATGCAGACACCACTACATCAGACTTCACAGTGTCATTTCTCTGTCTGCTGGTGCCCATCTAGGGAACAGTCTTAATTTAAGAACTTGGGCTCAGAACATGGGCTCAGAAAAGAACTCAGTTGCATTTGATGATTCAATAGTTATTGCCTGCCTTGCTGAACACTGTCTAATTGCAACATATTAAAATGTATTGGCAAAAAGGCTTCAGACCGCTGTTTTTTCACTCGCATATGTCATGAACCAAGAGCACATAGAGACTGAAGTATGAATTCTCATCTAAATGGCAGCAAGCTGTTTAGCTGTTTTATTTACATATATAGTATACTATTCCACTGTACGTGTCTATGTCCTCAGACATGACTATGAAGTGCATCATACTTTGTGTTTGCATAGCAAAATGGTGTCCTTAGGCCCTGTGGAAATATTGTGATAACGTGATAGTACAGTAAACACTGCTATCACCACCTACGGAAATGCACTCCACATTTCATTCTGTGTCAAGCTGTCATTCTCATGTTGGCTCTAAGCTCCTTGACTTTATGAGAGGTGAAGCACTGAGACAAGTGAAGCATTTGAGTTTTAGGGGTCTGGTGTGGGGTTTTTTTTAATTACAGAAATTCTGCAAAATCCTGCAAAAATAAAAGGGTAATATGGCAGGAAAAAAACCAAGTTTACTCACATGGAGGGAAACTATTATCAGCCCCTATTGCAAGAACGCAGAAAAGGATACATTGAAAATCTATGACAATTCTAGCACTGAGGAACAATGGGCTTTGAAAGAACATGATTCTGTCTTCAGCAAATTATAAGCCTCTGAGAGGTATAAGGTGTAATTTCTGGAAATTCTGACTGCTTCTTGTGCTGTGCTCTCTATTTGTACTTCCAAATGGTTGTCTTGCAAACAATATTGAAAAACATAATGTTTCATATGATCTGGTGTGCCTGAGGTCCACCTCTAACACTGCTGTGCACAAGGTCATAGCTTTGCTTGTGCAAATTGCAAAGACATGGGAAAGTTTAATTCCTAACATCCCCACCCAGCAGAAAAACAAATTTATCAATGAAACCCCATCAGTTCTGGAGCAGTGACTATGCAGAGACACACTGGATATCCAGAAGTTTTCTACACTACATATTGCGAAGTACATTCTCATTCAGGAGCTTTGCAGAAGACAAGTTCCAGTGCAGTGCCACACAGTCACCTGAGGAACTAAATGCTTCTCAGGGAGTATATATAAATCTCAGGGAATATCTTCCCACATGACTGTATCTACATGTACAGAGGGGAAAGCATGAGTGTTTCTCTCTCTGATTTTGAAATGTTGTAGTCCTTCTTGTAGAACTCTGAAAGTGCTCCAAATTAAACAGCCATTGCAGCCTCTCTCCCAACAGCAGCTTTTATCCTTAAAATCTCCTTTTATCCTTAAAATCTACACCTCTCAGCATGCCCCATAGGAACACTATAAATAGACATTAGGGGATTAATGGTCCCACTACAACCACAAAATTCAAGAAAAGCACCTCTTATTTCTCTGAGGGACCGGACCACATCTGTCAGAACATTTCCCAGGCACAGCCTTGACTATGACCAAGGGTCACCACAGCCCCACTTCATTTGCAATCTCATATTGTAAGTTAGTAAAACTGAACTCCAATACTGGCCACTCTGGCTAAACATTTATATTACATTTAATTTTTCACCAACTACAGCTGTGTTCTAAATTCTAAATGCTTCGTCAAATCTGTAAATCACAAAGACCAAGACAGATGGAAAGCAACAGGTGACTTGTACGTCCACACACTCTCATACTTGTTTGGGGATAAAGGCAGTCACTTAATATACAACTTTACCATTATATCTTGCAACATTTTATTAATTGCCTCACTATCGGTGAACTGTTCCAGAATTGGCTTAATAAAATTTGTCACATCAGCTAAGCTGTGGGAAGTCCCCAGTGCACAAAATCAGAGTTTTAAACACTTTTCACTGACTTTACAGAAAGCATGTTACATGACAAATCTGTAGCCATAGTTCATATCCTTATATGCAGTCTTCATCATTCGTGGTCTTCCTGCATAAAGCACAAAATTTCACTACTAGCATATGCTCTGTTACATTTGGGCCACTAATAAGATGAAGGATGTCATCAATATTACAGCAGATCTGGTATCAGTTAAAGCAAATCTGCAAAGATGAAGGAGACTCATTTTTCTCCAGAGTGTCTAAAACCTTCCCCACATTCCCTCAAGTGCTGGAGTTCGTTTTGATCTCTGATTTAGCTGAAAGATGTGCAAAAGCAGGCATAGCATTAGCCATTGACTAAGTGCCCAATACAGCACTGTCTTTTGTTTATTCCAGTGAGTGCATAAAGTATCTTGTGTTCATGAATTGTGTCAAAATTATGTTTGCTTTGAATAGAAGTATAGAATTATCTCGTTCATAAAGCAGAAACCTCTCTCTCAGCAAGACACTCAACACATGGTATTTCCACACAGAAATACTGCTACAGGAATCCCACTGCACCTTTGGGAGGACAGTACTTTCCCTTTTATTTCTCTCCTTTCTTACGCACATATTTAGCAGATTTCTTTCAGGAATGCATGGTAACGGCTAAACAGTTCAAAATGAGAAAAACAATATTCTGTAGAAGCAGATTCAATTTTAATTACAAACCAGTATCAAATTTGTATGGACACAACAGGAAATCAGAATTCCTTAAACTGGTTTCCCCATAGATTCATAATCTTTCTTCATCATTCAGTCTGCAGGATAAAACACTCAGAATTTTCCTCCAGCAAATGTTTTGGTTACTACATAAGTACTGAATCCTCTGGAGACAGAGAAGGTAGAGGAAGGTTAGAAAATGCAATTTCTTCTGCATCTCTCAGAGAAGTGCCAAACATTATGTAGGGCACAAACCAGCTCTGCAGGTTCACCATGATCACAGCTCTTCTTCTCTGAGTGCTGCAAAGTCAGCAAATTGGAAATTTCAAAATGCATTTATATGTCACTGTGCCTACCTGCTTGTTCTTTAAAAAGCAGAACCTAGGAAAGGTGGTGAAAAAAAAAACAAACATCACTTTGCTGCAGTGAATAGAATAAAGAAGTCCCTTTACTCAACAGATTGTCTGTGGCCAAATGGGAAAGCAAAGAAATTTGCTTCATAGAGAAAAAGGCTGGTAAAAATTATACTGGTAGTACTGAGACAGGCAGCAAGAGAACCATAGAGGTCTGTTTGAGGCAGAGGAAGAGAAAGGACAGCATCAGCATAACTGGCAACCTGCTTGGACATCAGGAAGAACATGTAACTTTTTGGATGATACCTGCCAACACCTGGTAGATGTTAATCCTTCTTAGAGTACCACCAAAGTAAAGTTTGGCTAAGCAGAAGGAAGGCATCAAAATCATTATTAGTAATCAGTGCTCTCAAATTAACCAAAAGCTCCTCCTGTGAACGGTGGGGAGAAGAAGAAAAAAGGGGAAGGCAACTAAATCAAGCAAGTTGATGGAAACAAATCAAATGCATTAAGAGTTCTACTATCCTCAGAGTGCAGACTAATTATACAGACTAAAATACAAATTTCCTACAGTTTTTTAGATTTCAATACTAGTTCTGATGACAGAGGGAAAAGTGCATTCACAGAGAAAGAAGGAACTGTAAAAAGATGGACGTTGGAGCTACAAATAAAAAAAATGTTCAGTTTGTGTTTACTCTTTCAGGACACTAGGTACCCATTGAACTACTTACCACCTAATAACCGAAAACCATGTACCATTTCCTGTACATAGTTTAAACATCCTGTTTAGATAGGATGTGTAAATAAATTTGTCCTGGTTTTAGTAGCCAGGATCAGTTTGTCACTGTGTGGGTGTGTATTCTAAACCCTCTATGCCATTTTTTCCCATGAACTGCTCACAATGGCACATTAGCAGCTATTGTCTAAGGCACACCCCACCCCTCAGGCTACAAGCTGGGTGTTTAGAAACTTCTGCGAGATAAGGAATTCTCCTGTCTCCACACCCACTTGAGGGGTCATATCTGCTAATGGCCCATCAGGGATGCCAAAAATAGGCCATTGTTTATCTCAGAGTAAATCACCCATTGTTTAAGTCTCCACCCTGGGGGAGGGACTGGGCGGAGCCTAAGTGGATATAAGCAGTGGATTTGGGACTGGGAGCTCTCTTCAGATCCAGAGGAGGACCAGAGCCGCGAGCAGACTGAGACTGCCACCAGATTGCAACCATCACTTTCACCAGCAGGTACTTTGTTTTCTTTTAACTTTGAACTCAGGGTTGGGCGGGGGCCACGTGTTGCTCAGCATAGAGTTGGTGAGCTCCACTCTGCTTGTGTCCCACTGTGTTGGGCTGTATATCTGGTGGTTTTTTTCATGGCACAAACAAATTTTCTTTTCTGTTTCAGTGTATTTTTGTGATCTTTTAATAAATTGTTATTCTGACTTGCAATCCCATTCTGAGTTGGATTCATTCCTCCTACTGGTTTAAATCTAAACCAGCACAAAATTCTAGCACATACACTCAGAAAAAATTAAAATATGTGAATAGTCATTCTGAGGAATATATTAGTGGTGCTCAGTTTTAACAAGAAAATCATCTAGGGAGAAAAGGAGGTATAGTTTTCAAAAATTGTTTCCTTATGCTACATGAAAGCACCTGCAAGACACAGAAACGTTTCCACTACACCTGCACGATCCCAGTATCATTCAGGATTTCACATAATAGTGCAATATAAAGAATGGCAAAAATCTGTACTACAAAAACTGTGAAAGTGCTGGATCTCAATTTAAAAAAGACAGGAAAAAAAGTGTCATTTGAGTTGAGAGGGGTAAGCCTAGCACACCATGAAAATAAAGATTTTTCCGATTTTAAAATCAATTAAAATAAATTAAACTGGTAAGAATAACCCAGTTAATGATCAAAAGATGTAGAAATTGAAGCTTTTAAGCTACAATCTGGTTGTTACAAAACTTGACTCTTATAAATTGTAACAAAAGACATACAAATGATTAGGATATTGCAAAAGCCCTACAACCACACAGACCACTACAGATCAGTAAAAGGATGTATACAAACACACATATATACACATTACCCTATGAAGAGATTAGTGTTACAAGAACAATATATATCAACTGAGTCAAGATAATTCACTGAGCTAGGAAATTCCAAAATATTACCAAAACAAACCAATGAAACAACAAAACCAGAAAAACAAACTCCTTCCAAAATATAGCATGAGACTTCTAGCAATCACTGTTCAAGGATCAGCTTCAGATCTCTAACATCAAAATTATTATCAAAAAAAGTACCTTGGGGAGGAAAGCGTCAATGGGACAAAAGTAGGCAATGATTTGCAGAAGCTGTAACAATTGTGGAACAGTCTCTGTGAAATAATAGCAGGAGTCAAGAAACCAGGGAATTATGTTTATAAAATCAATCTAGGTTTCTGTTTCCAAGACAATATATTGCTCCACTTCAAAAGCAGAAATCATAACTTAGAAGTGCCATGAATAGAATCTCTGTAGAAAGGACTGAAAACTGCCTGGTGAACTGAATAAAAGGGTAGTGAAAAAGAGATGCAATGGCCAAGTTGCCTCCAAAGGGAGTCTGGTTTTAGGCATGGTATTCATATTTTAATCCATGATGGAGAAGGCAGTAAGCTAAGAGCTGCTGAAGGTAGGACTAGCAGTCAAAACCACTGAGGCTGCAGCAAAGAATTACAGCTGTCCCAGCTGCAGAAGCCTGTAACAGAGCAGGGAAACATCAAGGTAATCTAATTGAAACAGAGCTCATCCCTTGTCACCTTAAAGCAAATGGGAAATAGAAAATAAGGAAAGGAACACATTAGAGTAGTAAG
This sequence comes from Formicarius rufipectus, assembly GCA_013399695.1. NCBI lineage: Eukaryota > Metazoa > Chordata > Aves > Passeriformes > Formicariidae > Formicarius > Formicarius rufipectus. The sequence continues at coordinate 57,572 of VXAU01003425.1, read as the reverse complement.
TGTTACCCCAGTGGCTGAGACTGTATATTTTAGCACTATATGTTCTTTCACTGTAAAGAGTTTCTGCATAACAGAAAAAACAAAACAAACAAACAAACAAAAAACAGGCACAAATGCTGGAAAGGTGTAGTCAATACTGCTATCTTTGCATTGCACCACATAACCACCAAACTCTCTACACAACTGGAGTCTTGTTTTCTTTCCCACATGAATCAGCATCCCAGTTCTGGAATTTCTTTTCTACAGCAGCATTTTTCCCCCCTTAAGTTAAAACTCAGACCAACTGCATGAATTACTTCGTGAAGTCTCATCACCACAATATGAATTAAGCATTCTCTTATTGTGGTTTCACTGAAATTGCTACCTAAAGTCTTCTGGGCAAAATGCAAACCAGAGCCTGATTCTCAAGAAACCAGAGGATGAAAATTGCTATTTATTTGGTAATTATAATCCACACACCAAAATAACCAGAACTGTCCTGAACACACTGTCCTGAAACTGTGTAGATTACTTATTTAACACTTCGATGTGCCATTCCTCTTGCTTTAATGCCCACAAGTCAGAAGCACGGTTTGGTTTGGGGACTGGCAACTCTAGCTCAAGTCTTCTCCGTTCTGGTGTCTGTTAAGTACCAACTGCCAGACCATATGAGAAAACTAATCTGGAAGTCCTGGTGACGTGAATGGATTCTCCAGTCAAATCTGAAAGCCTCCTGGATCCGCATTTAGCAACTTGCAGGGGCACAGTGAGCTGCTGCAGTGATTCTATGTGAACAGCTGAATCTGCACACTGAATCACTCATGGCACTGTCCGCAAAACACTCTGCCATTTCCTTCCCTTTCCCAGGATGGAGCTAAAGAAAACTCACAGAGCAGGAGCAAGCAGGGTCAATGAGTGTGGTGCACTCCACCAACTGGCACACTGAATGTCTCAAGACAAATCCTTTAAAGTCACTTAAATTCAAGCTGGCACAGTACAGCTTCAGAGTTTAACTCACACCCCAGGTAATTGTACCCTTTAACACCAGAGGGTACACATCACTCTCTAACTGCAGTATTTATCTTTGTTACTCAATTTTAAATTAACAGAGTGAACTGGAAGGATCAGTTGTCCTTTATTCTCAAAAGCCTAAGAAACAGCATTAGAAGTAAGTTTTGTAGCCTCTCTGTGGCATGCGTAGCATCCCACAGTGAATCCTGTCTCCATTTCTCTTCAACTACTCTTCAAGGAAATAAATAACCACATCTCATTTCTCAGTGCACTACAGGGCTTCAAGTTAGTGTCCATAAAAGTAAAAACAAAAGAATATCCCTAGCTGAAGTTGTGCAGACTATTTTTCTACTAGTCTCTGTTGCTAAGAGCATTCAAACAAACAAACAAACAACAGAAGTAAAGTCAACAAACAATCTGTCATCCCAGAACAGATTACAGGTACAAATCCAAGATTACAGCCACAGATTCGAAACACAGATGTTTTGTAAGCACCTACTAAAACCAGTGTTACTCCCGGTTTAACTATCACCAACTGTTTAAAAGCCTCCTCACAATACTTCAGATTTTTCACTTAAAAGGATAGTACCATAATGACAGCTGCCATTTCATGTTTTAGTATCAAGCTAAAAAACACATCTTCAGTCATTCACAAAATCTTTTTTTCTATCTTTTTCTTTTTGAAAACAGAGATTGCATCTATAGTAAAACTACTAAAACTCGCCAAGCATTTTGAGGTGTTTAAATCCACCACTCATGCTAGCAAACTGCTAGGGCATTGCCTGAAAAGAGTTGTCTCTCCCAATTAGCACACTTGCTGACTAGTTCCCAAGCATCACCTGGCAGATGGGAGAGGCCAGGGAAAATTCCCAAAAGGCAGTTCACATGTGGACACACTATTTTGGAGACAAAAATATTTGACTGGCCTCTGTGCTTGGTAACAACACAAAGACACCATTACAGTCTGAACTTGATTCCTGTTCTAAATTCTTCTGCTACCGTTTGGGTTTGGAGGGTGAGGGGATTGTGGTTTTGTTTTCATTTTGTAATCCCATTTCTTTTCTGCCTCTGTTACAATTAAGTGAAAGACCAGGAACAGTCTTAGCTTAATTAGAGAGTCTTCTCATCTGTAACTCTTGCCAAGTGTTCCTGTTGTAACTGTACTATTAGAGGCTTGAGCATGAAGTCGGGCATACAAGCTCTAGCGTGCAGTTTCTAAAACATGTCAACAGAATCTGGCAAATAATTTATCCCCTTCCTTATCTTGACTTACTATTTTTAACTGTTATAGTATCAATCCACCAGCTCAAGGCACTTGCTGGTTACGGTTCTGACATTGCTTACAGGATAAATATAAATTCACTAAATCTCCTGCCTGCTGTCTACATAATCCCTTAACCTCTCCCTTTCTGCAGCTATCGTGCTCTGCCGCCTTCCCATCTCTGGCCTCTCTGCTCTTTTCATTTTCATGTTGCCTTCCCTTTCCCAGTTCTTTTCTCAAATCATCAACAGTCAGCATACCTTCACAGTGAGATTCATGATCACTACTCTTTTACTTCACAATCTGCTTCACCATATTGTTTTGGTTTTTACACTTTATTGAGGAATAGGAATTTTAAATGGAGTTCTCTGGTTAGCAGATTTCTATTAAATTTAGCATCTGCCTGCAAGACACAGACCAAGAAGAAAATATTAAGCAAGAAGGCAACTTTCCAGTCATCAATGTGCTACAAAAAGAACTAGGCATAACAGTGTATGTCACATTTAACATTAAATTCGGGGGGGGTGGGGGTGGGGAAAGTCAGGCATGCAAATTATTAGCCAAACTACAGGCAGCAGTATTCAAACTGCACAGAAGCTGATCTCAAATTAAAATTAGAAAGGCAAAAGGCCATTTTACACTACTGAACCATCGGCAGCAGAAATAAATGAGCCTTCACAGATTTTGTCACTTTCATTTTAACTTATGCACAAAGAGGTAAAAGGTCTAAGAACAGACTTTGAGTAAATCAAAGCTTTGCTCTGCTTATTTTCTTCCTGATTTCTAATCTGTTTTTTTTAAATTATGTCTTTTCCTTGCTCAAAAGCTGGACACATAGAAATTCAAGTTTGTTCTTTTAAACAACAATCAATTAACTGTTTAGATACATTTTTTTTTAAAAAGCAGTACTGTAGCCAATTGATATTTTTGGGGATATCAAGACAGAATTTTGTTTGGGAAAGCTCATACAAAGCAAAATCTGTGTCATTAAAAAGGTCCCATTACTAAACAATTTTACATATGTGTTGATGTACAAGAAGATGCAGTCATACAGTATTTCCACAAGTAAACACACAGACAGCAAAGTTCACTACCACTGTCAATAATAAGCTCCAACTGAGAGAAAAGCCTCATTCATGCCAACATTATCTCCAGCTTTGAACAGCTCAAGGAGCAAAGTAAAATTTTTATTAAGGAGTGAGCAAGTGGCTGGGGCTAAACCAAAATTTGGTGCAGGCTATAGTTACTAAAAGTTAAATGAGTACCATAAGTTACTGTTTGAAGCCTTCAAGAACAGAAGTGCCTGTTACATCAATGACTCAGAAGTATCAAATTAATAACTCCAGAAAGGAGGTCTTCCTGCTACTCCAGACACTTCTCCAGTAGTTATGAAGACCTATTTCCCCCACTGCCCTCTTTCAAACCTCAGTGCTCTGCTTTATCAAGGAAGCTGCACAAGCAGGTTACCTTCTCTTTCAAACGGAAACAGAGAGTGGCCACTGGCCCTTCAGGTTGTTTTTCAAAACAACTCAATTTTGGTTGTTCCACTGCAGCTTCACCCTACTGCTGCTGGAAGACTGCCTGACATACAGGTCCCAAGCAGCTTTCACAAACGAAAAACACAGGAAAATAAAGATCATCACAAGAACTAGTAAAGCGTCCATCAGGCCACAGCCCTGTCTTATGTCTGTCACTAATTCAGCTCTTTTGTAATCACAAAATCTCTCAGATGAGGAGGACAACACATTGAATCTTGACCTTTGAGCTGCAAACCTAGCCTTGAGCAAATTGGTGACCTACATGGCAGCTGCACAACTCAATAACTAGTTGGCTGGAGTCTGCAAATGCGTGATTTATTTCTGACTCTCCCCACACTACTCCCTATGCTGTCATTAGACTATTTGCTAAAAAATGTAATTTCTGAAAGCAAGCTTTATTAGCATGTTGGCTTGATGCAACACTGCTTTGAAAGAATTTTAACAGTAAAAAGAAAAATGTATATTCTTTTCCTACCTCATCACGGCTAGACTTCGCGAATGAAGACTTGGGAGGGTTTTACCCACGCTTGCTGCAAGAGCGCTGATGGCTGATTCTTTTCCTACCTAAACACTATGCAATTTACACAAGAAGGGAAAAAGTAGACACATATACACACACATACATATATATATTCAGTATCTAAATATATCTGCTCCTGCTTACTTTTCCTAAAACTATTTCCCAGTGTTTTAGCTGAGTAACATGCAATACTGGTTGCATATTTGGTAGGGCCAAAGACCTAGAAAGCATGTGAAAATTAGCATACATCTCTGCACTGAAATGGTACCAGGGTCCTCTGGTACTAGTCCGTATGTGCAAGCCAGCTGCTGGAAAGATATACTTGAAAAAGTAGAATTTGGTAACACTTAGTGTGCTAAACTGCAGCAAATCATCAGCTGTACACCTCACCATCCAGACTGGCTGTGTATTTCCCCTCTTTTCCCTGCTAAAATTTCAGTCATCACAGTTCCTTACTGCATCCTGTGCCCTTAAGAGGCTCTGCTGGCATTTCTCAGTGTTGCACAATTAGGCTTTCTTATCCTCTTAATGACCAAAACACAGCTGTCCAACATGTTCCAGCTGGCACAATTCTGACATCTCTGCTGTTAGCCCAGCAGCACATCATTTGGGCTATTTTGTCCAAGTATATATTGATATGCATATATAGAAGTAACCTGCAATTGGTTTTGGTATTAAAAAAAAAAATAGTACCACTAAAGCTCTTACAAAGTTTTGTCCACATTATGAAGTTCAAATACAGGTCTGATAGACAGGCTAAAGACAAAATGTTAAGTAATAAATAAAATATGCAGCTAGATCATATCCCCTCTGTGTACACAGTGCTAGGTAAGCGGTAGATATCTCAAAAACAGGATTAAGCAGTATGAAATATGTGGCATAAGAAAGAGTGCCAAGTAAGTCAGAATTATGAAATATCATTAGTTGCACTTTTCTGATGAAGTGACCAAAACCAAAGTAGCCCATCATACTAGGTCCTGCATTTACATATTTAGAATTTCAGTATCTAAAATCCTGCAGGATTTTAAAACCAGAGTCATTCCCATCTTATAAATAATTTTGTCAGCGTACAAACTCAGGAAAACAAGTTCTAAACGAGATTGTAACAGAATCCAGCCTCCAGAACTTAGAACTGCAGTAGTTAAAACATATTCAGCTGTGACTTCCCCTTACATGCATTGCATGCAGAATGAGCCACGACAATGCAATATGATACAACTGGTTCTGAGCTCATTACCTCAGCTTGCACAATATAACACCTAAAGTAATAACTCTCTATTTAATACCCTGTGGGCACTGAAGGGCATACTCCTTGCACGTGTAAATCTGCCCAAATGCTACAAACCTAAAGAGCTGTAATGACATCGTCTCAGATTCTGACTTTAAATTCATCTTTGTTTAAAGAGACTAGCCTTCAAAGATGCCAGATAAGTTATGCAAAGCTTTCATTAAGCTCCAAGAAAAGACTCTGGAGACCATACTGCTTCCTACCCATTAAAGCCAAAATCTCATAACCATGCTATTCATTAAGAGCACTAGAATGATACAGGTACAAGATGTTTTCAGAAATTTCCTGTTACTTCCAGGCTATGTGCTGTTTGAGACTAACCAGTATCCAACTACAAACTGGGAGAGGAGTGTCTGGAGAGCCGCCCTGCAGAGAGATCTGGGGGTGCTGGTCAGCAGCAGCTCAGTGTGGTCAGCAGTGTGCCCGGGCAGCCAGGAGGGCAAACCCTGTCCTGGGCCACATCAGGCACGGCATCACCAGTAGCCGAAAGAGGGGATCATCCCACTGTGCTCAGCCGTGGTGTGGCCTTACCCCAAGTCCTGTGTGCAGAGCTGGGCCACACGGTTTGAGAATAATGTGAAAGTCACTGAATAGTCCACAGGAGGGGACCCCACTGGTGAATGAGCTGGAAGGCATGTTCTGTGAGGAGCAGCTGAGGATCCTGGAGCTGTCTAGTTTGGAGAGAAAGAGGTTGAGACTTCCTTGCTCTGTACAGCTTCCTGAGCCGGGGACATGGAAAGACAGATATGTGCTGATCTCTTCTCTCTCAGATACAGTGACAGGAGATGGTTCATAACTACATCAGGGGAGATTCAGAGTGGACATCAGGGAACATTTCTTTATGAAGAGGGTGATCAAACACTGGAACATGCTTCACAGAGTCCATGCCCCAAACCTGTCAGTGCCTCAAAAAGGGACATTTGGACAGTGCCCTTAGTAACAGGCTTTGACTTTCAGTCAGCCCTGGAGTAGTCAGGCAGCTGGACTAGGTGATTGTTTTAAGTTCCTTTTAACTGGAACTCTTCTATTCTATTCTGGTATTAAGAAAGCTGCAATAGAAGTAACAAAAAGCATAATTTGGTCCAAGCAAAAATGTAGCTTGCATGTATCTCATGGCATTTTTTACAGCCATCATGGTTTTTGTACAAGATCACTGACTTGATTTAAAGCTGTGGCTATTTCACACTACCAGAGAGACAGAAAAGCCAACTGTGAATGGCACTCATCTTCTGATTTGGATACCAATATCTGTGATTCTATGGATGCCACGGGAGTTTCAGAGGGTAACTTAATTTTAAGACTTGCAGTTTAAGAATCTGTAGGTCTTCCATAATGCACCAGAGTCATGGTTCTTGTGAGGACACGTGAAATACCCCTGGCTTTCACATGCTACAAACATTGCTGCTCCACCAGAAATTCAGACTCCTTTTCACCCTTATCCTTATTACTTGAAGGAATAAAAAAGTGACTAAGTAATTAGAAAGAGGGACTACAGCGAAGCTGCTTTTTTCACAACCGCTAACTACTATCACTGAACATTCTTCTGTAAGTTACCTTTTGCCTTAAACGAAGAGGAGGGAGCGCTTCATTTTGAACTCTGCCCGCTGCCTCGGTTAACTGCGATTCCTGACACCGCACGCCGCGGGCCTTGCTCCCAGGCCAGGGCTTTCCCGGAGAGCGGGTCCTCCCTCACACCGTCTCCGCAGCAAGCGGTGCCCACCGGGACGCCCCGTTCCCACCCCGCTGGAGTGGGGAGGCACCGCCGGCATCTCCGTCCTCGCCCGGGGCCACAGCAGCCCAGAGCACTCCTCCCGCCCTCGGAGACGCCGTGCCGGGGCTGCCAGAGCCCGGCGTATCCCGCGGCTCCAGCAGCGCCCAGGCGGGCTCCGCGCCGTGCAGTGCAAGCCGTGGCGCAGCACCGGGAGGCGGCGAAGCATCCGCGGCTGCCCACGCCGCAGGTGCGCGGAGCCCGCGCCGGGAGCGAGGCGTGCGGGCAGCGGGGCTATCGCCCGGCCGCGCCGCGCAGAACCCAGC
>VXAU01003425.1:0-42763 GCA_013399695.1 Formicarius rufipectus | reverse complement strand
AAAAAAAAAAAAAGTAATCCAAGAGTATCAACTTTTCTTTTCACATAGACTGAAATAGAAACAATATAACTGTGTTGTCCTCTTTAGCTATGCTGGATTTCCTTTTGAAGGGACCCAAAAAAAAAGAAAATAGTCTTTCCATAATTCTATGATCTTCTTTATTTCTGCTCTGCCTCTGCAGTATAGCTGAAGTTACTCCAGATTACACATGACTGTGGCCCACGAGCAGTAGCTGTGCACTCCCCATGAGCTCTACCTATTGCAGCAGCCTTTCACACCAGGGAGAAAGGGACAAGTATTTTCCTGACTGCTCTGAGTGTCAACCATTTGCTTCTCACTGTCACTTTTGAATCACATTGCAGCAGCTTCAGTTGTTATTCTAGACTGAAACCACTGTAATTGTCACTTTTTTTACACCCTCAACATGGCAGAGAAGTAAAATGTCATTTTATGAACTCGGTGTTTCAGACAGATTTTTATTTGTTGAGCACTTCCCTGGAGTATTTAAGTTAATTCACTGATTTTGGTCACATCATATGGAGAAATTTTTATGTGGTAAAACATACTTTGATTTCTTATACACAGTTAAATTTGGTAAGCCTCTTGTGCAAACCTGGAGTTGGTATTGAACATTTACTTTGGATTACACTGATAAATTTTTGTAAAATGAAGATGTTGCAAAACATAAGGAACAACCATGTTAAAAAACCAGCTAAACTTGCACTTCTTATCTACATTAATTTTTTTGAAAATGAGTCAACCAAAATAAGTATTTCCTTTGTTGTTGCTATAAAAATTTAAAACATTTAACAATTACTTCTGTGTTTAGAGTTATGTGCATTTAACCTTTAGATAAACATTTTCTTGGTCTTTACTATACAGAACTTAGTGAGCTAGAACATGTTCAGGTTATAGTATAGTACAAAGTATTGCATTCTTTTCCCTATAGCTATACTCAGATAATTTTGTCATTCCTTCAGTTTCACAATCAAGCTGAGAACATACTTATGTCACTTAGAAGCAACAAAGTAAAGTCACTTCCACTCCCTCTTACCTGAGTTTTTTGTACCACAAACTGGAAAAATAAGAAGAGGTACTGAAAATGCTCATTTTTTAAATGTATGAATATTGTACCCTAAGGGTCTGCACTTCAGTATGAAAAAAAAAAAGGGATATGTAGAAATACTTAATGTGATTTTTAAAACTATAAAAACTTTAGTTTGATTTACTGATCCCCAGTGTCTAAATGCTAGTCAGATTTATCAGCTGAACATTTTTTTCTCAGTACTGGCAAATCCAGTTCTGTGCTGAGAGCCAGCATGAATTAAGTTCTCCTCAAACCCCAAATACATACTGTGTAATCCAAAGGAAAGGACGTCAGACAATTTATTGACTGTCTTTGCATTGCATAGAACAAATTCTGAACATTTTTGGTACAGTTTTGATCAACACAGCCATAATGTGATGATTATTTGTCTGGGGTAGCGAGCAGGAAATTACCCCACAAGAACTTACACCTCAGGAATACGAAAGGTGGAGGAATGTGTACTGTTACCTGGAAAGACAAGAACCCTTTAACTTACTGCAAAAGAGAATGTGGAAAGACTTCTTTTAATGGACTTCTACTGTTTATGGACTTTTACAGTTTTATACAGTTTTATACCAGTTATGTTAAACGTTTATTACAGTTGTTCAAAAATATTTTTTTTATCACGGTTTTACTGTTCTTTAGAGATGTCACGTAGGCATGTTTTCATTGGTTAATGTTTGCTGCAATGTTTATTATTCATGTTCTAGCTGTTCCACCCATTTTCCCCAGTTACGGTTTTGTATCCACCCCGTTATACCCAAGTTTGGAAGTTCCCTCCTACCTATTCCCTTGTTTGTTAACCTCCTCCCCTTTTTCTGGTCCCTTCCACAGCCTCCCTATAAAAGGGAGTGCTGTGGGCTCAATAAACGCTCACCCTTCTTCACCCTTCTTGACTCCAGCCTCTTTATTTTTGAGCTTCTTTTCAGAACCCCTCAGCTACCCTTGAGGTAGCTGACTCTCCCCTTACCGGACCATTCCATCCACATCCCATAATTATTTACTTCACAATGAGGACTAATTGTGGCCAACAGAACTCTGCAGTATACGTTATTTCAGCTACTCTCCCAACAGTGCATGTGTCTCATTAACAGTCTCTACCTCATATTAACTATCAATACATATTCATAATTTAATTTAAACCCCTACATGTCTACATAAATTTGGGCCTTAGCTGTTTGAGAAACAGTCTTTCTCCCTTAAGGATTCAGAAGGTTCAGATTACCCAAGGTATCCAAGCCCTCACTTTTATAAGAAGCAGATGCCCATGATGATGGATGTTCCTGGCAAGCTTTAACAGGCCTGTGCACTTTTATAGTAGTTCATTATTACGCTGTGATAAGGTTCCATTAGGAATTACCATGGGAATGTTGGGGTTTTTTCTACTTTGGCAATATGCTGAACACAATCTTTCCTAGTATCCTTGGGAAGAAGGTAGATGCAGTAAAGGCAAACAGAAATAACTCCAGGAAAGTAGAATTCTTTCATTCATATTTCATGTTACCCTTCTCTAAAATTAGGGAGCTAATTTAAGTAGATGATGAAATTTTACTGAATTCCATAAATTCGGTATCAGTCAATTAGTCAACCCAGAGAGTCTCAGAAAGATTCTGAAAATAGTCCCAAACGGCCATAAAATATTCCAAATTCCATTTTAAAATATGAAAAATTATCTAGGGACTTAGAAGTACTTAATGATAGGTATTCCTGAGGTCTTTTTCCTTTTAATTCCTGAATATTTATCCTTCACCCTTGTATTTTAATTTCACCTATTATTAAATATAATAAATAAAATATCAGAAGACATTTACATTCCATTGTCTCCTGTCTCAGTTATGTGAATGTAGTCTGGAATTCATGAAACTATACAGGATTTTTAATACAACTACATCAGATCTTCAGAATCAAGTTATATATTCTGACATTAGAAATAAAAATAATTTTAAATGCTAGAGAAACGCACTCATGCCACCTACAGCAAATGGTCTTCAAAGAAATGGCAGAATCAGAATAAATTTCCCAAGATGTACATACATCATTAAATGATGCCAGCTAACATGAAACTCCTCCACGTTATTAAAGAAACAGTAAGCAGAAAAATCTTTATTTTTGCCTGTGACTGGGACAAACTGGATGGGAACTCCTCATTGAACTCACACAAAAAGTATCCACATATTTAACTGGATCCACAACTTAATTAAACACATCTTAAGTGAAGCATAAACAATGTGATGCTGTTAAGTCAACCATTTGGCTGAGCTTTATCCAGTCATCTCTCTAGCTGACTACTAACATGAATTATCTGCACAAATCACATGAACCATGCCAGCAGGAAGTCTGAGTGTAATTGCCTTCTTCACATTGCCTATAGGCTCCCATGTTTGTTCAATTTAATTAGTTTTCTCCAGATCTTTTTCTTCTCTCTGCAGCAGCATCTGCAGAGTGCACTGCTGCTGGTTCAGCTCTGTCCATGCATGCTTATTGTTTTTAGTCTGGGACTGAGTAAAAGAGAACTCCTGGTAAGGCCTCCTGCAAATACACAGATAGAAAATAGCTACTAGATGACATCACACCAGTCCAAGATAGCCTTTTCCAAAATGCAAAGGTATGTATCACCAAAAAACCCTGTCAAATAAATAAGCATGTTTTCTCTGCTTTGTAGTAACCCAACTGAACAAAATTGTGATAATCTGGTTAGAAAAGTAGTCAGATGTGCACAGTAGGTGGGGTAGTCCATTGCTCTTAATGTTAGCAAAATCCCAAGAGTTGTTGTTACAGAGCAATTAATGTTTAAAATCCAGGAATGGAAGTAGAAATTATTATATTTCCAGAGTCAAAGTGACCACTAGTGTTTTGGGGTTCATTGACTCAGGTCTCCTAATAACTACCATCTGAATGAAGCATTTTCCCTTGCCTCACAATTAAACAGAAAAAAAAAAATTGGAAAAAAAATCATGCAAATTCAATTACTTTAACACAATCGTATGGCTATTACAGAAAAATATGTATTCAGTTACAGGGCACCTTACAGGAATCTGTAGTGGTCTGTTAGTAATTTGAGGACAGGCCTGTTTCAGTAATAGTCTAGTAACTTCGAAGGTTCTGGTCTTTGTTAAGAATTTTTTAACAGGTATATTAAATACAGGCAGTTTCAAAACTCAATTAAATGTCAGAGACAGATAAAGAGTTTTTTGTTTGTTTGTTTTAAAAAAACAATGTGTCATTCATAACAGAATAAGGGAAATAACATTTCATGAAGACTGGGAGACTGAGTGCACTTTCCAATTTCCTTCAAGGTTTGATTCACATAAAAAATTATGAAGGGAGCACACATCATGCTCTCCTGAAACCACTGGGTGGAGCAGTTCTCAGAGGCGCTGCAAATGCTGCTCCATTTAGCAGGAAAACAGGGCTGGTCGGCAGCACCATTGCATTCGATCCTTGAAGTACTTTAAAAACGTTGCTAAATCAGATCTGTGTACCTGATAATAGCAAGAAATCTTAGTATCTATAATTTTTCACAATTTCCACAGTTTTGCACAATCCTGCCCCTCTGCTCAGCCCTGGTGAGGCCTCACCTGGAGTACTGTGTACAGTTCTGAGCCGCTCAGTACAAGAGCTACATGGGGCAGAGTCCAACAGGGGGCTACGAAGGTGATTAAGGGACTGGAACATCTCCCTTTCCAGGAAAGGCTGAGGCAGCTGGGCCTGTTCAGCCTTCAGAAGAGACGACCAAGAGCAGAACCTTATCAATGTACACAAATATCTAAGGGAGGGTGCCAACAGGGCAGAGCCAGGCTCTGCTCGGTGTGGCCAAGCAATAGGATGAGAGACAACAGACAGAAACTGAAACACAGGAAGTTTCAACGGAACATGAGGAACAATTTCCTCTCTCTGAAGGTGACCAAGCACTGCTGCAGGCTGCCCCGAGCAGCTGTGGAGTTTCCATGACTGGAGATATTCAGAAGCTGCCTGGACAGAATCCCAAAGTGCTCTAGAGGACCCTGCTTGAGCCGAGGGGTTGGAGTAGATGATGCCGCCAGTGGGCTCTTCCAGCCTTACCATCCTGTTATTCAAAAGTATGACCGGATTGATTCTTAATACTATTAACAGAGTTAGCCAAGGCATGACTGCTGCCTCAGTTAAAAGGAAGCCCTTTGTGATCAAAAGGTAAAACAGCATCCAACAGGCATTAATGCACACTTCAGCACACACGGCAGAAACTGCTGTTTCTATTAAATTCGCATGTGTTGCTGAGGCTGCAAACGCGGAATGCCGTGCTGGGGACCGCTGGGAGAGAAACACCCGACCAGGCAGACAAGCCTCAAAGCCAGAGGGATCCGTGAGAGGATTAGGTAACTTCAGCACAACGGGCCGACTGCGGGGAAGGGCAGCCGGGTACGCGGGTTCCCGGGGGAGGGGCGTAGCAGGCTGGGAGCGGGAGGCTGGGAGCGGGCTGCTGTCCCGGGCAACCACACGGGGCGCCGGGGCGGGAGGAAGTACCCGGGGCGCTTCTCCCGTCGTGCCGCGCCCATGCCGAGGGCGGGCCGGGCGGTGGAGCGGCGGCGGCAGCGGGGCCGGGATGGTGCTGCTGGTGGTGATGGGCGTCAGCGGCTCCGGCAAGTAGGTGCTCGGCAGGCGGCGGGGCTGCGGGAGCCGGGCCGGCCTAACCCGCCCTTTGTGCTTCCCCGTAGGACCACGGTGGGGTCGCGGCTGGCGGCGAAGGTAGGACGGCGCCGGGGGCGGGACGGCGCGGGTGCGCCGCCGGGAGGCGGGCGCTGCTGGTCGCTTCGCGCGGCTCCGCTGGTCGGTATGGGTCAAACCGCGGGGAAAGAAGCCTGCAGTGTGTCGTCTTCGTGAATTCTGTGATCCTTATTGTCTCACCTGGTATGGCTGAACGACCCATAATTTATTTATTGTTTTTCTTAGCTGGGATGGAAATTCTATGATGCAGACGATTATCATCCTCTAGAGAATAAAAAGAAAATGGCAGAAAAGATACCACTAAATGATGAGGTACCTTGTATAAACCTTTTAAGAACTGCCATCCGCATGTTTTCCTCTGTAACCTTGTGCACTTTCTATTAAAGCAGATTGTGATTTTACTGTGTGGAACGGTCTGACTATAAGCACAAGTCTTACAGTTGGTAAGGCTTCTTGTGTCACAAAGGATTCTGGCTAAAAAAGTAGTTTATCAAAGTATGCCTGGCAGCTCACAAGGGGTGTGCTGCAGTCAGAATTTCAGTCAGAAATCATTCCCTCTACATCCAGATGCAGATCTTTGGATTAGCATCTTAGAATCTTAGAATATCCTCACTTGAAAGGGACCCATAAGAACTCCAGAATTCCTGGTCCTGCACAAGACCATTTCATAGATTTGTTACCCTCTCTCAAGTAACTTTCCATCATTTATCACCACTCCTGGTTAACTGGGGAGGTCCCAGATGATTGGAGGTTAGCCAGTGTGCCATGCAGTTACAAGAACAGTTGGAAGGAGGATCCAGGATGTTGCAGGCCGGTAAGCCTCTGTGTTGGGTAAGGTTGTGGAATGGATTATCTTGTATGCAACCATAAGGCATGTGAAGGAACAACCAGAGATTCAGGTCCAGCCAGTATGGGTTTAGGAAAGGCAAGTTCTGTTTGCGCAACCTGATTTCCCTCAGAGTCCAGGTGACCCGCCTACTGGATGAGCGAAAGGCTGTGGATGTTGTCTATCTCTGTTTTAGTAAAGCCTTTGACACCATTTCCCAAAGAATTCTCCTGGAGAGAAGACTGTCTGGATGGCTGATGATTCGACCTACCAATGGTGGTCAGTCACCAGTGGTGTTCCCCAGGGCTCAGTATCAGGGCCAGTCCTGTTTAACATCTTTATCGATGATCTGGACAGGGAGATTGAGTGCATTCAGTAAGTCTGCAGGTGATACCAGGTTGGATGGGAGTGTTGATTTTTTGGAAGGCTCTGCAAAGGGACCTGAACAAGCTGGATCTATGGGCCAAGCCCATCTGTATGAGGTTCAACAAGGCCAAGTGCCAAGTCCTGCTCTTGGGTCACAGCAACCCCCTGCAACACTACAGGCTTGAGGCAGAGAGGCTGAAAAGTTGCCTGGCAGAAAAGGACCTGGAAGTGCTGGTTGACAGTGGCCAAACTTGACGCAGCAGTGTGCCCAGGTGGCCAAGAAGGCCAATGACATGCTGGTTTGGGTTTGAAATAGTGTGGCCAGTAGGACCAGGGAGGGAATCATCCCCTTGTCCTTAGCACTGGTGAGGCTGCACCTCAGATCTTGTTTTCTGTTCTGAGCCCTTCACAAGAAAGACGTTGAGGTGCTGGAGTGAGTCCAGAGGAGGGCAGTGGAGCTGGTGAAAAATCTTGAACCCAAGTCTTATAAGGAGCAGCTGAGGGTACTGGGGTTGTTTAGCCTGGGGAACAGGAGGCTTAGAGGTGACCTTCTTCTAGGTACGAAGTCATTGGAAAAGAAAAATGACCTCAAGTTTTGCTAGGGGGAATTCGAGTTGGATATTAAGAAAAATTTATTAACTGAAAGAGTGAAGCAGTGGAACAGGCTGCTCAGGAAAGTGGTGGAGTCACCAGCCCTGTAAGTGTTAAAAAGACTGAGTAGACATGGCACTTAGTGCTATGGTTTAGTTGGCATGGTGGTATTCTGTCAAAGGTTGGACTTGGTGATGTTGGAGGACTTTTACAACATTAATGATTATACGATTCTAAATTGTACCATGTGCCTCAGGCTGCTGTCCAAATGCTGCTTGAACTCTGGCAGGCTTGGTGCTGTGACCACTTCCATGGGGAGCCTGTTCCAGTGCCCAAACACTCTCTGTGTGAAGAACATTTTCCTAATACCCAACCTAAAGCTCCCCTGACACAACTTCAGGCCATTATCTTGGGTCCTGTCACTGGTCACCAGAGAGAAGAGATCAGTGCCTGCCCCTCCCTTTCTCCTCACAAGGAAGTTGTAACTGCAGTGAGGTCTCCCCTCAGTCTCCTTGTCTGAACAGACC
Source organism: Formicarius rufipectus (assembly GCA_013399695.1). Taxonomy (NCBI): domain Eukaryota; kingdom Metazoa; phylum Chordata; class Aves; order Passeriformes; family Formicariidae; genus Formicarius; species Formicarius rufipectus. The sequence continues at coordinate 34,662 of VXAU01003425.1, read as the reverse complement.
AAGTGGCCTCATGCGGCTTCCCAGGTTCCTTCGTCTTCATTTCCCTCCTTTGAATGCTCTCTGATAGCTATATGTCCTTCTTATAAAGCCCTCAAAGTGATGCCACACCAGTGCAGAGCAGAGCTGGACAATCACCTCCTTCATCTAGTGCTTGAAGTACAAATGGCTTAATGCTATAGCTTGAAAGAAAGGATTTTTCCATTTGCCATCAACTTAGGACAGTGGTTTTACAGTTGGGGCTGCTTTTCCTGTACAGAATCAGAAAGGATTTTGAAAGTTCGTGTCCACAATTCCTAGAGCAATAGACACTTATGAATGTAGGTAAAAACTTTTAAATGAGGAATATAAACTAAATGATAAACACATTAAATCAATCTAAAAACATACCAAGTTTAGAAACAGGGCAAGGGGCAGCTATGCAATCCTTTGAAAAAGAATAAGGATTTAGCTGCGATAGAAAATATATTGCAAGGCTTTCACTTTTTAATTTTTAGTCCCTCAAATCTTTCAGAAGTCCTTAGCCAATTTAGACTGAAAAAAATACTCTAGATTCTTTTTAAAACTTTCATTCTTCACTAGTGTTTGGAAGCCTCTATGTCATCTGAAGCAGCATTACACACTTGAATGACTAAACTTTTCCCTCATGCTACTTAGCATGAGGGAAGCATCTCTTCTGAAAAAGCAGGTGCCAAATTGTGAAGGCTTTCTTGAATGGCAGAGGGAAGTTATTCTGTAACATCAGTAAAAAAATATTCTTGCATTTATTTGTCCCTGTTATCATTTGTTGTGCTCACCCAGCATGAACAGCACTGAAAGATTAAATGGGAGCAGTTGTTTTGTGCTCTTTAGGCATGACAAAAGTTTGCAGCAGCTTAAAATTTAGGATTAAAGGAGCAGCTGATCTATCACTCACATTGTGTTTGCCTAACTACTTAGCAAAAGTATTGAAAAATTGTGGCTATGACATTTGTTTGTATTTGTGAGCATCATAAATATAACTAAGTTATTGCAGATAACTAGATTTAAATCTGTCTGTTCCTGAAAACCTCAACTTTGATCCACAATGGTGTGTTTGTGTGTGTATGACACTATATAAGGGAAAAGAATTAACAATTCAAGCTGTACGTTTGGACTGTACAGAAGCAGGAGAGAAGATGACTGTCCTTTAGGTGCATGCTACACTTGAATACATATTAGCTTCTGTCATATACTTGTAGGTACCTATAATATAAAAAGTACTATTCCATTAAAAGCATCTTATTTATAATATACCTAGCACTAGTGTTGAGGCAGTAGTAGCAAATCTGCATAGGAAGAAAGAGATTCAAAACTGAACTTACTATACAGTTTAATGCTAATTTTCATCTCTAGTCAAATGTTTGAGATGTTATAAGCAATTGTTTCAAATTAATTTCCTAAATAATTTTGAACTAACTTGTTCTCTTTCTAGGACAGGATTCCTTGGCTTTGCACATTGCATGACATACTAAGGAGGTAAGAGAATGTCTAGCTTTAAAATGTGCTATCTAAAGACAGAAAAAGAATCAAAAGTGCTTTTCCACATTGAATTCCAAAGCAGAAATATTTGTAGTAATGTAAAGGCATTCTGCAGGCAGTAAAGTTACTCTGTTTTGATTAATCTAAGATGCCGTATTTGTTGTTGAGGGTGAACTAATCCCTGAGTAACAATATGGAGATTTATTGCCAATGATAGTTGTTTTTTCTGCTATCTGGGTAAAAATAATTTCAAGGATCAAGTTCATTAATATTAGCTACTCACAAAGGACATAACCACAAAATACACCAATTATAACAGTAGGATAAAATGCAATTTTGACTAAGATACAGTATCGAGGGTTTTTTGACACTGCTTGAGTTTTCTTGAGTGTACTCTCTGCAAGTTTGCAGATGTCACCAGAATGGGAAGAGTAACTGATGCAAAGGGACCTTGAAAGGCTGTAAAATGGGCTGGCAGGAACCTCTTGCATTTTAAGCAGCAGAACAGACACTGAGGGGCACTCAGCTGGAAACCAGCAGAAAAGGGCCAGAGGGAGCTGTAGTGGACACCCAAGTCCAACATATGCCAACAATGTGCTCTTCTAGCAAGGCAGGTCAATGATATCCTCGGCCATACTAGACAAAGTATTGCCAGCAGGTCAGAGGAGGTGATCGTTCCCTTCTCCTTTGCACTGATGAGACCAGACTTGGCCTGGTGTCAGCTTGGTCTCCTCATTATGAGAAAGGGATCAACATGCTGGTGAGCATCCAACAATGATGAAAGGACTGGAGCAATCCCCAAATGAGGAATGACTGGGAGAGCAGGGACTGTTTAGCCAGGCTATATACAGTGGCTGTTGCTTGTGCACCACGATCAAAATACCACTACTTCTATGGCCATCCTCTTTGAGGAACCAGAGCTTGTCTACCTTGTTCAGCAGACCTAAGCCATTTTGTTATATCACATACGTGATTATGCAAAGGTTTTTGTGTTTTTATTTTTTGATAGAGAAGACTTATCTAGGCACAATGCAGTTCTGGCCTGTTCTGCACTGAAGAAGATGTACAGGCGTGTATTAGTTAATGGAGCATCTGCAATTGAAAGCAACCAACCAGAGCAACCAAGAGAAAACCCAGCACTAAAGATCCTCTTTGTTCATTTGGATGGGCCTATGAACATCATTGCTGAACGCTTGGAGAAGCGGAGAGGTCATTTTATGCCACCTGAACTTCTCAAGTCTCAGTTTGATACTCTGGAGCCTCCTAGTCCACCAGAGAACTTCATTACTGTCAGTCTAGAAAAATCTCTCCCTGAAATAGTGCTAGAGATTGAGAGTGCCATTCTTCAGGGTGAGGCTTTGGTGGAGTAATTTTCTGAATGACACATATAGAAATTCCCTTGAGGATATCCAGGTTATGATGAGGATTTTAATTATTGATTATTAAACCAACTTATTTTTCATTATACTTAGATGGATTGCAATACTGAGAGTTGGTTTACTACTCTGTTGTTTGGATTTTTTAATCATGGCTCTATTAAAGACATATAAGGTGTAATTTTCAAGAACTTTGAATTTTTTAAACTCTTCACTGTATGTAGTCAAAACTCCTGTTTTAGTAAGAGCCTGCTTTTAGAAATCTTGCCAAAGGTCACACAAAAGAATGTATTTTCTTAATTTTAATGTTTACTCTGTCAGACATGGCGATGGGCACATCTCATATTACGAGATAAAATAATTTACAGCTTTGTTAGAATCAATGTATTTTTCTAGAAGAGGCATAAATGCATGATGAAGTTCTGTACCTGACATTACCACTGTCTCACTGCCAGATTTTCAACAAGTTGTAGCTTCTGTATTTGTGTCCTTACTGACCCCACCAGAGCACTGATGACTTCATAAGAACTTCTGTGATCTCTTATTATATGCACTGAACACCAGGCTGGAAAATGTGAGAGAAAAAAAGAAGGTAGTGTTGGTAATGCAATATACAAAGTATAATTGTATGGAAAGTCTTAAAAATAAAGTATAAGTGGCATCATGCAGTTGTGCACTTGCATCTTTCATGTACAAAGGATACGCATGGAATTTGAGTGTGAATCAACCAGTGAAAACAAGATTTATAGATATTTCCTTACTCTTTCACAGTTGGACCTTCTCCTTCACTTCCCTTTTCTGGTGGGCTTTAGTCTTCCACCTCAGCCCATGTCCATACAGCTGTTTTAAAACTTAGGTCGAACCGTTCCTAACATGTATTTTTCACTTTTTTTTTTATAATCAGAAAATTCCAAATGCCCAGTTGGTGACCTAGCTCACAGAATTTAAGGTTAAAATCCTTTTTTATTGCAGAAGTGTTTTTTAAAAGGTATTTTATACCATGTTACACAAGAGGTGCATTTTTAGCTTAACGTAATGAAAACTTCAAATAGTTTATGTGAGAAAGATTTGAGTCTTGTGTGAATGGAGACATCCCCATTTGCTGTCAGGCATGAATTACTTTTAATGTGTCATACAGGTTTTTTTTATTCCTAGGATGATGGATGAACTCTAGCAACATGAACTCATGTTTCAAAGTAAGCTTAGTGTCATTTTCACATGGATAACTAGATGAAAAATATTCGTCTTGGTTCTTACTGTGTATAAAAATAATAAGGGTTTTGTGGTTTACTAGAAAAACTACTGTGCTTAGATCAGTACAATAAATGGGCATTATCTTACTGAAAGTAGCAATTTTTAGACACAGAATTGGGATTGTAGGCATTGACACACCCACATAGAAGTGGTCTTTTCCTGTTTGTTTATGACCTGAAGAAAGAATACCAGGCAGTTTACCAGTTTTAGCTTGCTGTTGTACCCTTACAGCTTTCTCTCAGTTCCGAGTCTGTTTGTTCTGAGAGCCAGGGTGCAAGTTGATGACACAGAGGCAAGTGTAAGAGATAGCCATGTCTGTCCGCTTCTTGGCACTCTCAAATTTCAGAGAGCCTTTCACACCAAGCGATTTGTCAGAACAGTAAAAGTGAAGTAGCTATGAAAACCACAGAAATGGCACCCTCTTGTGGTCCCTCTGCTTTCAGTGAGATCTTTATCTTCTCCCAGTACACTATTTCACAAAGAGCTTTCCTCATGTATCCATTATTAAATACAAATTTATGTTCACTTTTTTCATACATGATAAAACCAGATTGGGACGCTCTACAGTGATTGGAAAGCAGCTACATTTTGTCACACATTGATACAATCGGGCCTCTAAATAGTTTTTTTTAAAAACAGGCATTTTTAACTGTGAGTTCTCAGAAGGCAGGACTCCAATTTTCAGATCTACTTGTCAGCATTTATAGAATGCCTACAAAGTGGCTGTCACCAAAAGAAAATTGTACTCAGTAATTAAAAATCATAAGGTGAATTTTATGTAAACCCCTTGGGTTTTTTAAGTTTTCCAAACAAACAAGTAGGTTCATCCTTAAAGGCACATCATGCTTCTTGAAATTAAGTCAGGTTGTTTCACAGTCTTTTCTTCTATGCCAGGGATATTTCCTTCCCTTAACCTTTTAATATATTTGCATTGTGCTTTTACTTAAAGATACTGGGTTGTTGTCAATCAGTTAAGTAGTCTGTAACCTGCTGTTCTGAAAGACAGCAAAACGTTACTTCTTTTTACTTATATCCTCTGCATCCCAAATTAAAAGATTGATAGGTGAATTACCCCAATGTTAGGCACGTGAAACTACTCTCAGATACTAATGAGATTGTGCATATGTACAGTGGAAGAAAAAGTAGAACAATCCCCGCTCAAACACAATCCTACACCATTTCATGTACTTGTTTGGTTTCATTTGTTTTTTTTTGTTGTTGTAGTGTTTTTTTTTTCCTTGGTTGGTTTGTTTGTTTTAAATTACCTTAACACTGTACAAGGGGTGTTGTATTCAGGTTGGTTGTGCAGGTATTATATTTACCACAGCTTAGCTGGATGCACGTGCTCTGTCAGTATTTTGAAATATATTTAGCAAATGCAGCAAAAACTGAGAAGGAAACACCTGGAGTTAGAAATTGCTTTTTCTGTCTCTGAGCACAAAGTATCTGTGGGAGGTACATGTACTACACATCCTGAAGAATTTGTGCTAAGCACAGTTTGTAACATGTTGTGTAAATACTGTACCTACTACAGCATAGACATTTTTGAATGCTAAAATGCGGGAATAAAAATGAAATCTCGTGTTGATTTGCAATTAAAGTTCAAATGTAGTGTCTTGTAGTTTCTGACATGCAACTGAAATACTTAAATAGGAGTGGTGGTTTGACTTTAGGCCTTCCTGTTGTTTTGGGGCCTCTGGATGTTTGCCTCCAGCCAGGGATAAATGGCCACAATAGGTGAGTGGAATGTTGTTTCAGAAGAGTGTCCGTGCAGGTCAATAGTGTCCTGGTAAGAACTGTTCCCCACTTCACCCTCACCCTTTCATCTGACAGTAGCCTTTTTTCATGTCATGAATTGTATTATCAAAAACACCTGCCTACTAAATGCTGAGGGAGTCCTAACTTTTTTTAAAGCAAGGTCTCAGTAAGGCACACTATAAAGTCAACTCAAATTAGCTTCTTTGAAGATCTTAATAAACAGTCATTGTGAAAATAACTGTAAAAAGGTAGTGATTATTCTACAGAAACTACTTGCTATCTAGCCTTTCCTTGTCAGAGGTCCTGTAACCTCCATGTGCCAGGCTGAAAGCAGTAGGTCAGAAGGAAAGGGTGAATGAAGGCAAGTCCTTGCTCGGGACAAAAGGTAAAACTCCCTTCTTGTACACCTCAGCCTCCCAGGTGCCTCTGCACAATACGTATGGGGCTCTGGATGTGGAAGGTCAATCAATGGATGATGGAGATGAAAGTCCCTCTTTACCAGAGATGTTACCAAGGCCAGAAAGGCCTACCCCTCATATCAAGACCAGTCTCATGAGGAAGAAAAGAAGTGTTACAGTGGTAGATGGCTCCCTTCTGAGGGGAATGGAAGGTCCAATATGCTGGAAGGAGGCTCCTCTCAGGAATGCCTGCTGCATCCTTGGGGCCTGGGTCAGGGATGTTGCCCGGAAAGTTCCTAGCCTAGCACAGTGCTTAGACTACTACCCACTGTTGCTCCTCCACGTGAGTGGTGGCAAAGTCACAGCGTGTAGTCCAAAGGCCATTAAAAGAGATTTTAAGGGAATCAGGAGCACAGGTTATTTTTCCCTCTATTCTTTCATGTGCAGGTACTGACTGAGTGAAACAGCTGGATCCCATCTGTTAATATATGGTTCTGTGGCTGGTGTCACTGCCAAAATTTTGGTTTCTTTGATAATGGGATGGCCTACATGGCACCATCCTTGATGGCATCAGATGGACTCAGAGGCATCACCTCTCTCAAAAGAAGGGGATGGTCTTTGCTCAAGGGCTAGCAAGCTCATTGATATGGCTTTCAACTAGATATGATGTGTGTGTGTGGAAATATCTTCGGATTTAATGGTAATAAGGTGTTGAATGACTTGCCATCCCACTTATACCAGAGATGTCCAGAGCCTGGAGAGGGATTATGGGTCAGCAGGAGAGCACCTGAAAGGCAACACAAGGGAATTCCAGCCACTCCAGACAGAATGTCTGCTTCATGGGGGGCCCAACTTAAATGCCTGGAAATGCATGCAGTATGGGGAATAAACTAGAGATGTGTGCATACCAGTCAAGGCTATGATCTTACTGGCATCATGGAAACAGTGGCAACTCCTGTAACTGTAGTGCTGGAATGGAAGGGTGCAGTCCCTTTAGGAAGGACAGGCGAGGAAGAGGAGGTGTCAACCACTCAATGACAAACTGGAGTGCATGGAGCCCCACCTGGGGATGGATGAGAGGAGCTGCCTTAGAGCTTATGGGTCAGGATTAAAGGGAGGGCAAGCACAGGTAACTTTACAATGCAGCCTGCTGCAGGCTAACTGACCAGGAACATTGAGCTGATGAGGGTCTCTACAGAGAGATAGGAGCAGCTTCACATTCACCAGCCCTGGTCCTCCTCATAGGGGACTTCAACCACTGTAATAGACTGATCAGAGTTCTGCTTCTCCATTGTGTTGGGTAAGAGCTTTGCCGAAGCTGAACTGCTTGCAAGGGCTCTGAGAGGTTCCTTGCAAACCCAGGTGAGCTGCTTGCAGGAGCTCCTGGAGGTGCCTTAAAGACCACCAAAGGCAGGCAGACAAGGTGAGAAACTCACTTCACCATATATGGAACACTGAGCCGACCCCACCTGGATACTGAAAGACCAGGCAATAGGTGCCAGGAAAAACTTTGCGTGGATACCAGGGAACTAGCCAGTGGGCACCCAGAGCAAGGGTATTTCAGGCAGTGCCCAGGGTTGCCAGGGGCTCCAGCTCACACTTTGGCTCCTGCTGCTGCCTCCCTGGACCTCTTTTCTTCCCTGCTCCTGCTTATCCTCGGACTGCCTAAGACTTTGATCCCTGCTGCTGCTCCTCAGACTTCTGCCCCTGCTTCTTCTGTGGCTGATGTGTCTTCGACAGCTGCTACTGGAGGGACAACTTGCTGCTGTTCTGCCTCCCTGCTCCCTCCTGAGAGATGGCCCAACCAGCCTGCAAGCAGCATCTCCTAGTGGTGGCAATCTTTTCTGTGCTTCTGCTTGTGGTTCTTCACCTTTCTTCTCTCCCTGATTTTCCCTTCTGCTCCCTTAGGTTATGTCTAAGTTTAGAGGAAATTAAGAAAGTTGTTGGACTAGAAACCAGAGAAGGAGACAGACCTCCTTTGGATTAAAAACAAAACTTAATTAAGGTGTGATAATAGAAAGGATAACAGTTCTTAACTACTATATATGTATCTATTCAAGAGAAACAAAGCAACCAGAACTAAATGACCAATTTATGGGATAATCCCCTCTTGAACTCCCTGCAGTCTCTCCTCCTGTTGGGCGCAGCAATATTTACGGACAGCAGATGAGCTGGCACCGGGGGTGGGTGGAAAAGATTCCGGTGTCTCTCCTTGAGACGGTCGGTGTGGAGTTGGTGGGAGATGCCATGCAGAAAGGGAAAAAAGAGCTGGGATCCTTTTCCATGGGCAAAACTCTCTTAGTCCTGGAGGAGGGATGTTTCTCTGAGCTGGGGCTGCTGCCAATGCTGCAGGGGCTCCTCGCACCGAGGCCAGCAGCTGTCGGTTCTCTCAGGAACCCTGACGCAAAAGCCCCAGGTAGCAAATCTCTCTCTCTCTGTCTCTCTCTCTCTCTTAAGAACCGTGAAACTCCGAAAATCCAGGGATTGGAAATGGGAGAAAAAGGAAAGGCGACCAAACTCGCAGGGCAGAGGTTTCTCCAAGAGCCATCTCTCCCTTTCTCCCCGCAGTCCTCCCCCACTGCAAGCCGAAAACCAAAAGTCTCCCCTTCCCTTACCCCACCCATCTCAGCCATTAACGTTGCTAGGTAGCACCACGACTCATCATCTGCCCCTTTTGTTATTTAGCAGTGTTTGAAAATACGGGCCATTAACTCCTTGTTAGGTGGTACAGGGAAAGAAAAATTCCACAAGATTCTAAAACTGTAACAGGTTATTTCAGTTTATCTTCAGCCTGTCCCTGTCCTTCTTCCTCTCCCACCTCTTCCCTCCGCTTTTGTTTGCTATAAGAGTAAAGTTAATTATCTGTTTGGAACCCAGCCTTTGGCATTGTTTGTGACTTAATCTTGCTTATGGGTATCGTACAAGAACCATGTTCCCCACTGCATCCCAGTGGACTACAACAGCAACACTGACATCTATGTGGAGGACCTGGCATTAGGCACACAAGCATGCTTGGTCTCAAATATTCTGATTGCTGCAACAGGACAGTTGTGATTAAAAGAGAAGATCCTGCAGAGGTGGGGCAGTGCTGTTCTGAGCCAACTTCCTTTTCACTTGCTAAGACTGCAAGTCTGCCTTAAGACTCATGCCCAGTGCACCGGCATCAAGAGAGTTGAGTACTGGATGCCTTACTAAAAGGGGCTCCAGGACAACCATAGACCCTCAGCTCCCTCTGACTCATTTTCTGGAAGGCTCTAAAAGGCTGACTGTATGCATGCATGCAAACAATATAGCACAAACTGCACAAAAAAAAAAATCTATTTTACATGAGAGGTGTGTACTAGGTAAATTGTAAAAGGAAGTGGATTGGTCCCAGTCTCTTTCTGTTGACCCCAGACTTGGACCATCCACCACAGCAGGACAGATGCATGATCTAAGGACTGGTGATATTTTTCCTTCTTTTTTTCCTATCTATTCTATTTTATCCCAGCAAGGGCAGTAATCATACTCTATCACTTAATACCTGATGTTTATTGTGAGAGTTGGGACCTTGCTAAAGTTAGTTGTAGAAGATGAGAGCTTGTTAGCCAATACTTCTACAGCTAACTAGTGGGCTAGTTGCTGTAGTTAAGGCTACTGTGTAACAAAGGATAAGAGCTCCCTGACACCTGGACTTAGTGTCTTTGCTCAGCCCCACAAGAATTCATAAAAACATTACACCTGCTTCCAGGATGTGACCATGTTAGAAGGATAGCACAGCAGGGCACACACAACATAGGAGGTTCCTGGAAAGCATTGATGACAACTTCCTTCTTCAAGTGACAAAGAAGCCAGAGAGGAGAGGTGCTATGCTGGACCTTGTTCTCAGCCACAAAGATTGGTTAGTGGGGAAGCCCAAGGGCATCCTGGTCTGCAGTGACCACGGAACAGTGGAGTTCAAGACTCATTGGACAACAAAGAGGATACACAAGGAGCTCACTACCATGGACTTCAGGAAAGCTGACTTTGATATCTTTAAGGATCTCCTTGGTAGAGTGCTATGGGATAGAGCCCTGCTCAAGGCTCAAGTGCAATGCATCCCTAGAGAGAGGAAATTGAGGAAGAATGCCAGGAGGCCCACATGAATGAACAAGGAGCTCCTGGACAAACTTAAACACAAATAGGTAGCTTACAGAGGGTGGAAACAGAGAAAGATAGCTTGGGAGGAATAGAGAAAAATTGTTCAAACAACCAGGGAGATGGATAGGAAGGCTAAAGCACTGACAGATGTAAATCTGGCCAGTAACATCAAGGCTAACAAAAATCTTCTATAGGTACATTGGCAATAAAAGACTAGGGGAAATGTGGCTCCTCTGAGAAAGGATATGAAAGACCTGGTTACCCAGGACATGGAGAAGGCTGAGGTACTCACTTTTTCCTTGGTCCTCACCAGCAAATGTTCCAGCCACATCTCTGAGTTGCAGAAGGTGAAAGCTGCAATTGGGAGAATGAAGAACTGACTGCTGTTGGGGAAGATCAGGTTTGAGACCATTTGAGGAACCTGAAGGTGCACAAGTTCTTCTTGGGAGGTCCATGGGACATGAGGGGATCTGTCCCTGGGTTGTGAGGGAACTGGCCAAGGAAGTGGCTAAGCCACTATCCATCATATTTGAGAAGTTATGGCAGTTCCCTGAAGTTTCCACAGACTGGAAAAGGTGAAACATAACACCCATTTATTCTTAGAAAGGGAAATTGGGAAGAGCCCAGGAATGGCAGGCCATTCAGTCTCACCTTAGTGCCTGGCAAGATCATGGAACAGAGCCTCCTAGGAGCTATGGTATGGCACATGGGAAATATGGAGATGATTGGTGACAGCCAACACAGCTTCACTAAGGAAAAGTTTGGTGGCATTTAACACTGTCCTGCATGACTTCTCTCTAAACTGGAGAGGTATGGATCTCACAGATGGACCACTCAGTGGATAGGGAATTGACTGAATGGTCACATTCAGAGAGTTACATTCAAGGCTCATTGTCCAGCTGGAGAGAAGTTACAAGTTTTGTCACTGAAGTGACACTGACAGGCCTGTAGTTTCTGGGGTTCCCTTTCTTGCTCTTCTTGAAAATCAGGACAATGTTCGATGCCTAAAATTGCTGGAGAGAACCCTCTAACATTCCCTTATCAGTATTGGAAGTAAAGCATTCTTTACTGACAGCATGGTGGGTCCATTGGAATAATTTCCAAAGTATGCACACTGAGTTACAAAGGTGCTATAATTTTATACTATAGTATTTAACATTACACAGTCTTGTTACACCCACTTCCCAAATTCGTACATCTCCCTGGACTTCCCTCAGGCACGCTTCCCCCAAAGGCTGAAAAGACACCTCCTTCCTCCCACCTTCATCTTCATCAGCATCTTCTGTCCTGCTTGGAATAATTTCAAAATTTCTGGGCCTTCAGAATAGTTTTGACTAGGGTCATATCAAACAATGTGCCTGTTAGTTTTTTTAGGTGCATTTTATACAAACTAGATGTTCTTGCTAAAACTTTTCTCCACTGAAATCCTTGACAAAGAACATTAAACAGCATTTCAAGAATTTGGCACAAAGAGTGATTAGTTACCACTATTACAAAGTGTTAAAAGCTGTATTAAAAAATCTATATACTATGGCTCTTAAGGCATTGTGTTCACCAGCTTCCAGTCAGCTGGGACCTCTCCAGATTCCCCAAACTATTAAAAAATCACCAAGAGAGGTTTTGCAATGATATCAACTTGCTCTTTGAGAGTTCTGGGATTAATTCCATCAGGGTCCATAGATTTGTAGGAATCTATCTGGAGCAGCAGATCCCAGTGCTGACTGGGAGTTGATCACTCTGGTCCTCTAGCTCAGGGCACTTGAGACCTCCTTGGTCGGCAATCCGTGTTGGAGACAGAGGCAAAAAATGTGTTAAACACCTCTTCCTTGTCTCCATCCCTGTTTGTGAGGTGACCATCCTCATCCTGTCACAGACTAATGATATTTCTATACTGCTTAATGCCATTAATGTGTTTGTAAAAACTGTCCCCTACATTTCTGGCCAGTTGCAACTCCAGCTGAGCTTAGGCTGCATGAATTTTCTCCCTAAAGCAGCATCTCTGTATTCTTCCCGTGTCACTTGACCTTGCTTCCACTGCACCCTCCTTTTTTGATTTATTTCCAAGAGAAGATCCTTGCTCAGCCAAACCAACCTTCTGCCTCCCCTGCTTGACTTCTAGCATTTGGGAATTGCCTGCTCCTGTGCCCTTAGGAGGTGATGTTTAAAAAGTGACCAGCACTGATTGACTCCCGCACCCAAAAAAGTATTTTTCCGGGGGACCTTACCTACTATTGTCAATTGTACCTGGGGTTGCATCAAAAGCAGCGTGGCTAGGTCAAGGGAAGAGATTCTCCTACTCTGTTCTGGTGAGACCCCACCTGGAGTGCTGCAGCCAGCTCTTGTGCCCCCAGCAAAAGAAAGACATTGACCTGTTGGAGCAAGTTGGAGGGCCACTAAATTGACCAGAGGACAGGAGCACCTCTCCTATGAAGACAGGCTGAGAGCACCAGGTGCTATAAGGAACCTACAAAAAAACTGAAGAGGGATTTTTTTACAAGGGCATAGGGGAACTAGCCTTTAGCAGAAGGAGGGCAGGTTTAGATTTAATGTAAGAAATTTACTGTGAGGTTGGTGAGGCACTGGAACAGGTTAGAGAAGCTGTGAATGCTCCGTCCCTGGAAATATTCAGGGACAGGCTGGATGGGGCTCTGAACAACCTGGTCTGTTGGGAAGCATTCCCTGTCCATGTCAGCAGGGTTGGAACTAACGATCCCAAGCAATTCTAATTGTATCATAGCCTTGCACTCAGGGCAATGGAAAATTCCCCTTTCAATGGAAGTCACTGTGAAGGTATGATAATGGATCCAATCACTGGCTAGAAAATAAAAGTAATAATAATTTTGAATCCAAACTGTGTTTTCTAAGGTTTTTGATTATATTAAATTAGATTAAAATAAAATTTGTGAAATTGTCAATGCTGCTGTTATCTATGAATCTTTGATCCAAAGGCATGCAGAGGCTTCCAACCAGAGATTTTCTTGAACTTTTCCCAGTACCATCCAACAGCAGTATTTGATCAATTTACTTAATAGCAAAGTAAGAGACAGGATTAGTCAACAGTGAGTAAAGCTTCACTTCTCTGATAATACAATGCACTTAATGACAAACTGCATGCATGGCTTTGTCAAAAGTTTTAAAAATTTCACTATATGCTGAAGGGTGCTTAACTTCTCCCACTATATTGGATTGTAATTTGTTTCATCACACTGATTAACAATTTTAACTCAAAATGGGTAATTTTAAACCATTTGCAAGTGCTGCTTGAGAGCAAACTGAATTTATACTTGTACTGTCAAGAGTGCTCAAACCAAGTGTTTAAAAGCAATGCAATTCAGTGAGCACGTTTACAACTACACTGACACAAAAGACCAATAAAAAGCAGATGCTATTTTTTAATCTATATTAATCTTTTATTCTTCTATCTTCACTCTTTCTATGATAGGAGTCTTCAGCATCATGCACCTCTTACTCTCTTGCCTCCACCTCACACTCCAGTAGTCGTTTAATAATTTAAGCCCAAAGCTGATGAATATTCCCAGAGCACTTACATGCTCCTAAACTGGACAGTCGAAGTCTAGGCAATGATCAACTGCAAACACACTGAGACAAGATGCTTAGAGATTTTTTAATTCATTTATTACCTGTGCACAAGAGAAGTAACTACCAAAAGAAACTCAAAAGTTATACAGTGTTTTTTCACTTTGTGGTTAAAAGTAGAGAATCACATGACCATGAATGAAAGTAATGTCTCCAATTACAAATTGGAATATATTAGAATCTCAATGGAACAAGGCCTTAATAGCAATTCCAGAGCACAAGGTTGTGCCCCCTTTAATTTGCACATTGACAAAAGTAATTTACAGTTAATCTTTCTGAATATTGAGATAATGTTATAATGCAAGTTTCTGTACAGTTAAATGTAAAGAGACAACCAGAACAGTCATTCTAGTATATTTTAACTGAACTTGCTTAAGCATTTTTTCTGAGATGGTTACCAAAGATCCTGAAAGACACCAAATCCAAATCTTACAACTTTTTCCTAGGTTCTTTTTTGTCTCGCGGATTTTTGTGGGTTTTTATTGTTTGTCTGGGTTTTTTTCCATTACTTACAATCTCATTCTATTGCAATGTGTAAATCTCTAGAAATGAGCTGTCTCCATTGTATATACTGTGTTTATACAAATTAAAGCAAAAGATGGTAGAATACTCAAGTGGTATAAATCTTCCAGCATTTTGCTAGCCAAGGAAAGAAAACATGCCAAAGTCACAATAAGCAGTATTGGTACCCACAGCTTCAATTAATTGGTTTCCTTTTTAATTTGTAATCTACATAAATTACTACTGAAGGATACTGTTTAAGTAGTAAATACATTGGCCATTTGTAGGTCAGACAAAACTTGTTCATCCAACTGTGAAAACTGATATTGTTTCAAGAAAAATCACAAATAATGCAGAACAAAAGAACTGATGCATTCAAGAAAGTGAAAATGCACTGATTCCCACTATTTGAAGAACATACTGCACTCTACCTTCAAATGCATCAGACTGGTTTTAGTTATAACAAGACAATCCCAAGAGTCAGAATGAAATAAAGCAACTTGAAAGATTTAAGAGCTGTTATCAAAAATAAATTACATTTTTTCAAGGTAAAAGAAACACTGCTATGAAGGTTGAGAGCCAAGCAGCCTTTCAATAGCTGCATTGATGTCTCCTCCTGTTGCTATTAGTGCTTGTAAATTTGCTTCACGGTTCAGAAAGCCCATTGCACTCAGCTGTTCCAGTTGTTGCTGAAATCGAACTTCTGGGTTTTGTAACTGCTAAGAACAAAATTTAGAGCTATAAAAGTATAATGAGAATTTAGCAAAATACAGACTTAAAACACAGTTTGGTTCAGCACCACTCTGTCTTTCCTAATTTTTGACTATACCTTTTTCAAGTTCCAAAAACTATATTCTGACTAATTCAATTAACAAACAATTTTTTAACAATTCAGCATCTTCAAATTTTAAGAGTACCTACACTTACACAGCAATCCTGAATTGCAGGAAAAACCTGTTTGATTAAGGAGGATCAAAATTAAACATGCTAATTTATGTCCTATGATCAGTTTCTGAAAGATATATACATGTTCTAACAAAACACATATAGAGTTCAACCTCATAATGTGGAACAGCAAAGAGTATGATGTTGCTGTCAGCGGTATTGAACATCAGAGGCCTTATTTTGACTTGATATAAAAATCACCTCTTTGTAACACTCAAAGTATTTGTTGACTAAAATTATAAAAATCTTAGTTAGAAATCTTGAGTCTAGGGCAAATGTAGCTGTGCTTTATAGAAAAATCCTACTTACAAAAAGCCATGGCAAAATTATCCATTGTTTCAATGGTATGACCTTCAGAGGCATTTTTAATTTTTTAATCAGAACGGTTATGAGAAAATAACATGCTGGAAAGTCACTTTTTAAAATTAATTACTCAGTTTAGATTGGTACATAAAACTTGTGCAGCTATTGCTGATTTTCCTTTTGTTCTGATTCAGCAGTTTCATATATCAAGAAATTACCACCCAGATTGAAAATCTCCATATTGTTCCAAACCAATAAAAGGATGTAACCTGAAATTTAAGAACTGCCTTGCAATCCGCTTCCCTCAAATAAAACTAAACAGAACACTGACCCAGTAGGGTAAGATTTGACAGAATAAGTGAAAATGTGTAAGAATACGGTTTGCTACAGTAACACCCACCAATGCTTTCAAGTGGTTAGATAGAAAAAAAATCTGTCAGATCAGCAACGTTGAACCAACTCACTCTATGGCAAATGAGGAGGAACAGCAGGACTGCCCTTTCCACAAGCTGTCTGCCATCACACTGGGTAGGTACCACAGCTGAGAGTCCTGCTTCACATAGCACTCCTGAAAGTTAACAGCCTGTCCCCTTTCAAGACAGTCTTACTCACCACCCTACAACTACTGGTAAAGTGGCAACCTCTGCTTGACTTCTGGAGTTCTCTGGAAACCTGTAATCCCACTCAGTATGTTAACAAAATATGCTGCAGTCTGGACCTGCAGGATATTAGTGTACAAATTCAGGCTGCAAATAGGCAACGTGGGTATTCCAAAGAGGGTGGACAGATGTTTAGTTACAGCTAAAGAGCAACAGCAATACAGGCAAAGAGCACAGAGGTAACAATTTTTCAATATGCTTAAGCTTTAGTCTTGCCTCAACCCCCACTACACTCGTCAGTGAATCTTACCACCTCAATCTGCCTTTACAAGCATTTAAAAAACTCCATTAAGTACATAACAATCAACCGTTCAGAGCACACTTTTACTCAAATTTGATGTTTTTACAGCATTTATTTGAACAGCTGCAACACCACTTTTAAGCCTCCTCTGCTGCCCTTTGACCAAAAGCTCGCAGGGAGCCCTCCCCTCAAGTATCCACATAATTTCAAGTGATTTGCAACAAAAAAAATAAAATAAAAAGTCAAAAGATCTAGAATATAGTGATATACTTTACCTGAGCATTTGCACCAGCAAGTGCCTGCAACATCTGGTGAACAAACTGCTGGTGACCAGGCTCAGCAGTTCCTGAAGCTGGAATTTGATTTTCAGTTGAAGCAGAATTAGATACAGTGGATCCTGTAGGAGCTCCACTGCTTCCCAATCCACCTAAACCAGGACTAAATCTGTATAAATTACAGAAAAAGACGTACAGCATTTGAATAAAAACTACTACCTTGCCTCTTCCTATTTATTTACTTACTGAGTATAAATTCTGTCAAAGAGGGGATGACAATTTAAGTAAAGTACTAAGACAAAGAGCAGAGTTATCACTGTTTAGAAGTAAACAGCATATTTAGTTAAACTAAAAAATGGCAGGAAGAGGACCCTTAAATAAATATTTCATAAATATCTAAATGTAAAAAGAATGAACAATACAAGGGAAAAGTTCCTGTCTAAATGACTTCTTACCCTGGTATAAGCCCCGGTGCTTCTGTTGCTAATGTCTGCAAGCCCTGCTGAATCTGTAGCAGAGCCTGCATTGCTCTAGGGTTTGACATAGCTGATAATGTGTCAGGGTTCTGCATCTAAAATAAGGAGAGAAATGCTTAATCATATGCAGATGTTCCAAGTTAACTTTTATTCTTAGATGTATTACCAAATCTGACATAATTTCAGAACTTGTTTTTCAATTTTATAGTTGTATATTTGCAGGAAATTCTTTAGTTATCTTTTCTTATGTGAGAAAGCTTTCTTAGAAGGTAACAATGAATTCTCTAGATGTGGACAAAGCTTTTCAAACAAGAAGTACACAAGGAGAAGCGCTTTTCATTACAGATCTCAATCTTTCAAAGCCATAGGACTATATTAGTACATTATTCTAGTATTAGTCCCCTATATCATACTACTTGTAAGCAATGACACTTAATTTGATGAAACTCGCCCAACAGATATCTTAAGAAAAAAAAAGATACATGTCTTTTTCTAGGTAATTTCAGATCACAGCAGTTTGGTCATGACTATTTGTACACATGTTCTCATATGTAATTCCCTCACAGTCTGAAATGTAAACAAATAGACTGCAAAACATACAAGCAAGCAAATGTATAATATTCAAGGATTCACACTCTACTGTGACTTCAATTAAAATTTTGCTTTCACATCCCCAAATGATTAAAAAGGAAACTCCTTTTCATTTCTGAACTGAAGCATCCAAACACCTGACTATTTTAGATACAAAACTAAAACTAGTGGCTGAAGTTTACTTCTGCTTAGAGATGCAACAGATAAGTGAAAAGTAATCTTCAGTGACAAATGACACAGTTTAGGTAGCCAGATCCAATCTAATCTTATCACCCTTCCTCTGGCAACTAGACCAAATTACTTTTGCAGGAAAAACATTTTTGATTCACACAGAAATCCCAGATTAAGCTTCTCCTGGTGCAGGCATAACTGCAAAATAGAATATGAAGAACTCTCTTCTGGAGTATTGGTGCCTAAGGAGACTTCAAAACAGCAAGTTAATATGCTCTATTCATCTCTTGGATTTTTATCTTCCTGACAGTTAAAAGTCAAAGAATAACTAACTATATAGATGGCAAAGGTCACTCAAATTTTAAAGAGGAAAATATTTTTGGTTCTCCAAACTACTGCAACTACTTTACTGTCTGATATTTGAATCTATCTTACAGAAATGGTGGCCCAAAAGTTCTCAGAGCACATAGGTGACTTGGATCTCATGTCTAAATTAAGTTCCAGTAGCAGTAATTCTTTCCTACTTCTGCTGGGCAATTGCAAAAGATGCCTTCCATTATGTGAACTCCATGGTTTCTGTCTTCCAACCCCAAAATAGCCAGCAGATAAGCAAGGAAGTACAAGTTGCAATATGATCAACATTTTGAAAAGACCCAGGTATTTCTCAACTTCACCTCAGCTGCTAATGCTGTTGTTCACCTGACCTTACACAGTTAATACAACAAAGAACTAGCTGCTAAACTCCATGGTGATACCGAAACACAGATATCCAAAGGAAACAGAAGTGATTCCTCCTGAGCTTTCATTAATTACCATTTATTTACACATTATTCATATATCTCAAAATGTATGTGTGATGTGGTACTAATCCTCAAAAATGATCAACAGCAGTGGCATTATAAAACACCACAGCCATTCATGTTGTTGAAACAAGATAAACAGTATCTTTTAAATACTGAACTTGCTACTATAGTTTACGTATGTGCTTGTAAATCAACCTGTGTGCAGATCTTGGCAACGCACATTTACATTGATTTGCAAGAACTGCCTAAGAACGAAACTCAGGCAGTGGATTTGGACTCCTAAAACATGTAATGCTTGCCCCTATTCAGGGAACACAATACAACTACATACTGTGGCAACTAGCACCAAGCAGATACCCAGGCTGCAAGCACAACGTTGAGGCGAAGACAACAGCAGAGAAATCTTTACAGGCAAAAAACTTCAGAACCTAATTATTTTGAATTAGCTAATGACTCTGGTCTTTCATGGATGCTGCAAGGTCTCTTTTCCAAATATTTAAGGTACGTTTGAAGAAGTTTAAGAAAATCATAGAGAAACTTTAGCTCGTAGTAGGAAAAGTACTAATCCTTTTAATTTGTGAAACAAATCTTGTAGCAAACAGGTGTTCTCTGGGTGGTGCACAGTAAGAACAACTATTTCTTCTAAGCAAAGAAGCAAGATCAAATCAAATCGGCTGTTCCACCTAGCCATAGACAACAATCAGTTTAATTTTTGAAAGGGATGGAGATGTTAAGCAAGAATATTATGAAGCGACAATCTAACACAGTTTCTAAAGCTAACAGAATATACGGCAGAATCTAGCTATTAGCCAAATGCAAGACAGGCACCAGTTTACTTAAAATACTGCTCATTGACTGGCAGACATTTATTAACAGGTAGTATCTCATCTTACTTGCTGAAGGAAAGTTGGAAGTTGTTGTCTCATTTGTTCTTGAAGTTGAGGATTTCCAACAAATAAAGGATTATTCAACATCATCTATGGGACAAAAATATTTAACTTCAAAGATCAAGAAGTAAAATCCGCAGGAGGTTTTACAACTACTGATATGGCAATAGTCTATGAAAATAACCCTGGAGAATAATAATCATCTACCTCTCGTTTAGTCAAGCTTTTTGGGGGTGTTTTGGTTTATTTTGGTTTTGCTTGGTTGAGAATTTCCAGATGCAAATGCAGTAGGTTTGGTAATTACTACAAGAAAATCCTTTTCTGCTCAGCCTCTACTATAGATCAAAATAAAGTTTCCCTGTAAATATCACTTGAAGTCAAAGATATTTTGAAGTGAAAAGATAGATGTTTTTTCAATCTCAGTTCAGTATTTGACTTCTGATATTACTGCTTTAAGTAAAATTTGAAAGCAGTTCTACAATACCATTCATAAAACAGCATCTCCAGTTTTAGAGGGAATACAGGTCACAAAAGAGAAGATAACAACAGAGAAATGTCTAGATATAACACCAAGTCTCCTCCCTCCATTTCACCCAGGCTAGTGGAGGTAATTATTCACAAATACATCCACCTTAATTTAGAACTTAAAGCATTTGTTTTATCTGTTTCTTATGCTGGGTCACAATTTTAGGGCTATACAAAGCATACACAACCTCACCACTTATTTTAGAGGCACATTAGGCACAATGTTCAGTTATAAATTGAAGAAACTCACTGTGACAAATTGTTAAATGTAAGTAGGTAATAATTTCAGTGAGTTAGGGATTAACATTAAAAACAGGGCCTTTCACTACAGACAATTGTGGAGCCTTTTGGTTTTTGTGGTTTTTCACTTCAATACACATTTATTACTACACCAAATGCAATTTACCTGTACTGCAAGATCAGGGTTCTGGCTTAATGACTGCATCATGCTTCTCATGTAGGGTGCAGACAACATATTCTGCATAAGCTGTGGGTTTTCTGTTATCTGCTGTAATAAGCTCTGCATTCCTGGTGTGTTGAACATACCAGCTTGAAAAAAGGAAAAGGCCACTTTAGTAAAAATCCTGACTATCACCATAACTACATGAGTTTTATGAGTTTTAGACCCTGAAATATATCTTACTGTGATTACTGTTACACAGACACATTACCCTAGAAGCTAAGACAAACACTGTATCCAACAAGCAGTCCCATTAAGTACCCATGTTATTAGCTGTTTTCACATTTGCCTCAAAATAGAAAAAAAAATACTACAATTAATCAAGATTTCCTACCTCTGTTATTTTAAGAAAATATGCAAGTACTGTTACCACTCTCAATTATTTTTTCTAATTTTTTTCTACAGAGAACTCTGATACTAGTAGAATGTTCTACACAAGTAAATAGCAATAAAAACTTTAAATCAAAAACTCTTTCTGATGAAAGAATCATTTCAGCAAGCTTCCACGTACATTCAAATAAACAAAATTCCAGTAACAAACACACCTCCTAGTCCAGGTCCCAAATTCGGTCCAGTTGAGCTCTGTCCTGTAGTGCCAGAAGTGCTGTTTTCAGCGCTACTACTGCCACTGCTTTCACCACTACTGCTGCTATTTGTTGAGGAAGTCTGTGAGCTGGACTGAGGAGCCCAAGGATTTGGCAGAGGATCTCTATTTTCTGTACGAGATGGCTGACTGTCCCCTCCTGTTGATGCGTTGCTTACTAAAGAAGCAAATGGGTTACCTCCAAACTACAGAGAAAGGAAAGCAAAGGTATCATCTACAAGCTGCTTTTCTAAATGAATCATGAAGATAAATTTTTATGGCTTTTAATCAGTTATATTCAGGATTCTACAGTAACTACAGGTAAATCTTGTGAAAAGGCACTAACATTGAGAGATACTAGGACCTCCAGAAAACTTGCATTTCTTTTTGTAAATAGTGTTGCTACTACAGTGTCATTTTATCACAGTAAGACTATATTGTATACTGGTTTCCTACTCAAAAGCCTTTTATTCTTCCCACGTTCAGTTTGAAGTTACTAAACACACCCTTAAGAAGATTTTACTACACCTCCAAATTTTAAGATAAAAAGTTAAAGGCATTAAAAATTAAGTAATAAAACAATGAATTAATTTAAAATAGCTTATCACATGAAGTGATAGCTGTATTTCTTCAGGTTTAGAAGAATACAGGATTTTAAAGTTCTTTCCTGTCAAGGGTAAAAGGCTACATAACAACTTCTTAGTTTCAATAAATTTTTTGTCAAGCACACACTTGGAAATTTGCATAACTTTCATGCTTTTATTTAGAAAAAAAGAAGTATTTACTTTTCCTGTCATGTGTTATCTTTTCTCACCTGTTCCTGTGCTGCATTCAATATTGGCTCCTGAATATCTGTGTACATACGTCGCAAGGCATTGTATCCACCTGGTATACTTTCGAGGTTGCTCAAGGCCCGGTCCTGGTTTCGCATCATTTCCTGCATCATTGCAGGGTTTCTAGCAAGTTCTAGTGTCTAGAGAAGTGGAAAGTTTAATCTGTATTAATAAGAAATCCATTCTAAAGTGAAAACATCAGCATTTGGCAATATCTCAGTGATCCCTGTCTAATCCAGACTGAAATTATGATCAAAGCTGAACCAGGCTGTCAGCTTAAGCGTGAGTCAACACAATTCAGTATTTAGTGAGCATTCTGCCACAACTGACTGGGTAAGGAAGACTGGCTAAACATAGGAAAACTCCTGACTGAACTAGTTTTTTCTTCCTTCATCTTTGCCACACAATATACTCTTTATCATTTCTAGCACCATTACAGCAGGCAGTCTATAGCATGAACTTTAAAATAAATACATACAATTTTAAAAGCATCTATTTATCTATTTCACTTTTTATTCATTCTGCCACACAATGTATCTTATGTATCATCTAATCTTAAAAGCATTTAGAAGTACCCACAGTGAGATAAAATAAAAATATGTAGCATTTTGGAGAAGTTCATTGGTTAGACAACAGGCTTTAAGTGCATATAGGAACATCCAATTATAGCCTTAAATACATGACTACACAGTTTTCAATATCTTTCAAAACTATGCTGCAGGTTTTAAAAATTATTAGCCTATTTTGAACATTAACAACTAGAAATAAAAACATTATTTGTCTATGGCAACCTTTTATGGATTAAGCTTAAATACTTTAAGAACACTCACACACTCCACTAAGCATGTCCAATTCCTGCTCTGTTGTTTACAGTGTAATCAAAGGTCATTAATAGATCTTTCTACATACCTGTCTCATTATATCTGGATTATTCAGCATGTGACTGATTTCTGGATTTCTCTGTATCAGTTGCTGCATTTGAGGGTTAGCCATAATTAACTGCCTCATCAGGTCAGGATTAGAAAGCATGCTCTGAACAAATGGATTTTCCATTATCTGAACCATCATTTCTGGGTTGGACATAAGTTGCCGTTGCATCTGGCTTTGCAACTCTGAAAAGTTTGAAGTATTTAAGCCCAGGCTACTCAGCCCTGCCAAACCTCCAAGGCCACCTTTAAGAGGATGAAAAAAACATAATTGAACTTTCAGTTTCTAGTATACTTCCAAACACATCCAAGTCCTTTTTAAACACAAAATGTGAACATATTCCACACTTCAAACTAATGAAAACAAATGAAAAGTCCCAACTTTGCAAGGCTGTTAAGGAGTTACTAAGAGTTTGATTCTTTAAAAAAAAGAAAGTCAACAAACTGTACCTTAAATATAACTTGCTACAATTCTAACAGCTTTTCTTCTCATTTTCCATAGCCAAGACACAAGAGATGTTTAGTTTTGGGGCTCTAGGTCCATGTCCCACCCCCTCCAGCAACACTTACCAATTGCAGTTGTAATAATCATTTGTCGGTCTCCTCTTGGTTAGACTATTACCAAGAGAGAACTCCCAATGTGAGTCACAGTCCCTACTCTAATTAAAAGCAGTTTCTCTTGATAGTAATGCATCAAGAGCTAATTATGTCTCAAACCGCTGTCCTTTGCTGAGTCCAAACAAAATTTTCAGAAGGTACTAGTCAGACTGAAGAACCATTTAAACCTAAAAAATCAATTCCTTACTATGACTGACTTTTCCAATTCTACCTCTTCCCACTCCAGGAATGCAAAAAGAGGTGAAAAAGAATGAAACAAAAACCCCACTGCAATTATAGAAAGACACATTACTTTTAAGTCAACAGACTGCAGCTTCTGTATTCATAAAAGCAAAGACTCATAATATTATCAGACTTGGAACCTGAGAAATACTTAATTATAAGACTAGCAGAAATCTTGATGTTTCTATTGCAGATCTTAGCTTTGTGTTACAAGTCCAACTTCTGTGCTTCATCAATACTCAGATTTCAGATGCAGTTTTAAGGAGCACAAAGACACCAGAGAGTTTCATTACCCACAGTGCCAAAATACAACATCAGCAGCACCTCACTACTGAAGGTGAAAGGTACAAATCTGAAGTTTGAGGTGAAACAATGACAGTTTGCCCAGAGACGTGGTGCATGCCCCACCAGTGGAAACATTCAACGTCAGGTTGGATGGGGTTCTGAGAAACCTGATCTAATTAAAGATGTCCCTGTTCATTGCAGAGAGGTTGGACTACATGACCTTTACAAGTCCCTTCCAACATAAATTATTCTGTGATTCTATATCATATTAAGGAAACAACTTTCCCCTGTTAACTTATGGATCAGAAACTTTCCAGCACTAATTCAAAATGCATTTGTAATCAGTATTTTGGCTGGCATGTTTGAGGTTTTCTTAAAGTTTTGTCTACATTAGAAAAAAGCTTCGGGGACAACTAACTGAATCCAAGAGAAGGTACCCATAGCAGAAATTCTTACCCAAGCCAAAAGGGTTACTATTTGTTGAAGCTGGTGTTGAAGTACTACCGCTTGATGTTGATGTGGTAGCAGTATTCCCGGTGGTGTTTGCCTGTTGAGCTTGGTGGTCTTGCGATCTAAAAAAGCAATTTTAAAACTTGAGAGTCTAAATTATGCCATTAAATGCAGAAATAGTATTAAACTTGAGAACCTCAAATTACATTTTGAGTCTTTCTCAAAAGCCAGACGGCTTCCTGTAGGAAATTTTTCTCAGACACCTGGAATGCCATCAATTTTTCAGAACAGTAGTTTCAAATATTAAACATACCCACATGGGTACAACTGCAGCTGTTACCACCTTCTCATCCTACCCTGTGATGCCTGTCAATTAATTGTTTCCTCTGTCCTTATTTTGCTTTAAGAATCCACATCTTATTCCACTATACGCAAATACCACTGATAACATGCCTGCACATTGAAGAAATACAGCCCAACAAATTAAACATGGCATTTATTTTATGCCACATCTTTAACAGGATGCTTATTCAATGTGAAATTCAGTTAACATTGCATTTCATTAGATATCAGACTCAATAACAGGCTAAAAATGTAGTTACATGAAGCTAAAGCCAGCAAAATGTAGCACAGGAACTAAAGGCTATCCATGTTATACACTCACCACACCTTCCTACTGCAGGCATAAACACAGGTGTTTCCATGCAGTGAAAGAGATCAAAGAGCGGAGCTTGAATAAAGCTAGCCTGACCCCTCTGCTCAAAAAGACAAGAGGATAGTTTGAAATCCAAATAGGTTCTCCAGGTTGGTTCAACAATCAATCTCATAAATGCCTGTATTTTCAGTACTACAGCATAATGTAAAACTGTAAATTCACACCTCACATAGATCTGAGAATTTGACAGAACACTAGATTTCATACTTCAGTTTATCTTGGGAGTATCCTTCTGCCATAATAAAATTTTGTGCTTGCTCCACTCAGAGATCAGAAAAAGAAACTCCAGTCATACAACAAAGACCCACATTTGAGAGACGCCTCCGATGCACAGGCTTTCCTGAGGTGTCTAAGATTCTCTGACCCCACTAACAGCAACTGCAAACTTTGAACATGAGGTGACTACCATCGGCTAAGCAGCTGTAATTTGAATGAAGAAGATTATAGACTGCATACTGACCATGAATCTCCTGCTAGATATCTGGTTGTCTTCCATCTAGAAAACATAAATCTTTCTTTCAAAAGCAAAAGCAAAATAATGAATAAAATCCTATTTGTATTTTCAACTGAGAAACTGTCTGGAGAAGCAACAATACCTCCTCATATAACTGACACAAAAGGTTCTCAGACGCATGACAGAAAAGTTCATGAGACTGAAACTTCCAGTTCATATTTCTTCCATGGAAACTGGGATATACACTCTGAAGATAATGGTTTGAATGAGTGTCAAGTCTGTCAGCCTCCAGTCTCTGAGTGAAATGCCTGTAAAGTGCACATCATCTTTTATGTATCTTTTATGCCCATTTTGCCATTATGATTCCTCCTGTTGCTTGTGAATAAATGATAGGTATTGACTTGGATCTCTATTTAGAAATCCAGTGCATCTTCACTGCCCACTGCTAATCACGCACTGCTCCTCTGACACTATACAAGCCCAGTTACAACATTACTCTTAAAGAGTATCATTCTGGAAAATGCAACACAGCTAAAAATCATCTTTTTTCAACGAGAATTGGTTGAAATACATGAGGATTCCTGTTTGAAAGTTATATGTCTAATATTGTTTTGAAGGGAAAATACCATCTTCAGATCCAGCTTTGGAAAAGAACCTTGGTCTATTCAGATACACAGCAAAACAGCAACAGCAAAAGTCAACAGAAAAGTGGCATAGTATATAGTGCTTGAGAACAAATCCATTTTGACACTCATGGCCAAAGGTCACACTTGCAGGGTCTAAATCTTCTCTTTCAGGACAATCATAAAATCCAGGTATTTCAGCTAGAAGAATATTGAGATGTTTCATGACAATGTTATACTATCTCAGAGGTGATTTTCATTGTGCTGACATTTCTCTAGCAGGTTTTAGGAGCATATTTTTAGTTTATTCAAGCAAAGCTAGTGGCTGAAAATATTAATGCCTCATTTGAAGACAGCACAGGTACATGCAAAGGGTCTGTACTATTTTGTTTGTACTTCCCTGTGGAAGACATGATTAAAAGATTTTGCAGGTAATAGTAACACACTCTTCTAAAATTATACAATAACCGAGGGAGAGAGCGAAGAGTTAGATTGCAATTCTGATAGGACAGATCCAGGGCCACCAAAAATTCCCCAAAAGCCACAAATATGGCATTGTTCATGGGTGCTCCTTTACCCAGAGCAAAAGTGCAAAAGGGTACGAGAGATTGGCACTGGTATCGCAGTACATATAGCTATCATAGCTTCAACCCATGAACCCACTGAGGACTGCAATCAAGAGCATCCTACTAACACTACTCAGCTCGTGTTACAGGCGTGGCTGCAGTGCCACGTTTGTGTCATTTGGTGGCAGAGAGGACAAGGCGAGGTCTTCCCCTGGTGCTCTGACCCATGTGGGCTCCCAGGATTTCTCAACAGTCTGACATTATTGTTTTTCTGTTTGTATGTTACACTTGAGAGGCAGTGGGCGTTGGCCGAGTGGCGTAGGCCCCCGCCTGTGGAGCCGGCTCCTCCTCTGAGGACGCTGGTTAGAATCCTGGAGGAACTCGCTGTCACTGTCCGAGCGTGCTCAGCCATGGCAAGATGAACCTCAGGAGTAAAGGGAGTGGGGCCAGTTCCGCGCACACTGTGCCTCACCTAAAAAATCCATTGCGCAGGCTTATCCCAAGATCTTAATTCACGAAGTCCAGCCAACAACAACAACTAACACTACTCATGGAGCCTCTCTGCCACACTCAAAAAAAAGCAACAAAAAAAATGGCAACAGTAGAATACTAACTCAGATGCACAAGGCACAGAATTGCAGTATTTACTAGCACTGTACACAAGAGTGGGACGGTGGCTTATGTCAGCCTGAATTTCATGCAGAGGAAGCACAGGACAGAGAAGGGGGACCTCTGAAGATTTTCTGCGGGTTTTCATACATGAAGATAAAACCTGCACAACATCTATCAATGCACAGGAAGATCTAATATCCAAGAACTATGGAAGCAAAACACAGCCAGCACTAAAACCAGAAAGTTAAATAACAAAAAAAAAAAGCAAGAGATGTGTATTTAGAAGTCTGACTCCAGTTAAAATACAAGATATATGTTATAGAGAAGAGCACTGTAATTTCAGACTGCTATTCTGCACCAGCTCTAACTACGGAGCTGATTAAAGTGACTTAGTCAAAACTAGGTTTGCCAAACAGAAAGCAATTAAAGTCAGAGTATTTCTACTTCTTAGAGATAAAAAGGTCAGTCATCATCAAGGTTACCTGTTTTGTGTTTTGATAACCAGGTGAACAGTGAGTCCGTCATGAATTCCATGCTGAGTCAAAGTATCTTGATCTTTCAAAATTTTTCCAGCAAATATCAACACAAGCTGATCAGTGTGGGACTTGAAACGTTTAGAGATTTCTTCCTTGAACTGAATAAAAAAATTAGTATTATACATATATGCAACTGAATACTGAATTGTTATGTTTTAATAATTTAATAACAAGCTATTTTTTACATTTGCTGTATAACCCCACTTACACTGCACACTCTGCATTCCACAAACGAGAAATACTTTAATAAGTCTTCTAAACTTCTTTTTTTCAAAGGAAGATGGGAAGTTATTTCTTTTTTGTACCAAAAAAAGGACAATGAGAAGAATTTCACATCCAGATCACTAGTTAAATCAGTGACAATAAAAATCTGATTTTTCTTAAAGTTTCAATGAGGCATGCATCCATGACCATAAACACATAGACTAGTATATACTATTTAAACCCACACATAAATATAGCACATGGTAAAGGATGTATATAATTATACACCAGCCAGTACACACTAATAGATACACCCACAAATGCACGCACACGCCCGTGAAGCTATCCATTGCTGAAAGATGAGGATGCAATGTCACAAGTAGGATAAATCTGTCTAGACTTTTGCTGGAAATGAGCATTCTCTTGTCTTGGATGTATTTTGATGCCTTCCTTCCATATGTCAAAACTAGCATTCCTTTTCACACAGGAAAAAATTACATCTTAGGTGGCTCTGCTTTCCTATTCAACACACGACACAGCTACATAAAACACATCATAACTTGCAGCCCAGGGCACAGTGGATAGCTACATTTTTCAGTTCACTAGGATATTATACTCTCATTAAAAGAATTTAGCAAAGAACCCCATTCTCTACCTTCTTGCCTTCTTCCTCAGTAATAACTAAGTTATGCTTTGAATGAGTTCTAACTGAACTTTATTATTCTCTGGAAAAACACTCAGATCAAAAGCAAAAAATTCTCAAAACCTAAAAAGGAATATATATTAAAAAAAAACATACTAAGGAATGTCATGCTTAGAAGAATGTAATTGATTCAACAAGACTAGTCTGCAGGCTAAATATTTTTAAAACAATCCCAGGTAGTTACAGTGTCTTTCAGAAGTTCCCCATTTAAAAAATTTAAATTGACCATAATACTTTAAAAATAACCCAAACAACTACCCTGGTTATAGTAGCCAGGACCAGTTTGTCACTGTGTGGGGGTGTATTCTAAACCCTTTATGTCATTTTCTCATGAACTGCTCAAAATGGCCTATTTGCAGAAGCTGCCTAAGGAACACCCAACCCCTCAGGTTACAAGCTGGGTGTTTAAGAACTTCTGTGAGATTAGGAAGTTTTCCTGCCTTCACACCTATGACTCAGGTGTGATAACTCCCCTCTGGGGAGCCATTAGTACCTTCACACCCACTTGAAGGGTTATGTCTGCTAATGGGCCATCAGGGATGCCAAAAATATGCCACTATTCACCTCACAGAGTAAATCACCCACTGTGAAAATCTCCACCCTGGGGGAGGGACTGGGCGTTCCCATCTGAGCCCAAGCAGAGATAAGTTTGGGGTTTTGGGACTGGGATCTCTCTTCAGATCCAGGGGAGGACCAGAGCCTTGACTGTCACTGGACTGCAACCATCATTTTCACCAGCAGGTTTATTCCTTTCTTTTTGAATTGAACTCAGGGAGGAGTCCACTCACGTGGAGTTCAGCACAGGGGTTGGTGATCTCCATTCTGCTCGTGCCCTGCTGTGCTGGGCTGTACATCTGTTTTTGTGGGTCAAATGGATTCTTCCTTCCGTATCAGTGTCTTTTGTGATCTTTTATTAAATTGCTATTCTGACTTGCAATCCCATTCTGAGTTGGATTCATTTCTCCTACCGGTTTAACTCTAAACCCGTACAACATCCTACAGAATTTTCACTCCACATAGGAAAATAAAATATTAATCTTACAATTAGTTATCAATAATTGTATTTTATAATAGGCAGGACTAAAATAGCAAAATCTCACTGTATTGTGCTTTGATGGTGAGTCTCTAATTGAAAGATTTCATAACACAAGAAGAAAAAAAATAGAGTTTTAAAAAAAAACAATAAATAAAGAGTCTAAGTGACAACAGACATTAAAAGTCTCTGCATTTGTACAGGAGGTTGCCCCTGGTTAGTTAAAAGTCCACACAGAGTGGCAATATTTAAACTTGTGAGTATTTCAGAAAGTCACTCAGTCCATTCTTTCCCCAAGTGGGTTGCCTGGGTTATTTCAGTCATGTTTATCTACTCTGTTCTCTTAGGTCCCCAGCAATATTTTCCCAAGAAACCTACTTCAGTGTTTCACTCTCCTGTGTCTTTATTATCCCGTCCACAATGGACAACACAAATAAATTGTTGTTTTGCTTTAAATAAGGGATTCGAGTTAAGCTAATCTTTCCTTGAGGGTTCTCTTCTAATCTAATAATTCCCACCACTCCTTTGGGTTTTTCAAAACCAATACTCTTTTTTGTAAGTGTGAGGATCAATACAGGCCAAAATGTTCCACACCAGTTCATCTATACTTAGTGGAATAAATCCCACACCCTGTAAGCTACATTCCAAATTGTAAGAAAAAGTGAGAAATCCATGTGGGAAATATTCATGTAACACTGCTGACTTATTTAATAGCTATGAAGTCTAGGTATTTTGTAGAATTGCAGAAGGGCTAGGATGTATGTCTCAAACAGCAACAGCCAGATGGCTGTGGAGCCAACCAAGGACTGCTGGTAGTAAGAGACAAGAATTCTTGATAATAATCAAGGATTATTGGCAATAACATGCCATGGGAAAGAACAGGATGTGACTCGAGAAGGGAGCCATGCAGAGGTAGAGGCACTTTTCCAGGGCACACATCCTTGTTGTATCCTGGAGTCAAACACAATACAGTGCAGTGCAAGCACAGGAATGAGGTCAAGAAGTGGGCATGGACTGTAAGGAGGAACCAAGACCAACAAAGATCTCCAAAGCCCTATGACTCTTTTCCAGAAAGGTCTAGAAGAACAGACTGCACAGGATAACAAATCTGCGTACAAAGTAAGAAATTTATCTCCGGTGCAAGGAAAGCCTATCTATAAAAGGGTATCCCCAAAAAGCCCAGGCACATGCGTGCCTCCAGAACCTTAGACACCCACTCAGCTAGATCAATCCTGGAGCCAGGACTGGTGATCTTTTTCTTTCTTACTTCTCTCCCAAGCATAAATACAGGCAGAGTGGAGAATGGATTGAGAACAGCCCTAAGGAGGACCTGTGGGTGCTTGTGGATGAAAAGCTTGACATGACCCGTCAGCGTGTACTCACAACACAGGAATCCAACCATGCCCTGGGCTCAACCAAAAGAAGTACAACAGCCTTTTATTACAGCTCAACCTGATTGTCTGTGAAGGTTTTTGCAAGGTATGGGTGGACACAATGTTGACACCCAGTGTCGAACAAATGCATATTTGTAGCTGAGCTAATCAAACTAAACATTTTGTCACCAAAGAAAGCAAACATCTGAATACACATGAAGTAGAACAACTACCTAAACCAGATACCTATTTTGCACTGTCACTTTGTATAGAAGAACAACATTTTAACCTATTAACATCTGACAAGTTGGCTTATGAAGGGCCTGGTAAAAAGTTACTCCAGGCAAAGTAAAGGTCTTAACATTCAAACTGTCCTTTGACATGTTACTACCATATAATGATTCAAAAGCTTTTGCTGACTCACTTTATGACACCAAAACCAGTAACTGTAATAACACTACCACCCACTCACACAACGAATGATGTAAAAAAGCAATAAAAAGAGGAAAACTAATAAATAAAAAAATACTGTCCCTAATCTTCTCAACCTTAGCTTAGGAAGTCATGTTTAAAAATTAAATTACAGTAACAGTCTGGAAGAAGTCTCAAGAATTAACAACCAAGTCACATTGAAATTAAGAGAAAACAGGCCCCTAAAGCCTGCATCTACTTAGAAAATAATAAGCTACAATTTTATCCAGATGACAGTACAAAAGCAAGGTTGCTGACTCTCCCATATCAAACTGTGTTTTGAACACAATATGGTGGATGACATGGAAGGTTTGTACATAGAGGGTTAAACTGCAGTTTTCATTCCCAACACTCCCTCAAACAGTTTTCTGCTATAAAAAAAAGATTTTCAAATAACATTACCTTGTTCAGCACTGCTGTTTCAAAACATACTATGATGTCTAAACTTTCAACTGTCTTTCCTATCAGCATACACAGTTAAACAAATTGACTAAACTCCAGTCTTTCTTACACTCACACGAAGCAGTCCCAGAAGCAAACTTTGATGAACTCCAGCTTTCTTTTATACAAGAGAGTTAATGGCCACAGGTTTTCTCAAGCCAAGAAGTAAGGAAGGATACACACTCACGGCAAAAGAATTGCTGAGAGTTATGGTGTCCTTCTGTGATAAATACAGTCATAAGATGACCAGGTATCATTCAAGTAAGTCAGTAAAAATTGGGTTTCATTGCATGAATCTTGGGGCACTTTATGGGAAGGGAGGCAAGAATTTGTCCTTTTATGCAGGAAAACAGACACTTTTGGCCCACAGCAGATAAAGCATACCAAGAAAGTACACACAAAATTAGGCTTCTGGATAAGGGTATTTTGTCTTTCATGTCTCAGTGGAGTTACTATCTTCTTAAGGATTTGCCAATGACCGATGCTAGTTTCACTATCAATTTATTTCCTGAAATCCCTGCAACAAAGGCAAATTCACAAAAAAACATATTTCAAGAAACATAGTCAGATTCTGGATTGTCGGGATAAGCACCTGGCAGAAACTGCCAAGAAAATAATGTTTACTTATGGATGAAACTGTTTGCTGCTGCCACAGACACCTGTTGTAAACCCTTGCCATGAAGCTGCTGTTTCTGCAAGTTTTTATGTGGAGGCCTGGTTAGCTGAAAAAGGTCATGAAGACATGTTGCAGCTGTTTGAGAGAGAGCCTGAGAAACATTGGACACAGCTAAATTAAGCTACTGAGGCACAAGGCCACGGTGCCCTTGCCTGCAGGTGTTTTACGATAACAGAATTGTTGTGATTAGAAAGGCATGAGAAATATGGACTTGAGAACAACAGAAGAAGAGTTATGGGTGGGATTTTCCCTTGGAAAAAGCATCCAATAACATGCTTAGGTTACAGAATATGTGTTAGCTTATTATATACAATATAAGAATGTAAAGTGTGGATCAATAAACCGATACTTGATCACCACTCATATTGAGAGTCAAGTCTCCCTACATCACAACATATGGCGCCCGATGAACAGGCTATAAGGACCCCTACGGACCCCATCCAGGAGTCCTAACAGCAGTTGGAACTGCGATCTACGGTCCGGAATATACCCTGCAAGCCAAGGTCCGGTGTAGTTTTCGGTCGGTCCTGACAGCACAGGAGGCGATTTCACAGAGCCGGCCTTTTGAGTGACCTTAAAAAAGGATCTCAGCTGGCCCCGCGCCCTGAGCGACCTTACAGAAGAGACTCGGAAAACATCGCGCCTGAGCGAACCTAGAGAAGTGACTCCGCAGCTCTACACCCCAGGGTGACCCTAGAGGGGGGGCCCTCGCCGACAATCACTGCCGACGTCTTCGTAAAGGCTGAACCGTGCACGGACGTGGTATGGAAAGGCAAGCAGCGACAGATTTACTCAGATGCTTTTCACAAAAGCAGCGAGTACAGGGTATAGATTTAAGTAAGGAACTGACCGGTTTGGTTACATTTGGGGTTGCAAAAGGGTGTTTTGCAGACCCAAATACGGTTTTCGATGAAGCAGAATGGTGTAGATACGGTATTAAGCTTTGGGAGACCGCGGAAGATGATGATAGAGCTGTTAAAAAACTTGGAAAACTGTGGCGTGTGGTTATAAGTGCGTTACAGCAGCACCACGCGGAGTAAAAAGCAGCGCGAGCGGCTTCAGCGCACCTTGCTGTTTCTGCTCTTAAAGGAGACTCAACATCAGTTTCCCCATACCCTCTGCCCCCTGCCGTGAATATGGTTTATTTGCCGCCAGGAACAGTAGCTAATGCCAGACCCCCGGGGACGGTGGCTAACGACAGAGCAATTCCGCTGCCGCCGCCGATACCGCCGCGGCCGCCGCCGCTGGCAGCAGGCCCTCTTGCCACCTGCAGGGAGAGTGCTAACGTTGAGAATGAGTGAATTTACATCTGAGGCAATGCAAATTGCTATTGATAGGCAGAAGATGTGCAAGGAGATTACAGGGGAAGCGATAGCAGGAGGTGATCAAGATGCTGCTGAGGCTCTAACAGAGGCTTTTCCGGTACTTTATACAGTGAACCCGGGGGAAGGGATGACCACTACAATTACCAACTTAGACTGGAAACTGCTGTCTCAGTTGCG
>VXAU01003424.1:110232-144540 GCA_013399695.1 Formicarius rufipectus | reverse complement strand
TTAGCAAACCCGACACAGCTTTCAAAAGAAAAATGCTTGATTTTGAGTCTTTTAGGAGTTTTGTTTTGCTAAGTTAACCAAATACTTCTACTGTTTACAATGTACTTATAGAAAGCCATTCGATTGATTTTTATTTTTTTTCCATGGGTAAAACTGTTTACACACCTGAAAGTAAATGCTGCAAATCATTAACTTTATGAGCTTTATTTTTAATTCAGGTATTGTATTCTTCAAATAAACTTAAGGATAAAAATCATATTTTTGCAGCTTGCCTGTAGGGAAAACCCCATGCTCAAGATCACTGTGACAGAGGGTCAAATGAGGAAAAACCCTAAGCATGAAATAAAAGCTATATGGAGTAGCATTTTCAAAGTGTGGAAGTCAGCCAAGCCTGCAGTCTTAATAGTGAAGTTCTACAGACTTTTGCCAAATTGATCTACACTCTTAATAATAACATAAACTCAGCTTTAAAGGGATCTTTTCCTCCTTCTTATCTTTAATAAAATAATAAGGAAAATAGCAGAAAGCACATACTGGATTTTCCTATTTGAACATATATTGATTCTGAAGAGTGACTTCCATGTTTTGGAGGTCTGCACCCACCACACGTTCCACTGCCTCTGGAGCTACTGAATGGTTGCAACAGGAGACTGTGGCATCCCAATGCTGATGAGAGTTGGGAGGGATGAAAGATGTACTTTCCCCATGAACTCTCTCCTGCCATGTCCATTTCCCTATTCCCCAGCTGTTGGTCTCAGCCATGCCTTTTCCCAATCACCGCCCTTTTCCAGACACCCAGTGCCAGCATTCAATATGGCTTTCCACTCCCAGCTCATGCTCTCTGCCCACCTGGTGATCTCTCCTCAAGCCTCCATACAGCACCAGAGTTGCACAAACAAGTTTATTGAAAGCACTATGGTACAAGAAATTGCTGTACTGCTGGTTCTCACTTGGATTAGCTAAAGTTATCTTTGGACCTTGGTTGGAGCATGTTCAATTGCTTTCAGGGATAACATTGGTGTGCTAGTTCTGTAAAAATTAATCTGCTGCTATTGTTTCTAGTTTTTAGATGGTACATTTGTAATAGTTTACTTCTAAATGGAAGCATCACTAAGCTAGTCTTAACTATAAATAAACTGTATTCAATTTCTTTATATAGATCTTTAGACTGTTCTTTGGTCTCTAACAAACAAGGTAAATTAAGTTTTATTACATACATGAGACCATTTGAAATGTAAGTGATACTTGCTAGACCTGTAAGTCATACAGGTCTCTCTTCCCTTTTCTGGTGTGAGTGCTGACTTTTAAGAGTCAAATATTTGCTTTCCAAGAAGAAGGTTTGGTATAAATTTGTAGTCATGCCTGTTATTTATTCCCTTCATATTTTAATAGATAACAAACATGAAACAGGACGAACACTGAAAAATCAAATTTGCCTAAAGACTAAGTGCATATTCATGGGAATACCTTCCCCAACAACCATCTGTCAGTTGTGTTTTATTTCAGGACATTTTCACTTCAGGTCTTCAAGAGCTTCACAAATAGTAATTCCTCACAATAGAATAAAAGATACTTGTAAAAATGCTGCATGACAGTACAGTATAAGGCTCATGAACATTCTAGGTAGGCAGCACACACTGAGTATGCTCAAGATATAAAAGTTTCACAAAGCCAAGGAACATTTAATAGAAACAATGGGACAAAGTAGTATGCATTTATGAGGGAAGTAAATGTCAAAAGACCATCATCACAGTAAAGTTCAAATACTTCTTAAAACCACCCATCAAGAGGCAGCTTGAAGCACTGAGGGATATTTAAGCTTCACCAGCAGTCATCCATGAAGCACTAATATCCACGTGCATACTGGTCACTATGTATTATTTAAAATGTCCCAGGGACTACCAAGTACCCTAGCAGTTAGTTCTGTCACCTTGCCTGTCCAAGTGGCTGAGCTAGAGTATACTTAAAGGCTGTAAAAGAAAACTTCATGACCTGCTGTAGTAGAGAGAGTTCTTTAGGGTTCACTCCAGAGCGAACAGAGCTCAAAACCAGAGAAGAAGCTCTGGGTTTGGAGAGTGACATTCATACTGAGTTTTGAAATTCATGTGGCTAAAATTATTCAGGAACTGTACTGATAGCATTCCTGGAACTATGTGGGTGCTGGATTTCCCTATTCAAAACAAAGTTCCAAATTCACACAGAAAAGCAGAAAATGTACAGTTCTTCAATTAAACCAAACAAGCAAAATCACACATTTGTGTGGGTATCCAACTGTGTGCTGTCAATGTTGTTATTTAATGTCCTTAACATAAGACTGAGGATGAATGCCAGAATATACCTAGTATGCATATTGTGTTTACACCTTGGGTTTGTCCTGCGTTTACACTGCAACTACATTGGCAACCTCAACTCTACAGGCAGCAACAGTTTATGGCATTGTACATTTCTTACAGTTCTATCAGACCTCCAAAATCAGCTCCGGTAGTCCTTTAACTTTTCATCAGAGTAGCATTGAAAGGTTAAAACATGTGTTGGCAGTTCTGAATCTCTGAAACTCCCTAGCGTAAGCAGACCTTTCAAACCTGCTAAACCTACAGAGAGGACTTGCCCCTCTTGTCCTTTCAAGTGCTCCCAGTGTCATGCCAGTCTCTTTGCACAGTTTGCAGCAGATTGAGGATTAGTCTCAAATCTGCACTACTCATGATCATGATGGACAATTTTGTTCTGCCTCCTACCTCCACTTTTTTAAGAGTGTTTTGCTCCAAGAAACACCTGCAAGAACTGTGGTTCTGGGGTGTTTTGTCCATTGACTTATTTGATGATGAAGATAAGTCTGTAAGGGGAGGCTTTTTTACCTTTCCTGTATTATTCATCTACAGAAAGATCTGCCACAATCAATTTATGTCTAATTACATCTCTGTCATTCTGATTAGTCACTTCTTATGATGCTAATAGCTGAAAGAGCTATTTGAGGCATAACAAAACTGATCTGATTTAGTTACCTTTCATATTCGATGTCTGGTACTCGGCTGTTGTATCAATTACAATCTATGTCAATGCCTTGTAGCTTTCTGCATCACTGAGTTGGACATTTTATAATACTAATCAAACACAGTTCCAACTCTGTCCCTACATCCTTCTCAGAGAGATCCTGACATCTTTGCTTTGAACACTGGCCCTTAAATTTACAGGTTCTACAGTCATGCTTTCTCTGTACGTCAGCTGAAAAACATCAATGTAGCTGTGGTGGTCTGGAGTCCAGTTTTCCCTTTCATTTACTGATAGTGGTATCTGTTACCTTTGGAAGGAAATACTGTTTATAAAAACTGTGCTAATAACAACCCATTGTGTTTGGGAATGGTACTCTCTAAATCAGTGCCCTCATCAAGACTCTCCTAAACCACATACCATTCTCTCACTACCCCTTCCCTTCCCCCTCACTGCTGGAGAGTAGAGAATCAGAGACAAAAAAGGTGAAGGTCACAGGCCAAAGTAAGAAGAAGTTGCTGGAAACAGCAATGAGATAAGAAAACAAACAAAACAAACCAAACCAAACCAAAAACACACACACAAAAAACCAAAACAAACAAACAAACAAACAAACAAAACCCAAAACAAAAAAAAAAAAAAAACACACACAAAACCCAAACCAAAACAACAAAAAACCAAACAAAAACCCAAACAAACAAAACAAACAAACAAACAAAAATCCAACCCTTATGCACTGCACATCTTGTCCTTGCAATTTCTGTTTCTGGAGCACTTAGAGAGAGACTCTCTTTCTCAGTGAAGTGCCATATAGGAGAAACAGAGAGGAATGCAACAACAATTGCACAGCTAACAAAAAAAATCAGTCTGAAATAATGTGTTGTAAAAACTGAATATTAAGGCCAAAAAATTAAAAAAAAAATAAATGAGAAAATAATGTGAAATATGTTGAAAGGTAGATGATCATGCATAAAAATAAACTGTGATTCATTAGCCAGTATTTTAAGAAAATTTGAGCAGACTATTTTCTATAGGTCTCTGGGTAGCTGACACCACATGATTTAAACAGACATGGATTAGGAAATTCTCACACCAATGCCACACTTTCTGGAATTAGTTTCCTTACTGTCTAATCCATTAATGCATTCTTTTTAGTCAATCTGATTATCTTAATATCCTTTCTGTGGTGGTCTTTTATGTAAACTTGGGACTCTTCATAAATTCCATATAAATGCCACAAAACATTTGCATTTTTAGCTATAAATATTCTAAGTAGTCTCAGTTTTCATTTGAAATTAAAAAAACTTACCTAGTGACCGTCTTTCTATTTAATTCAAGTTTCAATTATCATAGCTCATAGCTTTTTTTTTTTTTTTTTCAGGGAAGACGAACCTTGGTTAGGTTTACCTATCTATTAATATTTACAAGTATGTATTTAGCATGTATTCATGCTAAAAATCTATTGTCACAGGACAAGAGTGGAAAAGTCATATCAGTTGTCAGCTGTTCCACAAGGTCCGAAGAGACAGTATGGGCTCAGCAGCTATCCATCAGCCTTTCCAAAGCATTTAGATCTGTCCCTGTCATCCCTGTTCCCTAGAGATAGTATGAGACCAATGTTGCGCTTCTTTAACTTACTTCTTTCTCTCCTGAACACTACAGAACACTCAGCCTCTATATTTGGGTCATGACACTGCTTCTTATTTAGCAGAAGTTCTATTTGGTTCTTTTTTGTACTCATTGTCTTTATACTACTGAACACACAGGTCTGTACTCGGTGTAGGACACAACAACTGGATATTTCAAATCAGTACACACACCCCTTTAGACCTATTGTGATTGGTTAATAATTTCAGAAACAGGGCACTCACCAGTCCTCTCCTGCCACACCTTCCATCAGAAGCCATAGGAACTCCCTGGCCCAGTGGTTACATGAGTATCACTGCCCGCAACAGCTTCCAGCAATACAGACCTGTCCCATTTCCCACCACTTGGTTTGGGCGCAGGGGTCTCGCCCTTAGGCCATTGACCATAGTAGTGTAAACACACCTTGTAGTGTTGCAGTCTGTCTGGAGCCAAAATAGTGTACTTACTTATTTGTGAACTAATTAAAGTTTTATTATCATTTTCACATTTTTCTGGTTATAGGATCACAGTAAGTGCAAGTTATTTGTAATTCTCAGGTTCCTTTCTGAGAACCCTCCTCTCCTTTAATGTGAGGCTTACAAGCAACAGGTTACACACAAGATTTAGTGTATCAGTATTTTCAAATTCAGTAAGAACTACTGGATTGATGTAATCTAATCTTGGTGATTTGAGTTGGTTGACTGATTTTTCCCTTTGGTGAATTAATCCCAGAGAGAGACTGCACCCACCTGTCAATTACCCCCAGTAACAGGGAGGCAAAGATTCAGAAGGGCAAAAGTGACAAAAACTCATGAGTTGAGATAAAAAGGGTTTAGTAAGTAGAGAGGAGAAGAAGCAATATTCTGGATTATAGAGGTTTTATTAATTCTATCCCATCCCAATACAGTTCCAAAATCTCAATTTCTGGTGTTTCAGTGGTGTTCCTTTATCACCAGTGCCTGTATTGCTTATCTGGTGTTCTTACTTTCTTGAAGTCTCTCATCTGTATTTTGTGCTGTCTTTTTCTCCTTTATGTCTTTACTCTTTCTGTGAATGAAAAGAAACCGCAAGATAATTGTGTGAGTCTGTCCTGAAAGTACTATTGTTATTTTCAAAATTAAGATTATTTTTCTCAGTTATAATATCTAACAAAATTCACCCTCTGAGTGTTGTTAAACCCCATGCAGCCTCCAAGCTGAGAGAAGCTGCTCATTCATTCCCACACCAGCAGGATCAGGAGAAAAATCAGACGAAAGAAAGCCAGAAAACTCATGGGTTGAGATAAAGACAGTTTAATAGGAAAAGTAAACGCCCCTCATGGAAGCAAAGCAAGATAGGGAATTAATTCACTGCTTCCCATGGGCAGGCAGGTGTTCAGCCAACTCCAGGAGACCAGGGCCCCATCACACGGAATGGTGATTTGTGAAGTTAAACACCATCACTTCAAATATCCCTCTAGCTTTATATACAGAGCATGATGTCATATGGTCTGGAATTTGGTCGGTTGGTACCACTTGGCCTGGCTGTGTGTCCTCCCAACTTCCCATGCAATCCCAATTTCTTCACCAGCTGACAGTATGAAAAGAAGAATAGGCCTTGGCTCTGGTCAGCCCTGCTTAGCAATAACAAAAACATCTCTGTGTATTATCAAGTGTGTGCTCAGCACAAATCTAAAGCACAGCCCCATAATGTCCTCTGTGAAAAAATTAACTCTACCTTGGGACGGGTGGCACCTGTAGGGGAAGCACATGTCAGGGACTGCCAATCCAGGACATTGGGAGAAGATGATTTTTACCAATGGATGAAACTGTCTGCTGCTAACTAGAGACTGCTACAACCACCAGCTACCCATTGCCAGGGAGCTGTTGTTTTTTTAAAGTTTTTATACTGTTAAGGTGTTGTAGTTAGGATAAATATGTATTAGATAGGTAGTTATTACTATTCCATTACTTTTGTACGTTCAACTGTTCTGACCAGTTATGGGGACCTCTGTTACAGCCCTCTGGTTCTTGTACCGCTAAAACCCCATAGGCTGGCCGGTGGTGCAGTGCAGCACCACCATACAAAGCGAGCCACCCCCCAGTTTTCCCTTATAAGTTATAAACCCTCCTTTCCTTTACCTTTTGTGTGGTGATCCACCCCCAACTCCACCCAAGTTCTAGAATCCTCCGACCGAACCTATAAGAGTCCCATGCTCCCCTAACAAACCATTCACACTTGTTCCTACCCCATGCTGTGTGGACCGTTCCTTCTTCCCTTGGCAGACCACAATACTATCCCAGACAGAACCAGCACAGCAAGAAAATTACATTAATCCCTAAAGCTGAAAAATACACTTTTTCTTTATTACTAAAAGTCTCACTTGTCTTTCATGCCAATAAAACAAAATTTGTTGGAAACTTGAAAAAAAATTCACTTAATTTTATAGTTCTTGGTACTTAAGAAAAAGATGCTTTTCACTAGGAAAAAATAAGTAGAGGGAAAAGAAAAACAGACCTTCTCACAATATTTGAAAGCTTTGGGGAAGAAGAAATCAATAACTACGTTTTTTCATACACATTTAAATAAAATGTGTCAGTGCAGATGTATTGAAAGATCATTTATTTCTCAACAAAAATAAAGAACTGAAGAAAAATTGCAACTACTTATTATGTACATTGGATGAGTCACATGTACCAGACTTTACAGGGTTGAAATTATAGGCTGGGTCTCATTTCATTGCCTAAGGAGCTGTTACTTTCTAGACTTAGCACTTAGAGCTCTTGGAAAAAGCATGAGGGACATGTTGGCTTACCAAAAATAATGCTGATGTGCCAGGGGTCTTCTTGCAGTTGCCTAGCTCTGTGAGATGTACATTAATACACATGACAGATGCTGAAGCAGTGCTCTTGCTACTGCAGGAGCAAGCATAGGAGGAGACATTGAGAATACTGGTCCCAGCCGGCTACATGACCCAACAGCTCCATCAGCTCTTCCTTCTTGGCTTGTAAAGAATAGACTGATCACTGCAACCAAGCATCGCTGTGCACAGCCAGGGTATCTCCCTACTTCTGCACAATGTGCTTTTTCAGCACAAAATATGAGAGGTAATCTGAGGCACTTTACACAAACACCTAAGTATTGAACTCCCTACGTTTAACGTCAGGAGGAAAAAGGTAACAAACCGTTATTTCCAAATGACTTTAAATCTCTGAATGCTGCAGAAATTATAGTTTTCTATTCACAAAAATACAATAAGCTGTTCAAGTGGAAACTCATCCACCAAGAGTTTTCCTCTTTCCATACACATCTTCTAATATTTTAATACTCTATCCATACCTAATAGTACCAGTTCTTGACAATATGCGAATCCATAGAAATATGACATCTCAGCTATCCAAAAAAGGAAAATCATGTCTCTTTCATATGTCAAGAACCTTTGATAGCAGTTTGAGTGTGACAGCAAACCTAGTCTGTGTGCTTATTTCAAAATCATATACCTTTATGTCATCCCCCTCATTTTTAGCAGAGTTTTTATGTTGCACTTACTCTGCATAGTTTTTGTTTTATAACTTAGGAAGGATGTACTTTGCTGTCTCCAGCTGAGATTTTAATACATGGTTTGTTCTTTCTACAGTAGTACCTGACTATGATGCTACAGAACATGCACTCCACCTGCTAGCTAGAGCTACCATCCAATTTAACAATGCTAGCAAACAGTGCACAGGAATAAATATCAGTGTTGTTGCTGGCCAGAATATCTCTGAGGAACAGTTGAATGTCAGACACATAGAACTTTACATGATCTGCATTTTTCTATGGGCCTGGAAATTCTGCAGGAACTGCCACAGGTCTGCCAGAGCTATTAATTTAGTCAGACCTTTTTCAGTCAAAGGATGTTGTAATAGGCTCCTTCCCATTCATGCTATGACACCAGTGAGAAGAATACTTTCAGTAATGGTCTGCCCTTTTGACAGGCCAAATGAACCCTGGGGCACCAATAATGTAATCCACTGAATGCTATTGGAAAGAGTGGATAAAAACTTGAAATTGTGTCAAGTCAGCATTCAGACTTTTCTGTAGACACATAAATGAAAAAAAGAGGTAATGTGTCTGCACACAGCAATGCATGGCAAGTGGAAAGACATAGGACAGAGTGAAAAAGAGAAACTTGCAGAATCAAAAGGAAAGAAAAAGAAATTAACAATATTAATTATTAATAACCTAGTTTGTCAAAAATAAAAAGGGCAGACTGCTCACTGATATAGACTCCTGTCTCTTTCTATCTCTGAATGCTTTTATCTCCTAAGGTGCTGTTTAGATGAGCAGTACATGCAGCTGTACAAGCAACTGCAATGCTGAGCTATTTATGTCTTACAATGTGCTTTGTGTATCAGCATCAGCTATTTGTCATTAAAC
This sequence comes from Formicarius rufipectus, assembly GCA_013399695.1. NCBI lineage: Eukaryota > Metazoa > Chordata > Aves > Passeriformes > Formicariidae > Formicarius > Formicarius rufipectus. The sequence continues at coordinate 135,528 of VXAU01003424.1, read as the reverse complement.
AAAGAATCCCATCCGAATATTTAACGCGTGTTGAAATAAAAAAGGCTGACTCCCAAGGAGGGTTCAAGCAAGTGCTTGAGTCGAGGTAGGGTGAACAAGGCGTAGCATTTATTGAAAGGGGAGTTCCTCTTTTTTAGAAAAGAGGAGAATAAGGGAAAAGGTAGGAGGATGTTATACAAACTCAGGCATAATGAGGAGGATACAAAACCACATATGGAACATAGGGGTGGAACACATACAAATAGGGAAACCCTGCAATGCAGCAGGCAACAACCAATCAGAAAATCAGAATAAAATTATGAGGGAACAATAATACAAAAACTTTATTTTAAAACCATTAATCATATAATAAAACATTTCTGTAAAACATATAACAGTCTCTGGCTTAAAGTTCTTCTCCTTCATGGAATCCTTGAACAGTAGACTCCTTTCCATCTTTCAAAATCCTCTCACCACATCTCACAACCCTCAACAAATATTCCCAAATTTCAGGACCGAAATTAGAAACCAAGACCTAGAATACACAGGCCATTTGATTTGCCTTGCCTTTCCAGGTTAACAATATTCAATCAGTATCTCTCATAATGAATTATATCCATCTGAAGTCAGAAAGAAAAACCATTACAAGAAATCATTAATAGGGCCTGAAAAATTTTATATTTAGATTTTAAATTTTAAATTACTTTTCATTCAGACCAGAGGGAGTCTCAGGCTAGCTATTGACACTTAGATATCTGCAGGCTGTAAACACTAATAGCACCTTTGGTATCACTGTTAATATGAAATCCAAAAGGTAGGTAGCTATAGATCCTACTCCAAAAGGCAGACTAGATTATCACACAAGTAAAGAACCTGTTTGCTTTGCCCATGGCAGTGACAACGAGCTGTCCCTGAGCCAGCAGTGTGCCCTTGTGGTCAAGAAGGCCAGTGGTATCCTGGGTGGCACTGGGAAGAGCATTGCCAGCAGGTCAAGGGAGCTCATCCTGATTTTCTACTCAGCCCTGGTGAGACTTCACCTGGAGTGCTGTGTACAGTTCTGGCCTCCTCAGGACAAGAGGCACATGGAGCTTCTGCAGCAGGTTCAGCAGAGGGCTACAACGATAATGAAGGACTGGAGCTTCTCTCCTTCGAGGAAAGATTGAGGAAACTGGGCCTGTTCAGTCTTGAGAAGAGATTGCTAGTGAGGACCCCATCAATGTCTGTAAGTATCTGAAGGGAGGGTGCCAAGAGGATGGATCCAGGCTCTCCTTGGTGGTGCTGAGCAATAGAACAGGAGACAACAGGCACAAACTGAAACACAGGCAGTTCCATCTGAACATCAGAAAGAACTTCTTTACTGTGAGAGTGACCGAGCACTGGGATAGACCACCCAGAGAGGTTGTGAAATTTCCTTTCCTGAAGATATTGAAAAGCTGTTTGGACAAATTTCTAAGTCATATGCTCTGGAGGACCCTGCTTAAGCAGAGGGCCAGATTGACCTGGTTCCCTGCTTCCTGTGATTCTCTGCTAAAGAGGATTTCAGCTAACTGATTTCACAGTGTGTTCTTTCCACATATATGAAATTCAGTTGGAAGAAGAAAGGAGGAAGGAAAAATTCTCTTTCTCAGGTCTGTACGCCTTTAGGAGTTTCCAGTAGAACTAGCATTTCCATGAAAAAAAATTTAATCAAAGGAATGGAAGTTCACCAAAAATATTATCTATGTATTTGTAAACTGACTCCTACTGACATGGGTATCACAGTTGTTAGTGATTTTATTCGGTATTTATTCATATCATAAAAATTATTCTTTCACTTTGATTTGAAACTTCTTGGTATATTTGATTAGGAAAGACTTTTAAAAGGGATCAGTAAGGACAAAAAAATCTGAACTTTTTAAAATTGATTTTGTTGCAGCTTTTCCAATATGTTAAATTGACTGACAAGTGGCTTAAGCATAATCTCTTTCTAGTTCAAAGCCTTTGTGACCAGCATTTTAAATGTTGTATTTTGAGGCAATGTTTTTATGTATTTATTTTTAATATACTGTTTTCCAGCCTAAATAAAAAAGCTTCACAACAGTTCTCAGAGTTCTTACTGTGCTAAGAAATTTAAACTACCACTTTGTATAACTGCTATATTGACAAATGTCACTCAACTGAAGTCAAATGAACATTTTCATTTTGATATCTCATAGGCATATTTTTATTCTGCATTTAACATACTTACTTTGTTGTGCCTTGCTATGTCCTGTCTCTTTTTGCCTATTTACTTTTCAACTACTCACTGTAGCCAAACAATGTTATTGTAACCTTCCTCAGAGCAGTCTGAACTGCAATCCCTTAGCTTAGTTGTGTCTTAGAACTTAGTTGTGTTATGTTTTCTGCTCAACATTTCAAATACACTGTCAAAACCTGTGGAGAATTTTTCTAACTTGTAACAATATTCTATGTTTTGTTTCCCAAATGTCAGATGTTGTTGGATATATTACTCAATGAAAATAATACAAGTCATAACACTAATGCAAGGAAAGGTAGTGTAAGATTTTTAAGAAAACTTTCATTTTACTTAAAATAATTCTTCCTGTCTTCAGAATATAAACACTTGTGGTGGAAATTAAACTAATGGCCTTAGACAAACTCCTTCTGGCCAAATATAGATAGGTATGTTCGAGCTACTTGTCTAGATCACAATCATATCCTTTATCTTAATGTAGATGTTACTTTAAAATGCAATAAATTGTATATAAAAATACCCATTTTTCTTCTACAGATGATGAGGGCAAATAGTTGATGCTGACATCTGTACTGCATAAATTCAAGTTAATTACACCCTTAATGTCCAAAGGAAAGGGGGGGTGCTAGGCATGGTGCCGTCCAGCATATTCAGTGTATGAACAGGTGGAAGTTGGCCAGTAGGGGCTAATCACTGCTGGGGACCTTATGTTGTATCACCTGTTTATCTTGGGGTTTATTCTCTTCTCTGTCTCCTTTTCACTACAATTATTGTGACTATTATTATTGTTTCATTTATTAAACTGTTCTTATGTCAATCCACTAGTTTTACTTTTTATTTCAGTTCTCCTCCTCACTGGTGTCATGTTTTAACTCCAGCCAGCAATCTCCCTTATCTTGAGATAATAACAGTTTAATAATTGAGAATAGAATTAAATAGTATCATAAGAATACTAATGGTAATATATAATTGCAGAGTACTTTAGGTTTCAAAGGACTTGTAAGATCATCAAGTTTGACCCATCACCACCCTGTCAAAGTACTACATGCCACATACAGTCATTTCATGAACCCCTCTGGGAATGGTGACTCCAAAGCCTCCCTGGGCAGTCTGTTCCAATGTTTGCCAATCCCTTCCAAGAAGAAATTGTTCCTGATGTCTAGTCCAAACCTCCTGTGGCACAGCTTAACGCTATGTCCTCTCATCATGTCACTGCTTGCCTGGAAGAAGAGCCCTACCCCCACCTGGCTATAACCTCATTTCAGGTAGTTGTAGAGAGCAGTCAGGTCTTTCCTGGGCCTCCTTTTCTTCAGGCTGAACAATATCACCTCCTGCAGCTATTCCTCATAGGACTTACACTCTCTGCCCTTTCACCAACTTCAGTGGTCTTCTCTGGACATACTCCAGCTCCACAATGTCTTTCATGAAGTGAGAAGCCCAAAACTGGACATAGGACTTCAGGTGCAGGCTCAACAGTGCCAAGTACAGAGGGATAGTCACTGCCCTGGTCCTTCTGGCCACACTGTTTTTGATACAGGCCAGGATCCAATTGGCCTTCTTTGCCACCTGAGCACACTACTGACTCATGTTCAGCTGTTGTTGACATTCATTCCCAGGTCTTTTTCTGCTGTGCAGATTTCTAGCCACTCTTCCCAGAGTCTTTAGCACTGTCTGGAGTTGCTGTGACCCATGTGCAGGATCCAGCACTTTGCCATTTTGAACCTCATATAACTGACCTCAGCCCATCAGTCCAGCCTGTCCAGATCCCTTTGCAGAGTCTTCCTGTCCTCCAGCAGATCAATATGACAACACAGCTTGATGTCATTTGTGAACTTACTGAGGATACATTCAATCCAGATCATCAATAAAGATATTAAATAGGACTGATCTCAATGTTTGGGAACCTTGGGAAACTTGCTTGAGTCTTGGGAAACTCCATTAGTAACCATCCACCATCTGGGTGTGGTACCATTCACCACTACTCTCTATCCAACCACACTGACAGATTTTAACCCATAGAAGAGTGCACATCTCCAAGCTGTGTACTGCCATCTTTTCCAGCAGAATGCCATGGGCAACAATATCAAATGATCTGTTGAAGTCCAGGTAGACAACATCCACAGCTTTTCCTTCCATCTACTAGACAGGTCACCTGGTCATAAATGGAGAATAGGTCCATCAGGCCAGACTTGCCTTTCACAAACCTATGCTGGCTTGATTCTCCTGTATATGCCTTGTGATTATATTCAAGATGATCTGTTCCATGATCTTCCCAGGCACCAAGGTCAGGCTGTTAGGCCTGTGGTTCTGTGAGTTCTTCTTTTGACCCTTCCTGTGGATGTGACTACTGGCTAACCTCCAGTCACCTGGAGGTCACCTCCAGTCATCCATAAATGATGGAGAGTAGCTTGACAAGCTCTTCTGCCACTTTCTGTGGTACCCTGGGATGAATCCCATCTTGTCGCATACGCTTATGAATGTCTAAACAGCTTAGCAGGCCACTAACTACTTTCTTCTGTGTTGCAGGGGGTCTTTTCTACTCCCCATCCTGACTACCAGCTCTAGGAGACTGGTTGCCCTGAGGATATCCAATCTTACTGTCACAGACTTAAGTAAAGAGGGCGTGAAGTACCTCAGTCTCTTCCTCATCCTTGGATGCAGTGTTCCCCCGTGCATCTAATAAGGAATGGAGATTTTCCTTGACCCTCCTTTTGTTGTTGAAATATTTCCAAAAGCACTTTACTATGTTCCACAGCACTGACCAGATTGAGTGTTGGCTGTTTTTGCCTTTCTAATTTTCTCTCTGCATGTCCTAATAACATACTCTTCCTAAGTTGCCTGCCGCGTCTTCCAAATGTCATAAATCTTTTTTTTCCTGAGTTCCTGCAAAATAACATCATTCTGCCAGGCTGACCTTCTTCCCCAGTGCTTGCCTTTTGGCACATGGGAATGACCTGCTCGTGTGCCCTTAAAATCTCCTTCTTAAAGTGTGTCCAGGCTTCCCAGACACCTTTGGTATTAAGAACTGTTTTCCAGGGGACTCTCTGAACCAGCATTGTAAATAGACCAATAATAGATAATACCATATTAATAATAATGAGAAGGATTGAGGGAGAGACAAATAAAACCCAAGAGAAATAAGTGATGGACAATATAATTGCTTACCACCTGCTAACTGATAACTGAACCAGGCCCCGGGGTGGTCAGCAGTTCCCTGAAGCTACTCCCAATTTATATGCTGGGCATGACTTTCTGTGGTATAGAATATCCCTTTGGCCAACTTGGGTCAGCCCTCACAGACATGATCCCTCTTAGACTCTTGTGCACCTTCTCGCTGACAGAGAATGAGAAACTGAAAAGTCCTTGCTTTAGAGTAAGCACTAATTAGCAACAACTAAACCATTAGTGTCTTATCAGTATTCTTTTCATACTAAATAAAAAATGGATCACTGTACCAGCTTCTGGCAAGGAATCTAACCCTATCTCTGGCAATGCCAGGACATGGTAATATTCTAGGTGAAAAACCTGAACAATATACCTACAAAAAAGATATGTAAATGACCATATAGAATCATGTCTCTTGTAGTAAGGTCTAGAATCTACAAACCAGCAAATCTCACTCATGTGGTATCTTTATTATTGTAATACAGCCCTGAATTCCTAGTCTTTTGTCTTTTGAGACCATGAAGCTTTGAAATTAAAGTTAATTACTTTAATTTTTATTTTTCAAAGATTATTTTGTAAATTGTAATTAGGTATAAATGTAGAGAAACACATTAGCCACAGATTAATTGCATGGTTGCTGCAACTATGGTGCTAAGAATGGGATCCAGGTTGGTCTAAAGGTCAGAACTCTCAAAGGGTCTTGGATCCAAACCCAAATTCATTACTCCTCTCATTAATTCATATGGCAAATTAAAGGCCACTAACATTTGGATAACTGGGTCAGGAGTAGGGGTCAGCTCTACAGCTGTTAGAAATTAAATTATTATGCAGTGTTTAAACCATGTCACAGTGGTTGCAGTTAAGCATCATGAAAGGACATGCTGCTCACAGAGCAGGAGCGTTATCTTGGGTTCTCACCGAGAATAGAATAATATCTTCTTGTTCCTGGCCGAAAGTGAATGTTTATTTCATGCTTCACTGGTAAGTAGGTGCCACTGAAATAAGTCCCTGACAGCAAACAGTCACTAATACTAGTATGTCCTGACTTACAGGCATACAGAGACAACATTCTGGTCCAGAGTAGTCTGAATCAATGATCAGGAACTTTGTCCTCCTCATAATAGCACTATTTTTATTGCAGGCACACATCCTGACACCCCTCTAAATATCTGATCTGAAGTTTATAGGCACACTAGCCTTACTGCAGTTGCTCTGATTCCTAATTCATTTAATTTACATGATTTGCATGACATAAAGAAACCATAATCTCTGCAAATCCCTTTTGATCACTCAAATGTGCGTAAGAAATGCCGAGGATTAGATTGGCTCTTGGTCTTCCTGATTATGAGTGTTAATGCCAACACAAACTCTATTCCCACAGTACTGTAGCAGAAATAAATTTTTTTCATGAACTTATCATTAACTCCCACCAGCTACTAACTCATAAAAAAGTCCCTGATTCAAGAACATCTTTGAAGCTGACTCTTCAAAAGATGCAGCACATGAAGATCCAGGGCGTTTCCTAGTACAACTAGGAAATCTGAATCACAAATTACTTCCTTACAAGTGCTGTGATACTGTTTCTGTTAAAGTGTGTTTTACTGACAGAATATAACCAGGATTTGATGGAAGGAATTTATATAAACTCTCAAAATTTTTGTGTGGAAAGCCTTGGAGGGAAGGCTAAAGGGAAGATTAAAAGAGCAACAAAAAACTTCTTGCAAGTGCCTACCTCAGTTGATGACTGTGACAAGGAGAGGTCTGTCCAGTATGGCCAGATCATAGGCAGCCACTTTTTACAGAACTACTGGGAGCCATCTGCACAATGAGAATCAGGCCAGAGCATCTTTCTGAAAAGGATCATCAAAAACAACATTATAAAACACACCACTAGTCTGAAGTCTAAAAGCTTTTTCCTGAACTCAGTCAGATCACACATGGTGGTAGACATCAGTGTAGATAGTAATACAAAAAAAGTGAAAGGCCTTGAAGCAACACACCTTTTCTGTGTTCAGTGACAGCTGTGGTTCATGCCTCTCTATAGTGCTTGGCTCATACCTATTGCCTTCAGAGGCAATAATGACCAGTCACCTTGCACTGCATTTGTAACAATGCAAAATTATGTTTGTCATCTGTAGTTTTTTACCAGTTCTGGCTGATTGGCTTACACTGTGCTCAGAGCATTAGTACTTTGATTCAGATAGCTCAGATCAAAAGCTTACATGTTCCAGTTTCATGCTAAAATAAACTCAAAGGAACAAATCAGGAAAACAACTAGAGATGCACCACACCAGTGTTAACTGGTAACTAACATAATCATGAAGAACCAGAAGCCTCTAGGGCAAACCTCTGCAAAAATGGGCAGCTGGCAGGAGAACAAACCTGATCTCACCACAGCAAGTCTTTCACACAGTCGTTCAAAACTGTTTTCTTCCATCTGTGTCAGTAACGAATTGAGGAATAAATTAGGCTATAATTCTTTTTTGAGAAATTAAAAAAAAAAAAGGAATTATTATTTTTAGCTCAATGTGTACACTGAAATAATATCAATAAAATGTGATGTACCTCATTAACGTTAATAAATATTCACTACAGCATCCCAAAGTGACTGAGATAAATGGTTTTGCCTGTCATGTATTTTATGGTCTCTGCTATCTTCATAGGGAATTTTGCTCTTTTCAGTTGGACTTTGGTTCAGTTTGGTTTGTTTTTTCAGAAATGTTTTTTTCATTATGTTGCTTTTTACCACAGAACGTTTTCTCCTGTAGTGTCTCTTTTTATCTCATGTTGAAATTGGAAAGCAGCATCTTGAAACCTTCACTTGAAATTCATGCACCCACCAGCATAATGTTTGGCTTGCTGGTGACTCTGCCCAAGAGGAAAAGCATCTTTCATAGAAAACAGCACTTCCATGCAGCTGAGGGATTACTGTGCTGAGGAAAGCATGAGGGTGTTTTCAAGAGAAGCTGCAAGAAAAGGAATAGCAAGAGACATGTGGAACTTGCAGAAGAGGAAGGGACAAGGAAAGCACTGATCCCTTCGCTTTTTCACCTGACCTGTATCACAAATGTTGACATTGAATCTTTTCTGGCAACACAGTGTGACATAATATCTTCCCTTCAAGGTACAGCTTTGGCTGGGCCGTGTGACGGATCATTAGAGACTTAGGTCCCTTGGGGGTCTAGCAACACCTGCCAGCATACCGTACCTCAGTGTAGATGATCTTCAGAGCAAAAGCATGGAGCAAAGGTAGTCTGTTAGACAAGGGCAGGAACATTAGAATGGTAGTTGAAGGATTCTTCAGTTAATTACAAAACTGCATGGGCAGCAAAGTGCCACAGCTTTTAACTTAATGAAGTACTTCCCCATACTTGGCTACTGCGCTCATGCCAAACATTTACCAGCTGATACAAGATCAAAGCTGTAGCAAGCAGCTGATACCTATGCAGTGTCTCTACAGCTTCACCTTGACATTTTGCAGTTTTTAGATAGCAGTCAGCCAAGTGTGAATAGCGCCTGCCTCAAAGATTGTATCCAGCGAAGCACAACATCAGCAAGCGTGTTTTAAGCAAGGACTACTCCCTTGTATGATCAATTTATTCTCAGTGAGATAGAAATCAGAAAAGACGGTGTTTGCATGGGACAGATTCAGCGTATCTGTCACAGCAGCTTGGCAGAGTGGTGGCTTGCTCGTGTCAAGTCTTCCCTCAGGCTAAGAGGCTGGTTTGGCAGCAATGCTCAGACAAAGCCTCATGCAGTGGAGAGCTGATTAATAGCCGATCTTGCTGAAAGTGGCAGCTCCACTGCAAAACCTCATCCACGTATAATCCCACCCTACAGAAAGAAATTTAATTTAGAAGAGCCAATCTCTTACATTCATCCATGCCTTCAGCACCCCAGGGCTCAGTTATTCTCTGAGAATGGATGGAAAAGTACAGAGGCATGAAAAAGTCCACCCCTTTGAAAAGTAAACTAAAGAGGGACTAAATAGATTTGGGTTCATCAAGTCATTTGCTTGCTTGCAAACTACCAATGAAAACTAATCAGATAACCTACTTTCAAAGGAAAGCAATCAGTTGCACTTCCCTGTTCTCTATGAAGAGGATCCAAACTTTGTTTCCTTCTGCATGCAATCCACCTATACCCCTGTAGAAATACCTACTCCCCTACAAGGTACATCTACATGTCTAAACCCACAAACATGCTTGTAGATATATATCCCAAGTGTTTGAATTTAATATATGCAGTACCTTCACCTTCTGAACTCTCTCCCCACTGAGGATATAGAATTAGCACAGGACAAAGGAAGAAATAAGGTAGTGCTGTTGAAAAGAATGCAGAACTCAGGAAAACAATGTACAATTACACCCAGCAAGTGGCTGACTGTGTCACCCCAGTCATGCTGTCACTTCAGTCTTGATACACGGCCCACCCGATTCAGCAAGTTTAAAGATTTCTCTCTGTGTGAGAACAGTGAGTGAGTCACCTCATGAAGAAACATAGAACAGAGAATTTGCAAAAGTAAAAGTAAACCCAGAAAAGCTTAAACTCAACAGCTTTTTTATGCACACTACTAGCTCAAAAAGTTTTTCAAAGCTTTTTCTTTCATTTAGAAACTCCGTCCTTGCTTTAGGTTGTGGCCACAGGAGCCCTGTTGCTGTGTTGCACAGATAGAAGGGACCTGCTTCATCAAACACAGTAAACAAAAGCTTTTCAACTTACTCCATTTTATTTATGCTTTTAACACTGCTGTGCTTTTTGGGTCATTCACTGTGTTAAAGCTGCACTAGGGTAGTAGTTAAGGACAATCCAGTCTCAAAACTTCAGGCCACATTACTGCACTGAATTAGTAATACACTTGCTAGAAGTCATCATGAGTCAGAGTAATCTTTCAAATAAAATGTTTTACAATAAAACCTCATTTACTGATACAGACAGCTGTTTTGCTGATGTTTTCTCAGGTACAATGGAATAATTGGCTCTTCCAAAACTGAAAGTGAGTTTAACCAAAAAAAGTGTGAATGACTGCTGGTGTTTCAGCATACCATATGTTCAATATGGACATTTTAAACTAAATTCCCAGAAAGGCTCAGTTTGAGTCTTTAAAGCATTGTATTACTTTCCTGGAATTAAAAGTAAAATTCCTGTACCTGTGGTTTAGTCTTTAGCACTAGCAGCCAGCTCTGAATGCTGTTCAGTCAAGCAGAGATAGTATCTTGTGTTATCAAGGTCTTTCGGAGAAAAATTTGAAGTGCCCATTACACCACCAAAGTCCAGGTTCAGTGTAAAACAAAGTTTGGGCTTTGACAGCCTGGTCATAACTTGTTGGGGAAGCTTCCCAAAGGAAATCATAAAATAGCCCTCCAGCAATGTTAAGGACCCAAGTCATGGCATGCCCTGGAAACTACTTGATCGAGTCCCTTTTATATGGACTAAGCTTCTTTGAGTTCACATTCCAAGCATTAAGTAGGAGGTGTGCTTCCACTAGCATGTATATATAAGTTATTGTCACAAGCCTCCCATTTAGTATATAGCAACTTTTGCCCAACATAGCTTGTCAAGGGAGCACAAGAGAAAAAATTTTATTGTTGCTTCTGCACTGCTTGGAAGTGTCTTGTTAGTTTCAAGGCTCTGAAAGTTCACTGTTCACATACAATTGTTCTTCAAACACTCCGAGATGGATGACAACCTTGCTCATTTTTCCTTTCTTTCATTTATAGCTGAAATAAGAGTAACATCTGACTGTAAATACTGTAAAAGTATTTTCATCCTGAGCATGAGGGTACCATTTTCCTGTCATCTAAACAGGGTAGAATATCAACATGATTATTCAAGCATAGATCTCCTAGGGTCTTAAAAATGGCTGCACTTATACACAAAATGTTCACATCCTGAGCAAAGAAAAAGTATTCAGCCACATACTGCCAGGTTATAGGAAGGAAGAATGTCTTCTTTTGTGAGTGATACACATCATATCACTGCAGAAATTGTTATCCTCTTCCTCAAATACATCAGTTTCACTCCCATCTTTTTCAGGCAACCAAAGAGTAAAACACAGAGAAGTGAAACTTATCTTCTAATTGAGGGAGTTATTTACAGAAATAAGGGAGTCCATTCAAAGTTTTCCTTTATTACCAGAAACATTAAGAAAAATATCTTAACATTGGCACACACACACAAGTTAAAAAGAGAAAAAGAAGAAACAAAGAACAACATTCTTTTATTAAGAACAACAATGGGAGATGTTGGTATGAGCTGAAAACTGATGTAGCTCTGAATAGCTCAGAAAGACAGGATAAAAAACAAAGGGTAGTTGATTAAAAATTTCTGGAAGTTCATTCCTTGCTGTGTATCAACTAAAATACAATGCTGTCAAAGCTGAAAAACAGAGAAAGTATAAACAAAGGTAATAACAATGCCAAGGACACATAGCTTGGCAGTTTTCAATCTGGCTTTCTAAATAAATTCACTTTGTGTAATCACACTTCGTGCATGGCTTTAGATGACCCACACTTTGCTCTTTTCTGCAATAATTGATCATTTCAAGTCAATTTGACAGTAGAGAGAAATTTCAAAAATTATGGACTTCACATTTATTCTGTAAAAACTAGTACCTGCACAGAAAAGAAAAATCCAAGCCTGTATTTCAGAGCAGAAAACATTGTACAACAAGCAGTAGCACACACTTGGTAGGAGCTGATGACCACTCAACTAATAAGTATTGTCTGGTTCATCAGCACACTTTCCCACATCTCCACACTATCTTCAGCAAGTGCTGGCTTTTCCTGAGGAACAGATCACTGCTGTGATGGGAGCCAGGCACTGGAAAATAAAGTGCGAGGAAAATGGGGCTCCCATTTAAGGAACTAGTTTCTTCTATTTTCTTCCTTGTAGATAAAAAAACAGAGACAAAAGTTCTCCTTTGTTGTGGAAAATAGAGGTTTTCTAATTAAAAAAAAATATATAAAAATTGACATGGTCATTTTTTCTGAAAATTCTACTATAGAAAGCAGTCTGAATTAATGTTTATTCTTAGGATGACACAGAAGAGAGAAGCAACAGTATTTGTCTTGGAAAAGAGTATTACTTCTAACTGTGAATGTTTACAGTTCAAGGTCTGATTATGTCAATTCTATTAGTGTGCTTTAAACAAGAATCAAATGAAATTCCATATATTTTAAATGCAGAAGTTGTTTGGGGGGTTTTTTTGTTTTTTTGTTTTTTTTTACAAAGGCCTTGGAAGCAATTTACAGTTTTTTTGCATTCACATCATCTTTCTAGGTGGTCCCAGCAACACCAGCACACCTGGAATAGTGCCAGAAAATGTAACAGCATTCAGGGACAACTTTCCCATTTCACAGAAATTGAGTGTAACCATTCAGCCAATGCCTTACTCATTGAGTGGTCCATCCATCAAATTTCTGTTCCTTCAATTTAGAGACAAGAATATCAGGCAGGACAGTGTCAAAGGCTTTGCATGAGTCCAGACAGATGATGCCACGTCACTCTTCCCTTATCCACCTCTGGCATAACCCTGTCATACAAAGCCAGCAAATTCATCAGCCTCAATTTGCCTTTATTGAAGTTGTGTTGGCTGCCACTAATCACCTCCTTATTGTCCATGTACCTTAGCATAGTTTCAAAGAGGATCTGTTCCATTACCTTGCTGGGCATAGAGGTGAAAATTACTGGCTTATGGTTTTTTATTGTTTCATTATTGCTTAGTATATTTACTGGATTTTCACAAGTTTGTTCTGTTAGGTTTTCATTTGTTTTTGTTATATTTATGGCTTTTAGCTCTCAGTGGTACAATGAATAGAAAAAAATTTGGGATTGCTTTGAACATCTTAGTAGTAGGAGGGGTCTATTACTCTAGTCTCTAATATTTTTCTTTTTCCTCGATTTTGCAGTGCAATTCACAGAAGAAGATAGATCTCTACAAAGAATGGTTTGCTGTATAACTATATTTTTATAAAAAGCAAATTTGGGAAAAACTGACAGTTCATTTTATTGCTAAACTCTATGATTCTCATTACATTTACATGAAAATAGAATGGGAACTTTTCCAGCCTATCCTCACAAAGCATTTAATCCTGAAAGGTCTTGAGTGCCTCAGCAGTCAATTGAGCTAATCTTGGAAACAGAATCTTACTATGTTTCATTTGCAACAGTGACTTCTGTGACTATACCTCATTTAGAGTCAGCAACTGCTTTTGAACTACAAATCATAAGACTATTATGACTAAAAGAATCGTAATTGCATTAAGACCTTTGAAAAGCACAGTTACAACAGAAACATTGAGTTGCTTTAAGTAAGCTGCAACCCTTCCTTCAGCAAAGACTAATTTTTTAGCATAAAGAGCTTCTTCTGTCTATATTATAAACTATGAGCACTTCCAATAATGTGAAGAAGGAACATTACCCAAACTATTCTGACATGAATCAATTCCCCATCTTTGCAAATTTTTCTTATTTTATAAAACAACAAAAAAAAATCGTATCATCTTATACCCCAGGAGAATCTGGCACACACACACAGACACATTACCAATTTACAGTAGAAACCAGGATTCCTCTCAGCAGTGGGTATGAATGAATCATTAGGACCAGAGCAGACATTTTCTTGGTACTGTGAGGGAAAGAGGTGCTAAATACATTAAAGTTAGAATGAGTGCAAGTGAAACATCAACCAGGGATAAAAATCACAATTATATTTTCACTTTGAGATTGTGGAAAATGGCTCTACCTGCCCTGAAGAAACCAGGATAATGCTGCTTACACTTGCTGAGCAGTTCTGCTTCTTTCACCAGGTTTCAAGCAGAAGAAGTGGAATAACAGTCAGGTCTTCTCCCTCTGCTTTCCCCTATGCACATTTGGCTTCCTGCTTATTCACATGTTTAAAGAGAGGCCCTTTCTCTTATTTTGCTGGAAGACACAATCAGTTTTTTGGTCATCCTCGGTCTGTGAAGCCACACTCAAAAATGTACTAACCAACTTTTTCCTTGTACAATAAATTGGTGTCATAGAGTGGCTGCCATTAGTTGAAAATTCAAGAGGCATAGGTAACAGCTACTGTGGTTGGGACCCTGTAAGTGACTAAGACAGGCTTTACCTTGCCTATCTTCACTTTCTTATAAAGACATTTAAACTAACAATGCTTGAGCTAGAGCACATCAACCCTGACCTTTTCTCAAGGTGCCTTTTTCCAAGTCCCCCTTCCCTCTGACCGGAGTACAGACCAGAAATCGCTTAGTTCATTCCCAGAGGCAAGTACATGAGACTGAAACTCTGTAAAAGTCTGAGTAACACTGGCAGGTCTGAAATCTTTGGCCAGAAGATAATCTAAATCAGACTCTGGAAGTGTTCATGAGTAATTTCAGTGACAGCCTCATCCCAAAGGCATTTGCTAGTTACATATATATTTTTTGCTGGCCTTTAGCACAAGCTGTTAGAACTAATTCCCCTTCACCTCTCTGACCTTGATTCTAACCAGCACTGAAGATATTTTTTATTTATTTTTAGGCATTCATCAAATGCCTGTTTCTTCCTGTTTCTGTCCTGAAATCTATCCAATCTATCCTTGCTTTACAAAGGAGTCAACTGTCTTCAGAAAGAGCTGAACAGCCACTTTGCATCTGCCCAGGGCTACTGGTAAAGTTGCCTTTCTCAAATACATCTACAGACTGAGAATCATTCGGTTTCTCTCCATTTGGTGGTAGGAACAGCAGGAAGTACCCATATGAATCGCTGGCAAGGACCCGGGTCATTACCTGAGAGTTCAACATCCCCCTGTTTAGTCAGTGCTTTCATGTGGCGAAGCCCATATATTTTCAAGTTTGACAACTTTTTATATTATTTATTCTTAACTATTCTGTGTCTCAGTTTCTGCCTGCTTACCCTTTAAACTCTCTTCAAGACATTGAGATGACTCAGTTTGGGTGTTGAGTGCATTTTGGATCCATTCCTGTTACTGGGAGAATGGTTTTGCAGCACTGTGAGTAGAACTTTGCCTTTTATGAGTCAGGACAAGTTTACCACAACTGACACTGTTAACATGGACTTGCAGTAAAAAAGTTTAGTCCTCCTTCTGAAAAAACATCAGGCCTCTGCTACTTTAAATGCTATTAGTTGTTTCATTATTTATGGTTAAAGGTAACAGATTAGTAAAGTTTACCTATCTTAATTCATTCTCTTATAAACTAACATCATTGTATAAGAGGAATCACAGCTTCCCTCCTTGAAACTATTATTCAGTCTGAGTAGTCCTATGACTATTCCAGTCTCAAGGAAAAAATAAATATGGGCAGAAACACCATGTTAAGCATGCGGAAGAATTTTGAGTAAGAAAATACTTAAGGAATGTCAAATGAAAGCTGAAAAGAGCCTCAAAATCAGCCCAGAGGACAGAGGTTACTTTGCCTAAAGATATAATAATTTTTTTCATATTGTATTGTTTGCTTTCTTTGGAGAGGTAAAATAGAAAACACTATAAAATTATTCAAAGTGCAAAATGTCATCTATTATTTCTGGTAAGTTACCTTGGAGCACAGTGCTTCAGAACAACCTGATAACTGAGCATATAAGTCACAGCATGTGGATTGTCTTCAGCTGCTTTACAAGCTAAGAATCAAGACTTTGAAAGAGCTGTTTTTACCTCTTGGTTGTGACTAATGTGACCTAACCTATATAATAGTGATATGTTGGTGTCCACATCACACAGAAGGAAGATTTTAAAATGCTTTTAAATCTTCATTATTCTGAGCTTACAATACAATTCAGTGAATGTAATAGGAACCCTGGAGAAGGATGCATAAGAGGGAATAATCTTTCCTAGACTGTGCAATGTCTGAAACCAACAGTGAAAGGAAATTTTTGACTATGTGCAAGATCAGCAATGGAGTTCTTAAGGTGTAAGACTCATACAAAAATTTCTATGAAAAGATCTGCTTTCCTTAGGGGGATACTGCAAAAGATAAATAAATTGTCTGCAAAAGTAATTGTTAGGGGCCAAAGAGCTTTCAGCTATAAAAAGGCAGTCAAGTCAATAGCAACCGCACAAAGTGAAAAAGTTTAAACTAGTTCTCCTTAAATGTAGTTCTGAACAAAAGCAAATATGCTCCACACCACATATATCTGCCAAATTAGGTATTTGCTGATATTTGCCCTTTTCCGTGGTTTCATTCAAAAGTAATGCAGAAGGTCATGACCGTGATTCTGATTGGAAGCCTGAGGTTCATCTGCCTTGATTTTTTGGTTGCACAGAGAGGCAGAGATGCATTTTATTCCTTTAGATTTTTATAGCAGCTGTTAATCAGAGTGGTAATAAAATAAGAGTGTACTAGTCTGGTTCACTAGAAGGCAATAAGGAGTAGTTTTGCTTTGAGTTAAACAGAATTCTGGGGTATTTACTATTATTTCAGGCCATTATGCCATGATGCCCAGTCAGACCCACAGAAGCTTTGAGTTTGAGTTTGTAAGTTCTCCATATAAGAGTTTGCCTAATTTCAACATAGCAGAATTACACAGCAAAACAGCATTTTTGCACAAACAATTGTGCTGATTTACAGGTAAGCCAGCAGAAGAAATGAACCCAATTCAGAATGCGATTGCAAGTCAGAATAACAATTTAATAAAAAGATAACAATAAACACACTAATACAAAAGGGAAATCTGTTTGACTCACAAAAACAGATGCAGGGACCAGCACTATGGGGCATGAGCAGAATGGAGCTTGCCAACTCCTGTGCTGAGCACCACGTGGCCCTCCCCAAGTTCAAAGTAAAAAGAAAGAAGAAACCTGCTGATGAGGATGATGGTCCTGTTGAGGCTCCGGTCCTCCTCTGGATCTGATGAGTGATCCCCCTAGTCCCAAAACCTCAAGCTTATGTCTGCTTGGGCTGGGGTGGGAATGCTCAGTCCCTCCCCCAGGGTGGAGAGTTTCACAGTGGGTGATTTACTCTGTGAGGTGAATAATGGCGTATTTTTGGCATCCCTGATGACCTGTTAGCAGACACGACCCCTCAGGGGGGTGTGAAGGTACTAGTGGCTCCCCGGAGGAGAATTATTACACCTGTCATTGATGTGAAGACAGGAAAACTTCCTTATCTCACAGAAGTTCCTGTACACCCAGGTTGTAGCCTGAGGGTTTGGTTGTGCCCTGGGCAGCTGCTGCCAATGGTCCATAGTGAGCATCATCATCATGGCTAGACTTCACGAGCAAAGATATGGGAGGGTTTTACCCACGCTTGCTGCAAGCGCACTGATGGCTGATAAGGCCAATGAGAGAGAGGCAAGTTCGGTTGCAAAAGGCACAGCAGAAAGTCTCCATAGGTGGTACTGTCAAGGCACGGTTCTTTCTGAGGTGTCTTTTCTCCTCCAGACTGATTCTGCATGTGGTTTCATCCATTGTGAGCAGTTCATGAGCAAATGACATAGAGGGTTTAGAATACACAGCCACTCAGTGACAAACTGATTCTGGCTACTGTAACCAGGACAACAATATAACAGAGAAAATGTTTTAAGGCAGGAAAAAAAGTTAGTTGTATCAGCTTTAAGAAAAGAATCACAGATTGGTGAGGTTGCAAGGCACCACTGGTAGTTATTCAGTCCTACCTTTCTGCCCAAGTAGGGTCTCATACATCATAGTACTCAGAAAAGCATCCAGGTGACTTTTTTAATATTTCCAGGGAAGCAGAGTCCACAACATCTCTGGACAGCCAGTTCCAGTGCTCAGTCACTCTCACAGTAAAGACATTCTTCTTTGTGTTTAGGTAGAACTCTCTGCACTTCAGTTCGTACCCATTGTCTCTTGTCCTATTGCTTGAAATTATAAAGTTAAGCCTGGCTCCATCCTCTTGGCACCCTCCCTTCAAATACTTACCAACATTGACGAGATCCCCTCTCAGTTGTCTCTTCTCAAGGCTGAACAACTCCCTCAGTCTTTCCTCGTGAGAGAGATGCTCCTTTCTCTGAAATCACCTTTTTCATCCTCTCTGCTGGACTTTCTCTAGAAGCTCCATGTCTCTCTTGCCCTGAGGAGCCCAGAACTGGACACAGAACTCCAGGTGAAGACTCACCAGGGCAGAGTGGAGGGGCAGGATCAGCTCCCTGAACTGCTGTCCGTGCTTTTCCTAATTCAACCCAGAATCCTATTGGCCATCCTGGCCACGAGGCCTCCCTGCTGGCTCATGGACAGCTTGTTTTCCAGCAGGAACCCCTAGTCCTTCTCCACAGAGCTGCTTTCCAGCAGGTCAGCCCCAGCTTGTGCTGGTGCATGAAGTTATATCTTCACAAGTTCAGGATCTGTGCTTGCCTTTGTTGACTTATTTGATTTGCATGAATCATATAGTGTAAAGCCCCAGATCAGACTGTGTTTGATGATCACTGCAGAATTTGGGTCTGTAACACTTTGGGACAAATAGTGCTTGTCTTTTTATCTACATATGCATCAGAAGTGCAACAGTGCAACAGCCTTAGCAACAGTACTCTAATGAAAGATCAAAATCTCACCAAGATTCAAGGCTTTGAAAATGTTCAGTGTTCTCTTTCAGGTCATAAATTTTAATGAGCTCAAAGTTATTTTGTTGAGTATGTTGTACTTAACACAAAAGTTTTCTACAAGAATATCCTAAACGTTTTTCAAAATTTAAAGGCAGGTTTCACTACATAAAACAAGGAATTTTGAAGCACTAAACACAATTATACATGTTACTTTGAGTTTCAGAAGCAGACCAGAGTTACTAAGAAGATATTTTTTGATGCAATTTACTAACATATTTTTTCCTTTCCTCTCTCGTGTTAGCTTTTCATTGAAACACACAAATAATTCCATTGAAATAATTCTGATCTGAGGACATTTAAATAAATGAGAGAAGTCCTTACAGTCTTTAGTTTGTAATATTAGTTTACCATGAGATAATCTGATAAGTCAAAACAAAGATGTGATTTTTAAAAATAGCATCACCAGCATAACTGCACCCATAATATTCTTTCTAGGCCAAAGCAGGAGCAGAGTTCATAAGTAATCACAGACCTGATAAAACAACATTAATTCTATCTGTAGTATATTGATTCTATGAAAGACTCAGATTCTGGTTTCCCTTGGCCTCAGTAGTGTGTCATCTCAATAAACTTTTCCATGACTGTAATGCAAAGTCCTCCAAGATACAACTAAACTCAGAAATCATCATATCCAAAGCAATATTCCATAGATTCAGTCTCTAAATATGATCATGTAGAGTGTAAAAACAATCTTTTCTTCTTTAGAATGATGAATTTAGCAACCCTGTACTTCAATCAGATTCACAACCAGATCCTATTGATACCTTAGAATTTTTATATATATGGAGATTTTAATATTCTATATATTTGTAGGGTTTTGTATAACTGTATCATTTCTCACACTTGAGGTAAGAGCTAACAGTTTCTAATAGTTTCTTATAGTTTGTGCCACATTCCTGAATTTCTGTTTAATTGTCTTTTCAATGGACAAGATAGCAGCAAGGACATTGTGTTTGGGACACATGCACCTGGACTGGAATAACAAGACAAAACAAGATAGAAGGCCCAAAACCCTTGGAGGCACTCCAACAGGGCAGTTCTGGGAATGGTACCTTGATTTTAGGCAACACTATGCACACAACACAGCTTGTGCCAGTGGCTCCAGCTTCAGCTGAATCTTTTGGTAGACAATTTTTCAGGAAGTCAACTTGTTCAACTTGTGCAGTGTTCTTGACTGCAGATGCTGGCCCAGAAATTCCTGTGTGTCCAAGAGTTTTCCCTATACATAAAAGGCAAGAATATCTGATCAAGGATCCATTACAGTTTGTATTCTGATTATTTTGTGTTTTGGAAATAAACCTTATGATCTCATCTCAAGGGGTACTAAAGAGCTATAGATTTCAATGCACTTCACAGATTCATAAATACAGTATCCAACTCTTTCTTGGCAAGGCTGCTCTCAATCAGTTCATTATTCTCAATCTGTATTAATACCAGGAATTGCTCCAACCCAGGTACAGCATCTTACACTTGGCCTTGTTAAACCACAGGAGATTCCCATGCATCTCCTTATTGAGCCTGTCCAGATCTCTCTGGATGGCATCTGGTTATTCAGGTGTCAAACAGATCATTCAGTTTGGTGTTGTCCTAGTTACAGGGGTCAAAATTAGTTTATCATTATGTGGATATAACCTAAACTATGTGTTCTACACCCTCTATGTCATTTCTGATGAACTGTGTCCTGGTTATAGTAGCCAGGACCAGTTTGTCACTGTGTGGGTGTGTATTGTAAAACCTCTATGTCATTTTTCTCATGAACTCCTCACAATGGACCATTGGCAGCAGCTGCCCAGGGCACAACCAAACCCTCAGGCTACAACCTGGGTGTACAGGAACTTCTGTGAGATAAGGAGTTTTCCTGTCTTCACACCTATGACTCAGGTGTAATAATTCTCCTCCGGGGAGCCACTAGTACCTTCACACCCCCCTGAGGGGTCGTGTCTGCTAACAGGTCATCAGGGATGCCAGAAATATGCCATTATTCACCTCACAGAGTAAATCACCCACTGTGAAACTCTCCACCCTGGGGGAGGGACTGAGCATTCCCATCTGAGCCCAAGGAGACATAAGCTTGAGGTTTTGGGACTGGGATCACTCTCGTCAGATCCAGAGCCTCAACTGGACTGAGACTTCCACTGGACTGAAACCATCATTTTCACCAGCAGATTTCTTCCTTTCCTCTTACTTTGAACCTAGGGGTGCCACGTGGTGCTCAGCACAGGAGTTGGCAAGCTCCATTCTGTTCATGCCCTGCTATGCTGTGCTGTACATCTGGTTTTTTGTGGCACAAACAAACTTTCCCTCTGTATCAGTGTATTTTGTGGTCTTTTGTTAAATTGTTATTCTGACTTGCAATCCCATTTTGAGTTGGATACATTTCTCCTGCTGGTTTAACTCTAAATGAGCACAAAATGTTAATGATGAATTCATTGCAGCAGCTGCCCAGGGCACATCTGACCCCTCAGGCTACAAGCTGAGTGTGAAAAAACCCTGTGAGAGGCACAGGAATGTTTCTGTCTTCACACCAGTTACTTAGCTGTGATATCTCCCTGCTGGGCAAGCATTAACATCCCCACACCCAGCCTGAGGGGTCATGTCTGTTAGTGGGCCATTAGGAACTGGCACAACAGGCAGTTACAATGACCTAGACCAAAGATTCCAAAAATATCCCATGACTCACAGACTTAAATCACACATTGTGAAACTCCCCAACCTGGGGGAGGGACTGGGCATTCCCACCTGAAACAGAGCATGTATAAGCTTTGGGTTTGGGGAACTTCTAGGACTGCTCATTGGATCCAGAGGAGGACCAGAACCTCAACAGGGCTGTGACTGCCACTCTTGACCAGACTGCGACTATCGTCTTCACCAACAGGTTTCTTTTCACTTTACTTTATATACAGGGGTCCACATGGCACTCACCATAGGAACTGACAAATATGATTCTGTTTGTGCTCCAGTGTGCTGGGTTATATCTCTGGGGTTTTTTTGCGATTTCAAACTAGTTTTAATCTGTATAATTGTAATTATAATAAATTGTAACTTGGATTTGTAATCTGTCTTGACCTGGGTTAATTTCTTCTGCCTGCTTACCTTTAAATTAGAACAGGTGTCATCTGCAAATTTGCTTCAGGTGCACTTGGCCCCTCTGTCTATGTCATTAATGAATATATTAAATAACACTGGTTCCAAAATTGACCCCTGAAGGGCACCACTTGTCAGTCAGTGATGTTCACTGTGACTCTGATCTGTTGACTGCTATCCTTTGGGTATGACTATCTAATCAATTCCTAATCCACTTAATAGTAAACCCATCAAATCCAATTTGGAGAGAAGGATGTAGGAAACCATGTCAAAGACTTTACAGAAGTCAATATGAATGACATCTGTAGCTTTTCCTATATATACTGATATAATTAATCCATCATAGAAGGCCACTGGGTTGGTCAGACAGGATTTCCCCTTGGTAAACCTGTGCTAGCCGTCTTGAATCACATCCCTGTCCTCTACCTGCCTTAGCACAGTGTCTAGGATGATCTGTTGCATAGTCTTCCTATGAGATGAGGCTGACAGCTCTGTATTTCCCACCTTTTCTTTTTGAAGATGGGTACCATGTTTCCTTTTTTTCAATTCACTTGGAACTTCCCCTGACCACCATGACTTTTTGAGTATGAAGAGTGACTTGACATCTACATCAGCCAGTTCCTTCAGGGCTCTGGGATGCATCTCATTGATCCCCATAGATTTGTCCACATTCACATTCCTCAGGTTGCCATGATCTTGATCTTCTCTTATAGTGTGAGGGACTTCAATCTCCCAGTCCCCATCATGTTGTCCATCCACTCTAGAAGTGTGGGAAGAGAGGTTACCACTGAAGACAAAGTAAAAATATTGCTAGGTACACCAGACTTCTCCTCAGTCATTGTTTAAAAGACAAGACTCTTCACTAGTCTTGTTTATCAACAAAGGTACAGTTTCTTTGACCTTTCTTTTCTGATTAACATGCTGTAGAAGCCCTTCCTTTAATTCTTTGTGTCCCTTGCCAGGTTCAGTTTGTTTTATCTTGGCCTGCCTCACCCCTCCCTATAAAATTGTACTTCTTCTCTATCCTCTTCTCAAATTACCTGTTCTTGTTTCCACTGCCTGTGCACTTTCTTCTTTCCCTTTACTTTGACCAGCAGGTCCTTTGCCTTCCTTCCCCAATTTCTTGCTCCTGGGGATTGTAAGCTCTTGCATTCTATGGAAGACTTGTTTAAGAGTCTGCTAACTCTGTTTCACTCCCTTGTTCCTGAGGGCAGTGTCCCAGGGAATGCCCCAAAAAAGCTTGAAGTCTGCCTTTCTAAAGTTTAGGAGCCTGACTTTACTTCTTACCTGACCTGTATTCCTCCAAACTGTAGACTCCACCAATGTATGACCTCTGCAACATAAGCTACCTCCAATTCTGATGTCCCCAATTAGCTCACTTACATTGGTGACCATCAAATGTAGTATCACCTTCCCTCTGATAGGGCTGTTCATCACCTGGCTTAAGAAGTTATCCTCTGTGCATTTCAGGAGACTCATGGATTGCCTACAGCTTACCATGATACGTTTTCAGTAGATGTCAGAGTGGTTGAAATCCCCTAGCAGGACAGGAGAAGAGTGGTCACAGCCTCTAACTCAAATTTTCCCATGCTGAGTGAAATTTGATTTGTTTCATTTGAGACAAAGATAGATTACATCATTTTTGCAAAGAAAAACAGTTTTCATTGCAGACAGCACATAAACTGTATCATAAAAAAATTGGAATCTGGACACATGAACAATCAACTCAAAAAATTAGTTCTTTTCCAGAATCACAGTGCTTCTCCTAGATGCTACAGAGCCAGAACATGTTGTATTTCATGCTCAGCAAGCTTTGTTAGAAATTTATTGCGGCTTGTCAATCTAGTGATTTCTAGAGAGGCATCAGATATCTCTTCTAATCTTAGTTTCCAAGTTATTTAAGGCAAAACTACAAAGAAATACTTTCCTTTGATAGAAATACATCAATCTTATTGAAACTAATGGAAATTACATGCCTGCAAGGATGATAGAATAAATAGAGCCCATTTCGAGTGCTGTATGCTATAACTAAAACATTTCTTTTTCCTTCTAAAGGAAACATTTGACATTGAAGAACTGTAATTTCAAACTAAACAAACTGATTTTAATCTCACTTTAAAAACAAAAATAAAACCTTTTCAACTAGAAGAGTATTTCAGGCATGAATTTCCAATATTCACAATAACTGCTTACCAAAACAGTGAAAGCTCACAAAGCTTTATTAATTTAAATTATTTACCTACCACAAGGTTCATCTGTTGTGTCAGACAATTCATATGAGCTTCTCCAAAGTAGCATGTTGTATATTCAAGCCACATTACTGCTTTAGCTATTAGAACTTTTCTCAGCTTCAGCAACAAGAGCAGGCAGCTGTGGTCATACAGCTGAGGAGTCTGAGCAACATGTCTTGCTGCAATAGCCCTATTGTAGTTTTGTTTGCTGCTATTTTTCCACAAACTTTCAATAAAGCGGTTCACAATGAGTTCCCTGTCTCAAAACCCTTCTGGGAGCAAGTGTGCAAATACATGAAAACTGCTTGGCCTTTATCTGACAGTATGGTTTTTAAGCTCTAAAAATTGTCTTTTAACACATATAGAGCTGTGTCACTGTCCTGATTTTAGTAGCCAGGATCAGTTTATCCCTGTGTGGGTGTGTATTCTAAAGCCTCTATGCCATTTTTTCCCATGAACTGCTCACAATGGCACATTAGCAGCTATTGTCTAAGGGACAGCACACCCCTCAGGCTGCAGGCTGGGTGTTTTGGAATTTCCGTGAGATAAGGAATTTCTCTTGCCTCCACACCCACCTGAGGGGTCATATCTGCCAATGAGCCATCAGGGATGCCAAAAATATGCCATTGTTCACCTCACAGAGTAAATCACCCATTGTTTAAGTCTCCGCCCTGCGGGAGGGACTGGGTGGAGCATAAGTGAATATAAACTGCGGTTTGGGACTGGGAGTGTGCTTCAGATCCAGAAAAGGACCAGAGCAGCGAGCAGACTGAGACTGCCACCAGATTGCAATCATCACTTTCACCAGCAGGTACTTTGTTTTCTTTTTACTTTAAACTTGGGGGAGCCACGTGGTGCTCAGCACATAGTTGGTGAGCTCCACTCTGCTTGTACCCCATTGTGTTGGGTTGTACATCTGGTATTTTTTTGTGGCACAAACAAATTTCCTTTTCTGTTTCTATGTATTTTTGTGATCTTTTAATAAATTGTTATTCTGACTTGCAATCCCATTCTGAGTTGGATTCATTTCTCCTACTGGTTTAA
>VXAU01003424.1:84525-110058 GCA_013399695.1 Formicarius rufipectus | reverse complement strand
AAAAAAAAAAAAGGCCAGAAGCTGCTGCTAGTTGTACTGTGTTTATCTGTAAATTTCATTGTCATTTAATGGTATGAGCAATTTGAATCATATCACTTAAGACCTGATGTGTGGGATTTTGGCTGGGTGAAGAGGCATCTCAGGCAAAATATAGATGCAATTTCTGTAAAGGAGTAGTATTATATAAAATCATGCACCATGGCTCCAAAAGCATTGTGTTATCTTCTTTAAGAACATTGGTACTGCTTTCAGTGGAAAAATAGTACTGAAGTAAAATTCTATGGAAAAAAAAAACTACAGCATATCAGATTTCTTCAGGACTAGGAAGTCAGGCTTGGAAGTCTCATTTCTTTAAAAAGAAAATAAAACAGTGTGTTAACCAACTGCTGGCTCATTGTAAAATACAATGTAGTGCTCTCTTGAGGGATTAAGGGATTATTGTTTTCAAGGCGAAAATTGTGATAACCAAAGTTTTGCATTTCTAGAGCTGGGCATGTCAGCCCAAGTGACCAGCAGCTGAGCAAGTTGATAACAATGGTAGGTTTCTGGATAATCCATATTTGTTGAATCGGACTTTATGGTATTCCAACAGATATCAATAAGAAAAACTATTGCTCAATATGCTTCCTTGACTGACTGTCATGGGTTTCTGTAGCTGAATTTTAGTAGAAGGGGGGGCTTCCAGGATGGTTTCTGCTAGAAGCTGCTAGAAGCTTCTCCTGTCCTGTGGAGCCAATGACAGCCAGGTCCAGGAGGGACTTCCTGCTGGTGGACAGAGTTGAGTCAATTAAGAATTATAGTCATGCCTCTGTGATAACATATTTAAGAATTCAGGAGTGTTGTGCAGTTGAATTTTCCAGCCATGAGAGAACAACACAGAGACAGAGAGACCAAGGTCAAAGCAGGAAGAGTCTAAGGAGGAACTCCATGCTGGAGCGGGGTGGGGGAAAGGACTGAAAGCTATTCCCCCCTGCCCCCTCTCTCTGAAGCCTGTGGAGATCTTTCAGGGTATGGAGACCCCCTGCAGCCCATGGAGAAGCAGGTGGATGCCTGAAGAAGCTGTTGCCCTCTGAGAGGCCCAGGATGGAGCAAGATCCTGGAAGAAACTTGTGGCCATGACTCGTGGAGAAGGAGACGCACCTGGAGCAGGTTTTTCCCCCCCAGTAGAAGTGTTGCCCTGGGGGTGGACTCACATTGGAGAGGTCTATCGAGGACTGTCTCCCGTGGGAGGGACCCCACGGGATCAGGGGAAGGACTCAGAGCTGCGACCCCCCTGCAGACCGTGATGAAGACCGTGGTGGAGCAGGTTGTCTCCCTGCAGCCCACAGAGGACCATCGGGGTGCAGAGACCCGACTGCACCCCATGGAGTGACCAACAGGACAAGAGCAATGGCAGCAACAACAACCATCTGTAAAACTCCCATTCCCTGCTCCCTGGAACTGCTGGAGGGAGGGAGGAGTGGGAGGAGAGGGGTGTTCTTGGGACTGATTTATTTCTTACTTTTTAGTTTTAGTGCTTTTAGTTTTAGTTCTTACCTTGTTAGTAATAAATGTAAGTATTTAGCCACTCTGAGTTTGTTTTGCCATGATCTCTCAGCTGGTTTTTTTTGCCTTTTCTCCTTTTCCTTTCCCTCTGGGAGAGGGTGGGGCCTGGAGGTTTGGGTGGACACTGGGTGAAAACCACCACACTGACCTCTTCAGTGAAGTCCCTATTTCTACAATACAAATTTTCAGGAATTTTAAGAATTACAGAGTGCCAAACCCTGAGCTAAACCTTAGGGGCTGATAAAAGGCTAGTTGTATGTTAAGCTGCGTTGTATGTTAAAGAATGTTTAACTGTTACAAGGAAACCCTGTCCTAGGTAGAAAATTATAGTCTGCCAATAAATAACACAAATTAGAAGTGAAATAAACAGGTGTACTTTCTATGTTACCTGTCATTCTATTTTTAGTTCATTTTTCTTCTCCATTTTTACCACACTTGATTTTTCCTCCTGGCCTTTACACTATAAAAGCTTGAGATGATTTACTCTTAGAATTTCACCCTTCAGCCTCCCCATAAAACTTTATTTTAATCCTTTAATCCTCTAACTTTCTTAATTAAGTTCTGAGTATTTAAAAACCTTTCCAGGAGAGATCATTTTTTTAAATTAGTGTTCTATGATGAATAGGGAATGTATATGTTCATAGCAGAGTTAGAAACAAAAATTATAATGCCACATAAAAAGCTGCATAAAATTGGAATGTGTCCTGCACAAGAAGAGTAGGAGATCATTATTTATAAGGAAGTCATTAAGTCACCTTCTACTTCAAAAATACTTCTTAATTATTCACATACTTGTGATATACCTATAAAGCGCCTTGTCTCAGTGTTAATTTTAACATATCAAGACATGTAGTGGAATAGCTTAAGGCTTGCTGTAAAGTCAACTTTTTTCCCTGTACTGAGGTATAACAGGTAAAAAATAGAGGAGATCTAATAAACTATTTTTCCATAAATTCTTTGTCTTCATTGATCTTGAGTTGTCATCTTCTTGCAACAATAGCAGCCAAGCTCCTATATTTATTTAGCACCCAAAATTCCATCCTCTTCTGGTTTTCCTCCCGCCTCCACAATCACCCCTGTGGCATGTTATTCAGAGGGTCCTCTCCATCTCTTTTCAGATTCCTGCCAAAGGTCTGTCATTACCACCTTTCCCTACCTTATGCGTATCTCAGAAATGCTCTCATCTCAAGCACAGGCAGTTCACAGAGCTACCTCTCTTAAGGGCAGGTTGAAATCCTAGTTTGCACCTCTGACACTTTACACGACTACCTGGATTCCAACTTGAAAAGCACATGACCAAGGGACTTAATCAATATCTCTTCAATCCATGCTGATGCTCCAGGACAATTTTACAGTTCTTCTTGTCATCAGGTCTATAAACTGCATCTTCCTTGGCTCAGACCTTCTTTCATATCGCTCTCATTTCCCAGATATCTAGTCTTGTGTTTTATTTTTGCATATGCCTTTTCTCCTCACCCACAGAGGTATAACTGGTGTGAGTTGATAGCTGATAGTTATTGCCTTTACAGTGCTACAGCAACTTTTCCCTGACCTGGACAGATGTACCATTCCTTTGCTCATGTCTACTCTGAACACTGTTGTGATGTTCACTTGCCTTGACTATACCTTTCCTGTCTTTGCATGCATCGTATTCTTTCTCTTTTTTTGTCAAATTACTTTCTCCTTTATGTTCGAGTCCTTTTACAGTTAGTTAATCCCCTAACTATCTCATCTTTGATTATATAAGGTCTTCTCTCTCCTCACTTCTAGTCTAAGTCCAAAAGTATCAGCCACTACCTGATATTTTTTGTGTCTATTCTATGCTTTCAGGATCCTTTATGTTATCTCTAACACTTCTGCATGTATGTAGGAGAAACTTCTATAAACAGATGTTAAAATTAACTTATTGATCTTCTTCATACAGAGGCACTCTTTTCCATTATTTCCACACAAAAACCCTTTAATGACTAGGCTATTTATCTTGATACCTACATTGTTTCTTACATCCACAACTACCTGATCTCAATCTGTTATCTCATCTGCTATATCAACTGCAAACTTTCAGAATGCAATAGAATCAGAATTGCCTTCTTTTTTTTCTATAACAACACAACAAGTTTTTGTTCCAGAACGGTTGTGCCAAAACACTGCCAAAATAGAATATTAGTCTTTAAAACTGAATGTGTGTTCTAGGTGAGAAGCTGTGCCTGTTCTGAGGAAACTAGAGCTGTCCATGAGGCCAAACCTGATTCTTTCTGTAAGCCTGTCTGCTGGTCACATGTAAATGCTGTAAAGCCAGTGGGGCTTTTTAGTGCTGTCAGTCTGTCCATAATCCAGATGCAGAAATGGAATCCATAAAAACATATCCACTACTCTAATCTCTTTACAAGCAATTGTACTGTGCACATGGAAATGAAACTACTAACTCAGAAACAACAGAAATCTCACTGGAGATTGTGAAACAGTCTAAACCCTGATCAAGTGTGCTGAACCATGACAGGTTAAAATTATAAAAGCAGCTTGTCTTACTTTTTCCTTGCCCATTTTGAGGCTCTGTAGAAACAGCTGCCTTCAGAAAGTACTAAGCACTTACTGCTGAAAATCAGGCCCTGGTAATGATTTGTCCTTTGCCAGATGGGGACTTGGCTCACCACAGAGGATGCACATATTCCTCATTTAGCTCTTCTGTCAAACTCCTTCTGCCTCTGTGGATGAGACTCTGGATAGAGAGTGTATTAAACCTGCACTGCACAGCCTCATGCCCAAAGCTGTGTGCACCAGGAAAAGTAAGCTGCCTGTACTACTTTTCTGTGCCAGATTAATCTCAGTGGCATAGGTAAAAGTGGCAGTGAAGGCAGAGAGAAAAAACTTTTTCTCATGTAAGCAATATAGATTAGACACTTATCCAGGACCTCCAAACAGAACACGTGCTATCTTGACAAATCTGTGAGAGACTGACTGGGACCTTTACCTTGTGGGGAGCCACACAAAGAAGAAGAGTGGAGTATCAGGCCAAGCAGGATATTGCTGTGCTCCTGGGTCCCCAGACTGGCTATTTTGGGGCTGCTGGAAGACAGTTATTCTCTCAGAAGGAGATCTGTCAGGTCTTTAAGGTGATGGCAAAGCTCATTTCTTTCAATAAGCCAAAGTTTCACCTGTGGGTTGACTTAGGAGGTCCAAGTATTTAAAAGGTTCAGATTTGTTCAAATCACCTGAATAGCTGTTGATGTTAGTGGGTTTATGTGTGATAAATAATTTTGCCATCTATCTGAACACCCTAAAGACAGTAAAAGATAGTGATATATAGCATCTGTTTTCCTAGCCAGGAATATAAATATGTTATTTGCAGAGGTCAAGAGAAACATGTCCCTCCCACTAGCTGAAGGCAAAGGGACAAAGTCCCCTGCATGTTGAAAGGCAAAACTGCACACAATATTTGTGAGGCTGCCCCAGTGCAGAGCAGAGCAGGACAATCCCCTCCCTCGCCCGGCGGGTGATGCTGTGCCTGATGCCCCCCAGGACAGGGTTGGCCCTCCTGGCTGCCAGGGCACTGCTGAGTCAGATTCAACTTGCCATCCACCAGGACACCAAGATTCCTTTCCAAGGTAATGCTCTCCAACATCTCATTCCCCACTCCGTAGGAACATCCAGGGTTGCCCTATCCCAGGTGCAGCATCCGGCACTTCCCCTTGTTGAATTTCCTATGGTTGGGTATTGCTCAGCCCTCTAATTTGTCCAGGTCTCCCTGCAGGGCCTCCCTGCCTCCCAGGGAGTCAACAGCTCCTCCCAGTTGTGTGTCACCTGCAGACTTGCTGAGTATCCCTTCCATCCCTGTGTCCAAGTCATTTATGAAGATGTTGAAGAGCAGAGGGCCCAGGATGGAGCCCTGTGGAGCCCCACTAGTGACAGTCACCAGTCTGATGTCACCCCATTCACTGTCACCCTCTGTGCTCAATTCGTGAGCCAGTTGCTCACCCACCACATGGTGTGTTTATCCTGCTGTGCTGGACAGTTTGTCCAGAAGGATCCTGTGAGAGACAGTATCAAAAGTTTTACTGAAATCAAAAAATATTACATCAACCAGCTTCCCTTGATCAACCAGATGGATTACCTTATCAAAAAAGATTTGATAAGTAAGGATTTCCTCCTACGAAGCCATGCCGGCTGTGTCCAGTGACTGTGTAGTCTTTCACATGTTTTTCAATACCTTTATCTCCGAAGGGAGACTGACGGACCTGTAGTTTCCATGATCATCTTTATTGCCTTTTCTGAAAATCAGGACAATATGCTTCAGCTTCCAATCAGCTGGGACCTCTCTGGACTTCCAAGACCACTCAAAAATCATTGAGAGAGGTTGTGCACTGACATCAGCCAGTTCTTTCAGGATTCTGGGATGAATCCCATTAGGCCACATAGATTTGTAGGGATCCAGCTGCAGCAGCAGATCCCGTGCAATTTCAGGACCAACTAGTCGCAGTCCACCAGCTCAAGGCACTGACACACCCTTATTTCATCATCAGTGTTGTAGACAGAGGCAAAGAAAGCATTAAACACCCCTGCCTTGTCTCTGCCCATGTTTGTGAGGTGACCACCCTCATCCTGTATCAGACTGATGTTATTTCTATACTGCCAATTTTCATTAATATATTTGAAAAAAAATCTTTCTATTGTCCCCCACATTTCTGACAACTTCTACTACAGTTCAGCTTCAGACACACGGATTTTCTCCCTACAATGGCAAGCAACATCTCTTCCCATGTCACCTGACCTTGCTTCCACTTGGCAAACATCCACCTTTTTTGCTTTATTTTCAAGATAAGATCCCTGCTCACCCAAATCAGCCTTCTGCCTCACCTGTATGACTTTCAACATTTGGGAATTAACTGCTTCTGTGCCCTTAGGAGATGATGTTTATAAAGGGTCCAGCACAGATAAACCCCAGGACCAGGAAAAATATTTTTCCAGGGGACTTACTCGGTAAGTCCCTGAGCAGCCTCAGGTATGCTCTCCTCATGTCCAGAGCTGTTTTCATGACACTTTTCCTTCTGTTAACATACATTTCAAACTCCACGACATCATGGTTGGTGTGGTCAAGACAGACTCCAATCTCCAGCTTGTTCATAAGATCCACTCTGCTGACAAGCAGCAGACCAAGGAGGGCATCTTTCTGAGTTGGTCTCCTTAAGGCCTGTTCCATGAAGTTGTTACCCAGGTTTTTAGAAATCTTCTGGCTCAGGCTGTACCAGCTGTGGTTGTACCCACGTAATTTCCCAGGCAACTCCAGTCACAGTTCTTACTCCACCACATTTCACTTATGCCATTGATGTCAGATCTTTGCAACTGAGACAAAGCTTTGAGATCCTCTTATTTGTTCCTCAATTTGGGTACATTGGTGTAGAAAGATTTCAGATGTAGCACTTTATAGCCAACACCTCCTTAAGCAGATTGAGGGATTCCCTTAGTGCTGGTTTGCCCATGTTTTGGCACACCATCCCATTGCTCGGCACTGGCAAGCCTGTTTTTGTCTTTTCCCCCTTCCAAGCTTGTTTAAAGCCCTATCAGTGAGCCCGACTACCTCTTTTGCTAGAACACTTTTCCCCCTCTAACAAAGGCACATCCCATAATGTGCCATTAGACCACATGTTGAGTAGATCATCACATGGTTAAAAGCACAAAATTTTTTCTTGCTACACCTGCCTCTAACAACATGTTGATCTGATGGATCTGCCTATTCCTATCAATATTATTCTCTGTTACCAGAAGGATCAACGAAACCACTACCTGTGTTCCTGATTCTTCTACCAATTGTCAGGGCCCTGAAGTGTCCTTTCATTACCCTCAGATTTCTCTTTGTTATTTTGTTGCTGCTCTCTTGAACAACCAATGGCAGACAGTAATCACAGGGCCTTACTAGGCTGGAGAGTTTTCCATTAATGTCCCTTACATGAGCCTCAGGGAGAGAATAGATCTCCCTGTGAGCTGGTTCTGGTCTGCCTGTTGGACCATCCACTCCGCTTAGAAGGGAGTCTTGCATTACAACTACTCTTCTTTTCTTCTTGACAGAGGAGAGTAGAGGTGGTGTTGTTTCCAGAGGCCCCTCTACCCCAGAAGGACCTTCACCCATCTCATCAGTTGTTGGCCTTTCTAGTTCTAGAGCCTCATACCTGTTGTAGAAGGTACCAGTCCTATTTGTCAAATTCTGAGAAGAAGGAGGAGCCTTCTTCCTGGTACATGCAGAGACCTGCTTCCAGCCTTCACTTTTAACAAACCCTTGACTAACTGATCCTTGACTAATTATCTTGCAAGGTTCTGAGTCCTTGTGGCTCTCCACTGCAACAGAGATTCAAGACTTCTAAGAGTCTTGAGACTGTAGGGTCTCCAAAAATAACAGGTCAACCTCTTGCTCATTCACTTGAATATTACAAAGCCTAACTGCTTCTTCCTGTTGCTCCTCCACCTGGTGACATGGCTCTTCAACCACAGCAGCCCTTCTGCAAAGGAACTGTCAGCCCCAGCCTCATGGAGAGGCATCAGACACTTCTGGCAATCTGTGACCTGAGAGATGGTGAGATGTTCAAACTCAAATGACCCTGCCCACTCCCTGACTCCTCTCAGTTTAGAATTAGCCATGTGCAGACCTAAAAAGGAGCTCTGCACTTTTGGGGTAGAAAAAGCTAAAACTTCAACCTCCATGTCTACAAAGAGCCCAAGCAGGCTTGTGCCTACCATTAGCTCACTATGTCATTCTAGCACCTCCCTGACCCCTGCTTCCCACCCTAGACCTCAGCAATGTACACATCATAGCAGTTTGAAAATCCTGTCAGGGAAGAAGCAAAATGGCACAGCAGAGTTCACAATCTGGGACTTGGCCCTGCTGAAGAGGTAGTAGGATTGTAATTTAAATTAGCCATAAGTGGACATCTTAGTTAAAAATGGTTTAAATTCTGTAGCATATTTAAGCTCTGCTCAAGTTCAGACACAGCTATTTTACTACACTCAAATTATTGTCATAGGCAAAAAGGAAACACCAAACAAAAAAATGTATTGTTCATGTAATTTAAACCTTAGCAGTTGAATAATTGACTGAACAGGTCTTTATTATTATAGATTAATTATTGCAGACAAAGAAAAGAGAAATCTGGACTTGCCATTTCTCTGCTGTGCTTCATTCCATCCCTTCATCCCACACACACAGATTGTGTTCATTGTGCCCCTACATGCAAGGCAATTGCTATACAACATACCTGTTCTGATCTATGTATCATTAGCATGTTATGGATATGGGGTTATTCAATCTGAGAAGAGAAGGCTCTAGGGAGACCTTAATGAGGACTTTCAGTACTTAAGCGCATCCTAAAAGAATGATAAAATCTTTGAATCATTTAAGCTGGAAAAGATGTCCAAGATCAAGTCCAGCCTTTGACTGAATACCACCATGTCAGCAAAACCGTAGCACTGTGTCACATCCGGTTGTTTCTTCAACACCTCCAGAGATTATGCCTTCAACACCTCCCTGGGCTATTCCAATGCCTGGCAATCCTTTCCATGAAGAAATTCGTCCTGATGTCTAACCTGAACCTCCCTTGGCTTGAGGACACTTCCTCTCATCCTGTCTTTAGTTACCTGGGGGAAAAGGCCAACCACCACCAGCTACAACCTCCTTTCAGGTAGATGTAGAGAGCCTCCTCTTCTCCAAGCTAAACAACTTGAGCTTCCTCAGCCATTCCTCATAGGACTTCCTCTCTAGACCCTTCAGCAGCTCCTTTGCCCTTGTCTGGAGTTACTCCGTCACCTCAACGTCTTTCATGAAGTGAGGGGCCCAGAACTGAACACGGCTACACGGGTACAACCTCGTCAGTGAGGAGAACAGGGACACAATCACTGTCCTGGTCCTACTGGCCACACTAATTTTGATAAAAACCAGCATGCCTTTGGCCTTCTTGGCCACCTGGTCACACAGTTGGCTCATGTTCAGCCACTGTTGAACAGCACTTTTTCCACTGGGCAGTTTTTACAGCTACTCTTCCTCCAGCATGTAACATTGCCTGGAGTTGTTGTGACCTCAGTGAAAGACCTGGCACTTGGCCCTGTTGAATCTTATATCATTTGTCTCAGCCCATCAATCCAGCTTGTCCTCTGAACAAGCTTGATCCCTCTGAAGAGCCTTTCTGCCCTCCAGCAGATCAATACACCCACCCAACTTAGTGTTGTCTGCAAACTTATTGAAGATACACTCCATCCTCTCATCCAGATCGTCAGCAGAGATACTAAACAGGACTGGTCCCAATACTGAGCCCAGGGAATCCCCGGTGAGCGGCTGCCTATCATTCTCTGGTTCATTCTCTGGACCCACCCACTTCTTAACCCAAGGAAGAGTGCACCTAAGTCATGAGCCGGCAGATTTTCCATCAGATGTCCCATACTGTGGGAGACAGTATGAAAGGCTGTGCTGAAGTCCAGGTAGACAACATCCACAGCCTTTCTCTCATCCACTAGGCAGGTCACCTGATTGTAAATGGAGACCAGGTTTATCAGGCAGGACCTGCTGACTGATCAAAAACCCTGCTGACTGTGCCTGATCTACTGGTTATCCTATATGTGTCATGTGATCACATTCGAAATTATCTGTTCCATGATCTTCCCAGGTACCAAGGTCAGGCTGAAAGGCCTGTACTTCCCTGGATTCTCCTTTTCACCCTTCTTGTGGATGTGACCACTGGCTAGACTCCAGTCACCTGGGACCTCCCTGATTTAACCAAGACTGATGTTAAACAACGGAGAGTGGCTTGACGAGTTCTTCTAGCACCTCTCTCAGTGGAATGAATCCCACTTTGCCCCATAGACTTGTGACTATCTGAGTGACACAACTTTTCACTAGACACTTCCTTGTGGGCTACAGGGAGTCTATTCTGCTCCCCATCTCTGCCTACCAGCTCTAGGGGACTGGTTCCTCTGAGGATATCCAATCTTACTGTTACAGACTGAGGCAAAGAAGGCATGAAGTACCTCAGTCTCTTCCTTATCCTTCGTGACAGTGTTCCCCTGTGCATCTAATAAAGGATGGAGATTTTCCTGGACCCTCCTTTTGTTGTTAATGTTTCTATTAAAACATTTTTAACTTTCATAGGAACAACCAGATTGAGCTCTAACTGAGAATTCACCATTCTAATTTTCTCTCTACATGACCTAACAATAAACTTGTACTCTTTCTGAGTTGCCTTCCCCTTCTTCCAAAGGTCATAGACTCTCTCTTTTTCCCTACGAAAGCTCCTTGGTCAGTCAGGCTGGTCTTATTCCCTGCCAGGGAATTATGGGGACAAATGTTTTAGCAGGGCCTGTTGTGACAGTATAAGTATAGTTTTTAAACTAAAAGAGGTAGATTTAGTCTAAATATAAGCAGGAAGCTTTTCATAATGAGGGTGCTGAAATACTCGAAAAAGTTGCTCAGAGAGGTGGTGGGTGCCTCATCTGTGCAAACATTCAAGGTCAGGTTGGACAGAGCTCTGAGCAAATTTATTTAGTTGAAGATGTCCCTGTCCATTTCAGGGAGTTAGACACAGTGAGCCTTGAAGTTTTTTCCAACACGAGCTATTTTATGATTCTGTGGTAAATACTTTATTCTACCTAGAATACTATTTTGTAACTAGCTGTATAATATCTATGGTTATTCCAGATGATTGTTAGTGAAAGTAAATAATTAGGCACTAGCCAACTGACTGTTAGGGAAAAAAATTGCAGCAATAACTAAACAGGCTCAAATAAAGCTCCACTCAGTCCAAGTTCAGACAAAGCCTAACAAGTTCTGTGGCCTTGCTGGGTTAGCTTAACCTGCTGTCTCTTTACTGTGATAGCAATTACACATTTACCAGGCTATAAGGCTACAATTAAGCCAATCCTGGAGTGCAGTTGTATGTCTAGATATGTACATGCACCATATTTCTTATCCAAAGAATGGAATCAGCTCTAAATTGCCAAAGACTACAGGATTATTACCTCTTATGTACAGTTGTGTCCCATCTCATACTCGTGATGAAATGCCAGTCTCTTTCTAATCTGCTTGTAGATGTTCCATGCTGGGCTTTCAAACAGGGCAGAGCTCAGTAGTTTTGTAAAAAATCAAAATTGAACTGCCTAATGGACAGTGCAAGTGTTCATCCCTACAAATTAGAACTACTATTTCATTTTGTTGTCCTCTCTCATTTCTGTTCTACCCCATTTATGACCATTTTGTACTCAGTACTGTTGTTTTCTACTTTAAAGTCAATTTCAACCCACCTGAGAACTCCCTTTCTTTTTTTCCTCTCCTCCCACACCCTTAGATCAAAATCAGACATAGTTACAGATCTGGATGCTTTGAACTATGACCTACTGCCACAGTCTACTATGCATTGTTTCTTCACATTTCCCTAAGACATTCTTGCAATGGAATTGTTTTTAATAAATCTAGCCAAAAAAACACATGTTCTTAAGCACAGAGAAGCAAGTAGATGACCTTTTGCATGAGAATTTGGGGGGTTTCTTCCAAAATTGGAGAGTGGAGATGACTGGGAATAAAGGTTTTTTTCAAAGGACTTGCCAAGTGGTGCAACCTCCCGAACCCAGCTGTTTTGAAAAGGAATAAATTGAGAAAAATCAAAACTAAAACAATTCTAAAATAATTTTTTGTTCTTACTTATTAAATTTCAATTCACATGATCCAAACATTACTAAAATTGACCAGTTTACTTTGGAAATGTTCTCCACAGAACAGTTATCAAATTATAATCTTTCATGCCTATAATGCAGCTAGAAAAGACAGTAATTGGCTAAGGCCCTCTCCAAATTCTACCTTATTAAAAGCTTTGTCAGGTACCAGTTGAGAAAACAATTTGGCCTCCATGTGCCAGACGTGACTATCATCCATCGTGAGGCTTACCGTGCTTCTCCTTTTAAACAGCTCCCTTTGCATTCTGAATATGAATGTTTGTTGATGTTATCACCACTTGACTGGGATTTTCCTCAGCTGACACAGTTTGTTTCTAGCTAGACACAGCTGTTGAGTAAGTGGAAAATAGCTGGTATATTCTCACCACCACAACCAAACACAAGACTCCCATTCGAGTGTTATCTAGGAGGGGTCAGTTTCCACCAGCAAGATGGAACAAATCCTTTGTAAGCAACATTGTTTTTAAGGGACATACTTTTATTGCACAACTTATCTGGGTGCAGAAGTATCCAGAGGATTCCCACATCCATGAGACAAAAGCTCTTCCTTGTCCTGAGACAGAGCCCCCCTAACCCTGGTCAAATTCCATTCTTTGGCACACAGTGGAACTAGGGAAATTACAGCAGAAGTGTAATTTCTAGGTAATTTCTAGACAAGTGGCTTAGCTAACACTTGCAGCTTAGCAGCTGTGATTAAAATCTGAAACAACTCAAACAATTGTAAAATAGTGTCACACCCAGTAGATTTACATGATGGAACATACAGTTCATTACAGCACTGTGCAAATAAGAGAGTGAGATAAAGTGACAAGAAGCCACTGCAAAGGTGTAGATTTTGGCTTGCTGAGTAATCTGACAGATTCTGTAATTGAGGCAGACTAAAGCTGCCATGGATTACTAAAACAACCTTCCAGATATCATTTAGAGTGTGTTGGTTTATAGCTTTCACCAATTTCTTTTCAATGCATGGTTTTATTCTGTATTTTTATAAAAACCTCAAACTCCATTATCTGCCTCTTCACATACCTTGAAAATAGCTTTCTTTTTCCTGAACAAGTTTTTCAGCAGTGTCTGTGAGGTTTTTATTTTTTTTTTATGTTTTCATCAATTTTCGCAGCTTTATTTATGAGGCACCACCTCTGTGCTGCCTCAGAGGTTAACAGATGACTACAATTGTAGTCAGTGAAATAGAGTATTACTCTTAGAATACAAACCGTCTTCCTGGGAGACTCACTTTGAAGTAAGTTTTTAACTCTGAATAGATTTTCCCTATGAAGCCAGTCTTGCATAACATTCCTTTGAGCCTATCAAATAATTTTCTGAAATCTAAGATAATCTGTCTTAATAAATAATGATCTGGTTCAAAAATACTCCTCATTTTGAAAAGACATGGTGGGGTTACAGACTGTTCTTACACAGTACATTATGAAAACAAAATCTGTTTTAAAAATCATGCTTACTAGTGTTTTAGGAAGTACTCTCTACATTTGTATTGTGGGGTTTTCTTTCATTTCCTCTCTTTAGATATATCCATTGAATCTCCCTTTCATGAAAGGCATGAAAGCTGGCCATATTATGTAGACAGGTTCTCAGTACAGTGTATTTCAAGGCAGTAACTAAAGCACAAAACTGACTTGGATCAGAAAAAAAAACAGTAAGTATATTGCAAAACTCCCAGTGGAGCCAAAAAACACATACCAGAATTACTGAAAGAAATTGGCAATGTACCAGATGCAGAGGAATAGTTTCTGGGGAGGGAAAAAAAAAAAAAAGAGTAATAACTGAAATTTCATGATCTGTTCATGAACTTGCCAGGAGCATCACATTTTTTTCTGATGAATAAATTATTCATCATGAAATATTTCTTCAGCACTATCCACAACTAAAGTTCTCAGAGCATTGTGCTGTTATTTCACTAAAGGCTTACACTTATTTAAAGCCTGCCTCTGTGTGAACATCCTAGAGTAGGGGCTGCAGCAAATATTTTAGTAAATACAAACAAATTCCTCCAGGCATGAATGAGATAAAAAAGATAATTATAACAAAAAATAATCATGAAACTCTCAACTTTTGGTGTCTGGGTGCAGAAAATCACCAGTGTCAGAGACTGGAGAAGGAGGGGAAGATGCTAAAATGGGAGGACATACCTCTCTCTCTTGCTGACACATTCACACTCCTTCCTGACATTCCCCTTCACCGATTCTCCCACAAGATGTGAATTCTGCTGCTCAAGCTCTCTTCTGCCTCTAGTTCAAACCGGTTTCTTCCTTCCACATCATTGCCCCTGGGCACTTTGCTCTGCTTCTCTTCTGTGGGATCTTCTTCAGCACAGGTATCTTCAGTTTTGCCACTACCAGACCAAAGCTGCCAAGATTTTAACAATGTGCTCACTTGAGCTGGATGCTGCTGCTGGCTCTCCATTTGTCCCTCACCTTTCACTTTCCTGAAGTGTAAGTAAATAGCCCCAGACATGAACTGGGAGAGAAAGGAACAATGCTCTCACCACTGAGTCAGTCAACATTCTCCTCTGTCCCACAGGCATACAGACCACCTTGGGGGGAACATTTTGGAGGAACATCCCACACTGGACTGCGGAGGAGCAAGAACCATATTGTTCTCTTTCAAGCTTTCTGGAAACAGCTGTCCTGGTTCATAGCATTTTGTTTGTCTTTGCACATGAATCACTACTGTCTCCCACTCCAAGGGTGTTAATATGAAATGTAGTCGGTAGTATTTGAAGGTTACTCTAAAACTATCCTTTGCAGTGTATGTGTGTGTGTGTGTGTGTATGCATGCGCATGAACAAAAAAAAAACAACAAAACAAAACCAAAAAAAAAAAAAAAAAAGGATTTGCATTCAAAAGGGCCACAGTCACAGAAAAGTGTGATATTATTGTGAGTCAACTCTACAGAAGGACTTGGCATTGTTAATTTTTGGCATTGATTATTTTTTTGTGTCAGAACACATCAAAGGCAGGCTAGGGTCTGTGTAATGCACACAATAAGTCAGAGGTGAGAAAAAAAAAAACAAACCAACTTATAAAAGAGGTTTTAGACAGGTTGGAAAGGTTGGAAAGCAAAGAGGCTTTATATGTTCTCTGTGCCTGTACTTCAAAATGCCTGTTGTACAACTAACACTAATCTCCAGTACATCTGTTTAAATATATTTCAGAAAAGTAATGCTGCTTTCCCTACCCCCTCAAAAGACTCATGATAGGATGTCTGAGAAAGGCAAAAATTTACAGATGCTTTAAGACTCACTGTTGCCCTGCTGTTTCCAAGTGTGGCACAACTGCCAGAACTGTTGTTGACAAAGTTGTGCAGGGCATACAGAGATCCAAATCCAGCCAGCCAGCACAGTCTTGGCTCCTCAGATGCATCCAGACTCTTTGGGTTGAGACACATCTTAGCTGAACTCTGACTGCGTCTGGGAGTTAGCTGTGGCCAGTCCAGGAGTACATCCCATATGTTGAGGCAATTTTGCTTGCAGCTCTGAGTAAAAGTGAGGACACGTACAAAGGAACTCAGAAACTAAGCTGTGTTAAATATCTAATGGGAAGGATTTCTTTTCTTCACTGTTCAACTTGTGCTATTAATTCCTGGATTGATGCACCAACATTGCCTCTTTGCAACATGTGCAATGGCAGAAAGGTAATCTTCCTCATTGCTAAGCTGGTTCTATTCAAAACAGAGTTTAAAAGCCCTCCACAAATTCCTGCTCTCAGTTAATCTGGGGGAAAATTGGCTTGACAAACCACCAGTTGTGTGATCACACCTGACAAAAATCCTTAACAATTTTGAGTTCCCTGTATATACTAATCTGAAAATCTTACATAATGCCTAAAATTTCTGCCATTTACAATCTGATCTTTCTTTGCTCCCTGCAACCAATTTTTTTTCTTAACTAATTTTTTATTATGTTAATCTTTGGACAGTGCTTCTGTAAATCTATTTGTGCTGAGGCTAGTCTGAGGAAAATAAATAAACTTCAGGGTGTGTGCACATTTGTGTAAGGAAAACATATTCTCTGCCTGCTATATTGTCTGTGCAAAAATCTCAGCAAACTTCATATGAGTACAAGATAGTACTTTAGCTAAAACCTAGGTCAAGATAAAATAAAAAAGTAATTAATAACATAGAAGAAAAAGAATTACCTGTCCTTCAGGTGGAGCCTTAAAACTAAAATTTAAGAAGGGTCACAGAAGTGAAAAAAAAAAAAACAAAAAACCAAAAAAAACCCCAACACTAAAGTTAAGAACCTAAAGAAATTTGTTGTGAAGGCTCTAGAAGTACTTTCTTTATACTGGCTGTTAGATTTATTTTCCCTGATCAGGATTCCTATAAGGAAGAATAAGATATGGAAAGTTTAGAAAGAGGCAAACCTGTGTATGAGGAAACATAAAACAGAGCATGATTTTTGATTGGATTAATCCTAGCAAAGACTGAAGAGGTCTATTTTCAGAAGTGAAGGTACTCTACTAAATATAATCTAATATTTACTTGTTCATAGATTCCTAGAGTACTTACAAGCAAGATGTTTGTGATATTGTCCTGGTTGCAACCAGGGTTAGTTTTTGCAGTAGCCAGGAAGGGCATGGTCAGGCCTCATATATATACAATGTATGAGGTTGTCGTATACCACCTCAAAACATACACAGGGACTGAGAAGAGACGGAATCCCCTCTGCTCAGGCTGGTGGTGCAGCCAGCAGTTGTGGTAGTGCCAGGTTCTGTGTGGCGAGCACTCATGTATGAATTGTTCACCTCTCTTGTACACTTTGTCATTAATATTGTTTATTATTAATAACCATTCATTTCTTATCCCATGGCTGTTTCTAGTAGTGTGTTCTTATCTCAACTTGTGTTTGTTATCTTTTGAACCACCAATTCTTCTCTTCATCACGCTGAGGGGGAAGGCGCAGTCAGCAAGCAGCATATGTTTTGGAGTATTTCAGTGGGAACACTAAATTGGGGAATATCATTCCTAAACCGTGACACTCATTTCTCAAAAAATAATTAATAGAAAGGTCAAGCATAATCGATCTGACCTATCATAATAGAACAGCAGCAACACATTGAGTACCTGGCCAAAGTCTGTGTATTAGAACTCAGGTCACTCTCTTAAAACTTTTCACATTAAATTCAAGTGTTCAGCATTAATTATATAGCATACTTAATTGAAGTGTATAATGGACACCAATTTATGACACACACGCTGCCATTGTATGTGTTTCAATAAGAAGAAAATACTTTTTCCTCTCCTCATCATTGCAAATACTGCATTATAAATATGCAATACAGGTGGGGGGTTTTCCTCCTTAAGAGTCAGTGTGAGACATTGTTGAAAAGGAGACATGTTGTTTCAGCTGAAAGTGTCTATGCTATGCTTTCATCATTAAAAAAATTAATAATAATTCTATGAGACAGGAAAAAAACCCAGCCTTTTCACATTCTCATATTTCTTTAGGACAATTTAGGAACGACAAACAGACCTTAAAATTTTACTTTGCCCCAGCTCAGCTGCACTGCTGTCTTAGTCCCTGATCTAGTCAGTTCCTTCTGAAATTACAGTGTTCACAGTTTATTCCAATTACAATTCAACTGAGTAGGAATTTCTGAGACAGTGCAATACCTGTTCTGATGACATATTACAAAAGTTTTCCCAGTTCTTTTCTGGAGATAAGTGTTTGCAGGAATAGGAGACATTTTTCAGAGGAAGTTCCTTAGCTCATCACTCATGAAAGAACATTCAACACAAAGCCTCAGACAGCAGAACTTTGTTACAGAGGCAGCCTTAAACCTGACACTGATGGGAATTGCCAATGATTATCTCTCCATGTTTCAAATATAAGACCTCTGAAACAAATATACACTGTCATGATCCAAGCAAATACTGAGAGTCTCATGATCTTAAATTCTGCAATTCCTTATGATCCAGTATGTAGTCATATCAAACCATGATTTTTTAGAAGTTATTAGTTGGGTCGTTATCCCAGTTCGACATGAGGATACTCTCCACTTTATTATACATATAATGTCAAAATATTGAAGCTGCTGCCTTTGAGCAGCACTTTATAAGGTAGATGAAATTCAAATTGGCCCTCAGAAAATCTACTTCTCAAAAAGAATACTATATTTTATGTGTCCACACACTAGTTCCCTTATTCATGCTAATGAGGAGATTACTTTCATTATTAAATATTCATAAAATACATGCAGCACCAGAAATGTAGTTTTATATTCCCAGCTGTTCCAGCATAAACTGGAATAATGACCAGCAGGCTGAATTAAATGGGATCCAATCCACTAGTGCAGAGCACCTAAGTATATAGTGTTTTGGTGTGCCACCTTGATCACAAAAGACATGCACATGCAGAGGAGAACCTAAAGGGAAAAACAGTTCCCAGTCTGGGAACACTCCTTAAGATCACAGAAAGCTGGTAGCCGGCCCCCCATTTTGACTCTGAGCACTGTCAGGGGCTTCCTCTTTCAGCAGCAGAAATTTTGTAGAATACTAAAAGAGAAAAATGATGTTCTGACTCACCAGAGAACCTGACACAGCAGACCTGGGAGGACTCTGCCAGTGATTTACAAAGTGTTTCCAAAGTCTATTGATGACACCTTACAGTTTTCATGTCAACTGGAGGCTACCACTTAGCAAGCACCAGGAGCTCTATCGGCATTGCTGATAGACTCTTTCTTTAATTGCTTTTGCCTGCCTAAAGAGAAACAGGAGAAGATCCAAAGGCAGTAACTATTAGCAGCTGATTTCAG
Organism: Formicarius rufipectus; assembly: GCA_013399695.1. Classification (NCBI taxonomy): domain Eukaryota; kingdom Metazoa; phylum Chordata; class Aves; order Passeriformes; family Formicariidae; genus Formicarius; species Formicarius rufipectus. Next base: position 91,036 of record VXAU01003424.1, on the reverse strand, counting down.
CCAAGTTTAATTTAATTTATCTCGTCCTCACCATGGCTCAGCAGATAATCTTGAAAGTGGAGGAGTCAGGACAATGTTAGTACATATTTGTTATCCATACTGTAGCATCCTCTGTGGACTGCTGTCCGCCTACCTGAGGTGAGCAGGAGAGGTTGGAGGCAGTATTTTGGCTACCAAGGCTTATTAGTATAGATTGAAACAACCAGTTATCCATATTGATCTTATTTATTACCATTATGCATTCATAAAATTCACCTCTGTTAAATAAAGGTTTTCAGTATTAACACTTGTTAATACCTGACATCTCTTCTCAAAGGCCTCTTTCAGTTACCCCTCTAGACAAAGGAATTAGTCATATTGAATTAAAAAATTTTTCAGTTGAAATAGTGGTTTCCACTGCAATTAAACAAGACAAATTCTAAGCCTACCCAAACAACTAAATGGTAACTTTTGAAAAGCAGTCCCAGTAACAAACAAATTACTATTTAATTCTTATGGGACTCTTTTCCACCCTCTTAAAAATCACATCACCACTCATATCAATACAATGATCATTTAAAAAAAAAAAAAAAAAAAAATCCTTCAGACATTAATATTCATGGTGTGAATTTCACTTTCCATTTTAGGCACTGAAAATATTGCAGAGTGTTTATTATCACAAAAATCCTTCTAAGGACTAGAAACAACAAGAATCTGAAGTTAGGAAGATGGAGTGATAAAGCCCAAGGAAACAGAATCGTCTGGTAAATGCTGGGCTGGTATTTCCATCATTCTTACCCTCAGTCTGTACTGCTTGTATTTTATGACCTGCAGAGATGACTGTGTAACACAAGAAGCTGTTCACTAACGCCTTCACATAAAATGTATGCTTTCACTTAACTGCTGCTCTTTGCTGGGATAGAGTTGGAACAGTTTCTTTGGAGCATAATTAGAACTGTTTGCTACTATATCTTTGTCTCAGCCCAATCCACAGAAAACATCAAACTGCTAAAAGCAAGAAAGAAAAATCAATGTTTTCTGTCACAATTAAAGAAAGTTCTGCACTACACAAAACCACATAGGGCCCCACAGAGCAACCAGGCAGATGGAAGGATCCTTGTCATGACCACTCCCTTATCCTATGACAAAAACGGAGAGACAGACCCAGACATTGCTGTTCCTATGTATCCTATGTAGTAGGGGCTTATCTCAAACAGTCCTAAGAGGGGGACTGAAATCAGAAAGACCATGCTGATAATTCATTCCTGAATAGCAGATGGCCTCCGATATACCACTTGGTCCTTACTTGTAGGAATATGAAACCGGATTACTAACAAGAAAACTGACAGGTTGAGCAAAACAGAAGCAGGAGCCCCCAGGATGAAAACGCCTAATCCTGTCCCAGACATGCCCAAAGACTCTATTAATGTTTGACAAGATTGTAATTTCTCTGTCTCCACTGTCATGACACAATACCTGTTTGGCAACATCCTATTGTTCTCCCTTGTGTCACAAATAATGGAATAATTCTAGATACCTGCTCTCCACAGTAATTAACATAAAGTAATACATTAGTTAGTGCAATCCATCTCTCATTTAGCATAACCTGGCCTCCTAATTAAAATAACCCTATATATAGCAAAACTCATTTTCAATAAATGTTTTTTGTTTTTACCACAAAACAGAGAACATGTTTTGTGACCAATACAGTTACTGGCAGCATACTCAGACCCTGTTCAGGACAGCATGGACAACCTGAGCATGGCAGTTTAGAACAGATAAAGTCAGGAAGGGACAATGAGTGTATCTCTGCTTATGGAATAGAAAGTGCAAGAGAATAACAGAAGACTAGAGTGCATTTAGTGATCCTTCCTTGTAACATAGTGACCACCTATGTTGAAGACTATTTCTCTGATTCAGTAACCACTGTGCCAGCAGGAAATGGAAATATCACAAACATCATGACACCAATGAACAGTTTGCACCTTTGGTCTCACTATGCACTCATGTTTTGAGCTCCCTAGCACAAGGCCCATCCTGCAGCATGAGAATACTCTGCTTAAAACACTGGCCATCAACAATTATGTCCATAAAAAGAGAGTGCTGAAAGTCATAGGAACAGCACACAAGAAAAAATCTTAACCTAAAATTATTAGGCTTGAAACTTTCTCCAGCTGTACTCTGTTGACAAACAATTTAAGATAACTCTAAAAATATTCCAGTAACTGATTCACTGTAAATAATTATGAATAGTCCAATCATCTCTAACAAAATTATACTTGTTTGCTTTCAAAAGTTTCACTTCCCAAAAAATTATATATTGACTCTTTAGAGTCCTAATGAAAACTAATATAAACTCACAGTTTTAGCATTTGACTTTTTATAGTCCCTTTTGATTCTTTTCAGTATATAAAAACACCCTGTTTTTCTGTTCTGCTACTGCTTGCTTGTTGTTTTTTTCCTTTCCTAGCACCTAGAACCGTATTAGCAGATTTAACCTTCTGGTCCTTGACATACCCTTACAGAGACAGACAGTGTTAGAAAATTAAAAATAAGTATCAAAAGTTCCTGTTATTTTTATGGGCAACATTAGTCCCTGATAAACTGTAATAATAAACTGATTAAGCAGTACTACAACCTGTAATGGCTTTTTTCTAACTTTTTAGATCCAGACAAAAGATGATCTCTTGTTGTTCTTTTGTATATTCCTAAAAACAACAATTTACTCAACTGTCCAATTAAAGAATAACAAAAAAACCACCACACAGTATTAAAATAAGCAAAACAACTTTCTAAAAGCAAAATATGTAACATATTCAGTACATATAATAAAGTTTTTCAAAAATATAAGTTGTTACAATGCCTCTCCATTTTCAGGAAGGTCTTTCTTTCTCTCAAGTGTGTCAACAATTACCTTGTCCTTTTGAGCTAAAGAATGGAAAGAATCCAGTGACTAATATGAAGTGACCTGTGAATCCTTGAATGGAATTGAAGTCTTTGATAAAAGCTCACAAATACACATTTCAGCAGTGAAAAATAAACACCTGGTGGCAACGCTCAGTAACTAACAGTATGGGTTGCATTCAGTCTGGCTGAGATGGAATGTTTTCCCCATAGGAGCCCTCACAGAGTTGTGCTTTGCATTGGTGGCTAAAAAGGTGTCAGTGACACACCCATGTTTGGCTACTGCTGAGCAGTGCTCCCACAGCATCAGCGCTGTCTCTCCAACCCATGGTCCCCACACCAGTAGGCTGTGGATGGGCAAGACCTCAGGAGGGGACACAGCCAGGGCAGCCAATCCAAACTGACCAAAGGGATATTCCATTTCACTTGATGGTGACTCAGATATAAAAGTTGAGAGAAAGGAGGAATGGGGGGAAGCGGACATTATTTATTACATTTGTCTTCTGGAGCAACCATTATATGAGCTGAAGCCCTGTTTCACAAAAAGTGGTTGCACAATGCTTGCTGACAGGAAGCGGACAATAAAATCTTTGGGTTTTTTTTCTTTGCCTCTACACATGTGACTTTCAGCTTTAGTAAACTGCCTTTACCTTGACTCATTAGTGGTTTTTCCTTTTAATTTTCTCCCCCCATCCTGCTGAGGAGCATAGTGATATTGCAGCTTGGTGGGTACCCAGCATCAGTCAGGGTCAACCACTGACAATCCTTTTTGAGGCCCAACACAGGGCCCCAGGAATTCAAGATAAGATTAGTAACTGGGAGACATAACAACCACGGGCTGAACAATGTCAGAGAGTGGAATGATCAAGAGAAATTTCTGTTGTAATTCTGGGAAAGGCACAGGGGGTGTATTCTGTGCAAAGTGTTGACAGGGGGATTTTGTTAGTTTGTTGTTGCAGTTGATGTGAAGGAAGCTTGTGAAGACTTCGTCAGGAATGATGATTTTAATGATAATTTTAAAGTATGTGATTCACAGAGGCAAAGGTGAAATGTATTGTGTTTGTATGGCCAGGTTGTGGTAGCTGGGGGGGCTACAGCGATGGTTTCTGTAAGAAGCTGCTAGAAGCTTTGTCCATGTCCAACTGCTGCAAATTAGTGTTTTAAGGTAGATTAAAGAGTCATTAACAAGGTGTCCTTGTTATAGTGGCCAGGACCAGTTTGCCATTGTGTGGGTGTGTATTCTAAACCCTTTATGTCATTTTCTCATGAACTGCTCACAATGAACCATTGGCTGCAGCTGCTCAGGTCACACCTGACCCCTCAGACTACAAGCTGGGTGTTTAGGAACTTCTGTGGGATAAGGAAGTTTTCCTGTCTTCACACGTATGACTCAGGTGTGATAACTCCCCTCCGGGAAGCCATTAGTACCTTCACACCTCCCTGAGAGGTCATGTCTCCTAATGTGCCATCAGGGATGCCAAAAATACACCATGATTCACCTCATAGAGTAAATCACCCATTGTGAAATTCCCCACCCTTGGGGGAGGGACTGGTTGTTCCCATCTGAGCCCAAGCAGATATAAGCTTGGGCTTTTGGGGACTTCAGGTAATACTCATCAGATCCAGAGGAGTATCAGAGTATCAACAGGACTGTGACTGCCACTCTCAACCAGACTGCAGCCATCATCCTTACCAGCAGGTTTCTTCTTTCTTTTTACTTTGAACTTGGGGGAGGCCATGTGGTGCTCAGTACAGGGGTTGGTGAGCTCCGTTCTGCTTGTGCTCCACTGTGCTGGGCTGCACATCTATTTTTTGTGGGTCAAATGGATTTTTCTTCTGTATCAGTGTATTTATTGTGGTCTTTTTATTAAATTGTTATGTGATTTGGAATGTCATTATGAATTGGGTTCATTTCTCCTGCTGGTTTACCTGTAAATCAGCACACAAGGGTATTGGCAAAAAAAACCGTTTCATATGAAACTGAAAGCACAACAAGGTTTGTTGGTATGGTTCACTCTACTACTTACTATATGGCTAAAACATACAGAGAAAAAGCAAACCAAAATTCAAAATCAATCAATCTAAATCAAAATAAACCCAAAATTATCTGCTGGAGGGGGGCTAGAACATAGAGAAAAAGACAGGGGAGGGTAAGGATAAAAAGTAATGTAATAGACCCTCCTGTTGAATAATACATTTCAGAGCAGACTACCATGCTAAACTGAGCATGGATTTGACCAGCAGTTTTGCACCTAAAGGCCCAACAACACTTTACTACACTTAAACTCAAGTATACTTAATCAATAACTTAAGTTAAACAATTTAGCAAAGGATTCATATAGAATTTAATATATCACAACAGCAACTAACTTGCAGGCTTGTGTTACTACAAGTTTAAAATACTGAAGAATCTAAGAGAATATTCTTAGTATATCTGCTACAGCAGGTTCACACTCACCTGCACACAGACAAGGAGTCTGCATCAGATATACATCTGCTAAAAATTCTACCCAAATACTCACTACATCTTCTCAACAACAAGATGAAGGGTTGAGCCTCAAGGAGTTGGGGGTAGCATCTCAGGATACGACATCATCACTTGGCAATCCTCTGAGTATGGCAAATGAGTTCTCTTGCTCTGAGAGGCATCCCACTCAGCGGGAGGTTGCTGGTCCCAGCCTGTTGCAGTCCACAAGAGCTCAAAGGGTCTCATTTTGGACTGCTGTTTATACAGTCAGAAGCGAGTGGGTTTTATTCATAGTAATTTTCCATCCTTGCTGCGGTTCAGGTCAATAACCTTTGAAAGTTTGATTAAAAAAATGTTATTCCTCCTGGGGTGTTATTCAGGCAAGAAAAATAAGTTTACAAGGCTGTTCATTAAAAACCAGGAGCTTGTTAGACAGCACTAGTTCCTGGGAACAGTGCTTCTGATAAGCTCAAAAGGGGCTTAGCACAGGTGCTGTTCATCAAGGCTGAGGACTAATGAGCATTTCTGGGATCATAGTGCAGCTTGTGGGGGGAGAGAGAAGAGTAGGGGTGGGACATACGCCACCACACCAACAGCCTAGCACCAAAACAGACCTGCTGCTGACCAAGGCCAAGCTCATAAATGACAGTGGTAGTGCCTCTGGGATAAAATATTTCAGATGGGGAAAAAGTTATTGCACAGAAGCAACTGCAGACAGAGAGGAGAGGAGCAAGAAATATGTGAGCTCAACAAACCCACACACACCAAGTAAGGACAGTGAGGAAGGAGGGGGAGGAGGAGTTCTAGGTGCCAGAGCGGGTATTCCCTTGTAGCCCATGGTGAACACCATGGTGAGACAGGCTGACTCCCTGCAGCCCCTGAAGGACCCCACACCTGATTAAAGCAGCAGCCAATTCAAGCAAAGAACTATGCCAATTAACACCTACCCTCAGATTTGCCTCTTACATGATATTTTTTCATTCTACTTTCAGTTTAATACAGTATGTATAAAGACGTTGTGGCTGCCTTTGAGTGGGAGATGAAGCAAATCAATCACTTTTCACTCACCAGAAGAAAAGTAATCACAACTGAGTTAAGGGTTGTTGATTTCTTTCCAACCCTCTCCAAGACAGCAGTTATTTGAGGTATTACAAAGGCAAG
>VXAU01003424.1:25768-78661 GCA_013399695.1 Formicarius rufipectus | reverse complement strand
TGGGAGGGGGGATAGGCAGGAAGCTGACTGATCAGGCAACCCACAGTAAATAGTTAAGACAGTACAAAGACAAGGATGCTGACTGAGGGGGCACACTGACTGTAAATCAGATAGGTATAATTAACTTCGAGTTATATTGTAGCAGAACAATAAATATTCCCTAGCATTACATAAGTATTTTTATAGCATACATAGGTGCTATCTCAATTATATATCTGCTTTCTTCACAGATGAACCAGAGAGAGGTAAAACCTAATGAGATTGTGTTACTTTGGAACTGCAACTGGCTGTGGGAGAACCAGACAATGGCTGAAGAAAATTCTCCAGCCACAGATCTGGACCAATAACTGAAACAAGATTAGAAAAAATGGAGGAAGAAAATCTAGATGCAGGGACTTGCAGAGCCTCCACTTTCCTTTATCACTTGACACAAATATAGTGAAATCAGATTTATAATGCAGGAATCAGAGAATTACTTACATATCTACAAAACACTTGACTAAAAAGTGGGAGAAAAACCTAAATACTATGGGATAGTAGAACTAAAGCAGCTCTGGCTACTAGATAAACTCTTAAAATAAAACTTCATACAAAAATGTAAGTTAAAGAAGAGAATATCTAGTTGTTCCAAAGACATTGGAAATAGTGGAACTGTAAAACTGTTAATTATTTTCAGCACAAATTATACCGAAGAAGGTGGTACTAGTAGTCTATTTATTTCCTGATTCTTCTGAAAGCAACAATGGATTGCATTCTGTTGTTCACAGATCTGATTTCTGAGTTCTGGAAAGGGTTAATGGGCTGAAGACAGAGGGCAGTTGATTTGCAGGTAAGAAGTTCAAGTTATTCTCCCTATTAAAACAAAAACCACAAAACCGAAAACAAACAAGCCAATAGAAAATAAAGCTATATTAACAAAGCAAAACAAAAAACCAACCAACAGAAAAAGCAAGCAAACAAAACAAAACAAACAAACAAAAACAAAAAAACAAAACAAAAACAAAAACAAACAAACAAAAAAACTAGACACACGGGAAGATCTAGATGCAGGTTTTCACTAGTGTTCTACCAAAGAGATGTTAAAGGAAGTAATTTTACTTGAAATGAATATTTAAATGAAATTACTTTAAAGTACTTGGAAACCACTTTTGTACTTAATACAGTGAGACTTCACATGAAAGGCGGTATTTTGTGCTTGAGGATTATGTTGTAAGCCCAGGGTGTTTGCCCAAGTAATATTGACAGTGACAGTATTATCTTTAGAGTTGAAGTCACTTTTTTTCTCACCCTCTCTTTATTATAGCAATGGTGCTACCAGCAGCACCAAAGGTGTTGATTGTTACCATTATTGATCCTACTTGTTTTCCCTCTCTTTGCTGATTCCTGTGAAATTTGAAATGTCTTATGCACTCCTGGCAATACAACAAATTCCCTCTGGGGAATCCTTACACTAAAAATATTAAGGCCACAGTATAATCAGCTGGTCTCAATGTGAGGCTACATATGATGTTGTTAACCAGAGCTATCAATTGCAGAAAACAGCTAAAATTCTTTAAATTAATTTACTTCAGAGCTGCAGTGTCCTGATGTTGTCTTGCAAACTTTTAATATCCTAAGATATAGGGAAATATGGCCCAGTCAGTCTCACCTCTGTGCCAGGCAAGATCATGGAACAGATTCTCCTGGAAACTACTCTGACACACGTGAAAAACAAGTAGGTGATTGGTAGCAGCCAACATGGCTTACCTAAGGGCAAATCATGCCTGACAAATCTGCTGACCTTCTATGACAGGGCTACAGCACTGGTGGACAGGCGCAGAGCAACTGACATCCCCTACCTGGGCTTATGCAAAGTGTTTAACACTGTCCCGCACAACATCCTTGTCTCCAAATTAGTCAGATGTGGATCTGATGGAGGGACCACTTGGTGGATAAAGAACTGGCTGGATGGCACAACAAGGAGTTGTGGTCAGTGGCTCATTGTCCACGTGGAGACCAGTGACAAGTGGTGTCCCTCAGGGGTCGGGACTGGGGCTGATCATGTTCAGCATCTCTGTTGGTGACACAGGCAGTGGGATAGAGGGCACCCTCCACAAGTTCAGTGATGACACCAGCCTGTATGTAGTCATACACTGGAGGGAAGGGATGCCAGCCAGAGGGACTTTGACACACTTGAGAGGTGGGCCTGTGCTAACCTCGTGAAGTTCTACAAAGCGAAGTGTAAGTTCCTACACCTGGGTTGTGGCAATTGCAGGCACACCTACAGGCTGGAGGGAGAAGTGATTGAGGGCAGCTCTGCAGAGAAGGAGTTGGAGGTGATGGTAGATGAAATACTCAACATGAGCCAGCACTGTGAGCTCCCAGCCCAGAAACCCAATGGAATCCTTGGCTGCATGTAAAGGAGTGTGGCCAGCGGGTCAGGGGAGGTGATTCTGCCTTCTACTCAGCTCTTCCAAAACCCCACCTGGAGTGCTGCGTATAGTTCTGGTGTACCCAACATAAAAAGGACATGGAGTTGTTGGAGCGAGTCCAGAGGAGGGCCACGAGGTCAATAAGAGAATTGGTGCACCTCCCCTACAAAGAAAATAGGATGACATATTTGGAGTGGTTCAATCTGGAGATGAGAAGGCTGCATACGGGCCTCACAACAATTTTCTAATATCTGAAAGGGCCTACAGGAAAGCCAGAGAGGGAGTTTTCATCAGGAACTGTAGTGATAAAACCAGGAGTAATGTGTGCAAAAAGAAAGATGGGAAGTTTAGGCTAGATATTNGGAAGGGATGCCAGCCAGAGGGACTTTGACACACTTGAGAGGTGGGCCTGTGCTAACCTCGTGAAGTTCTACAAAGCGAAGTGTAAGTTCCTACACCTGGGTTGTGGCAATTGCAGGCACACCTACAGGCTGGAGGGAGAAGTGATTGAGGGCAGCTCTGCAGAGAAGGAGTTGGAGGTGATGGTAGATGAAATACTCAACATGAGCCAGCACTGTGAGCTCCCAGCCCAGAAACCCAATGGAATCCTTGGATGCATGTAAAGGAGTGTGGCCAGCGGGTCAGGGGAGGTGATTCTGCCTTCTACTCAGCTCTTCCAAAACCCCACCTGGAGTGCTGCGTATAGTTCTGGTGTACCCAACATAAAAAGGACATGGAGTTGTTGGAGCGAGTCCAGAGGAGGGCCACGAGGTCAATAAGAGAATTGGTGCACCTCCCCTACAAAGAAAATAGGATGACATATTTGGAGTGGTTCAATCTGGAGATGAGAAGGCTGCATACGGGCCTCACAACAATTTTCTAATATCTGAAAGGGCCTACAGGAAAGCCAGAGAGGGAGTTTTCATCAGGAACTGTAGTGATAAAACCAGGAGTAATGTGTGCAAAAAGAAAGATGGGAAGTTTAGGCTAGATATTAGGAAGAATTTCTTTACTGTGAGTGTGATGTTATACTGAAACAGATTACCCAGAGAGGTTGTGGCAGTGTTCAAAGCCAGGCTGGATAAGGCCCCGAGCAACCTGGTCTAGTGGGAATTGTCCGTGCCCATAGAAGAGAGAATTGGGACTAGATGATCTTTAAGTCCTCTTACAACCCTTAACATTCTATGATTCTGTGATCTCATTTGTAATAAGAAATCTTACAGTTAGCTCCTTGGTTAGCTTTTCATAACTCTCAAGTTTTACTGATGTGTGATTTAGGCAAATAATTAAAGAATTTATCTACCAAAGCTGCATAGCATTGGCTTATTTAGAGTGGTGTCTGAATTGCTCCAACAGTGAAAATGCAATTTGCCCTAGAATATAAACTGTGTTAGACTGGTCTGAAAATTAGGCAGAAAAGCTGACTTAACACTAGGAATAATTTGAATTTCTGAAGTACAATAGTGGTGATGGCATCTTGTTCATTTTGCAAGGTGAACTGTGGTTTTGTAAAGCAAAAGACCCCCCCAGTATCCCATCTGGAAATGAATCTAAGTGGAAAACAAAATTATACATATAACTTATTGCTAGCACTGTCCAGAGTTCAACTACAGTATCAGAAAGAAGATAGAGCAGGATGGAGCAACCTTTCTCAATTCCTTTTTCCATCTTACAGGATGCTGAAATATAATCAAGAACCCAGGGTCTTCATCCTAATGATCTTGACCAACCTAGTCAGAAAAGAGGCTCCACATAATATTGCTCCAGTCCTGGTATCAACATAAATAACATTTAAGATGTCAGAAATTTATTCCTCACTTTTATCTTTCCCAGTTTTTATGTCTTCTCTCCTGTTGTTTAGTAAGAATCTTGCTCTGCAGCACTGCTGGAAGGTTCTGACCAGAAAGACAATAAAACATCCCTTAAGAAGCCTGATGTTGAAAAGGGGTTGACACATCTTTGAGCAGCTCACTTTGAATATTGTGCTATTCTTCCTCCAGCAGTGCTGCTGCCAGTGGGTCACTGAAAGACAAACTTTAGTTCTGTTTGCTTCAAGGTCTAAGATACTACAACTCCCGACTGCTTGGCCTGTGATTTACCAGAGGTTACTTCCCACACAGCAGGAATAGTTAAAGAAATGTATTGTATGTATTTTAGCCTTCTTTCTTAGCTTAAACTGGTGATAAAATTGGATCAGAGCAGGAACATCAGACTGCAATTTGGGGAAGAGATAGGATGCAAGTGCATACCTCTTTCTGCCTCAGAGGGACAGGGAAGATAGTCAACTGGTAAGGGAACATTTTCTTTTTTTTTTTTTTTTACTTTAAGGTTGATTTTCTTGGTCTGTTCTCAAAAATCCAGTTCACCTGAGTCAAATTCTTCTTTTTGACACAAGAACTTTGTTTGTTTTTTTTCTTTAATAATTTCACAATGACTTAGAAACAAAAATCCAAGTAATCTGGAATGCAGTAAATGAATAACAGAGAGGCATTGCAGATTGTAACATAGCTTTTTGTATCCAGAAAAAGATGCTTTATTCAGAAAAATTATTCCCAGCAAAGTATTTCCTTGTTTCTTATTAGGAGGCAAGAAGAGGTTTTCCATGACAGAAAGGGTGCTCTCTTCTCTCAAAAATTTTCTTATTTGCAATTATTAATCAAAAATTGCTTGTCTGGCCCTTTCAGGGACTATGTTTAAAGGCACAGTCCTTCAGAAGTGTGTGCAGTGTCATGCAATTTGTTACTTCACTTAGCTGATGGCCTACAGATAGCATAGTCAGGCATCACAGAGCAGCATCCTACCAGTCTGGTCTGTCTAAACTCTTGAAAATATTTTCAATAGTATCTTGCCATTTGAGTATAACAACCAACTCTTAACTAGCCTGTAGAAACACATAATTAGTACATCCTACAATACAATATTTTAACAGGAAATCAAGGCAAGATGCGAAGCAAAGATTTCTGTACAGATTATACAAATCTCAAAATGCAGGTGATGATAACATCGTGCTGAATTCCTGCCACAAGTAATCAGGTTTGCTCATTCCAAAAGAGGACATTAAAATTTCTCTATTACATCTAAGGAGCATTGACAGGTGGAAAGCCAGTGATTGCTGAATTGATTGGCATTCTCTTTCCATAGATTTCAATACATTTGCTTGCATGGTACACTACTTGAAGATGGAAGTCTTGCCCATGCAGGAGCAGGCTGTCCCAATGTGATAAAAGGTGAGCCAGTGGGGTAGACAGCCAGCCTGGCTGAACAGGGATCTTTTGAAGGAAATTAGGGAAAAAGAGATAGCTTATCAACTATGGAAAAAAGGACAGACTACTCATGAAGAGTTTATAGGTATAGTTAGGTCAAATAAAAAGAAAATTAGAGAGACAAAGGCACAATTTGAAGTTAATCTGGCCACTTCAGTTACGGACAATAAAAAGTCTTTCTACAAATACATCAGTTGCAAAAGGAGCGGGGGTTGGGGTGGGGAGGAGATGCCAGGAGAAGGGAAGAGGGTTGGGAAGGAAAACCTTCATTCCTTCTTGTTTATGAAGGGAAACATAGTTATCAAAGAGGAGGAAAAAGGTGAGGTACTTATCACTTTCTTTGCCTCAGTTTTCAGCCTGTTGAGCCACCTGGATCCTCACAAGTCTATGGGATCAGATCGGATCCACCCAAGGGTGATGAGGGAGCTGGTAGAGAAGCTCACCAAGCCACTCTCCACCATTCACCAATAGTCCTAGCTCTCTGGGGAGGTCCCAGGTGATTGGAAACTGGTGAATGTCACCCCAATCCACAAAAAAAGGCTGCAAGGAGGAGCCAGAAAACCACAGGCCTGTCAGCCTAACCTTGATCCCTGGCAAGGTTATGGAGCAGATCATCCTGAGTGCAATCACACAGCCCCTGCAGGATGGACAAGGGATCAGACCCAGCCAGCACAGGTTTAGGAGGGCCAGGTCCTGTCTGACCTGCCTGACCTCCTTTTATGATCAGGTAACCTGCCTGGTGGATGAGGGGAAGGCTGTGGATATGGTCTACCTGACTTCAGCAAAGCCTTTGACAGTGTCTCCCATAACATGCTCCTGGAAAGGCTGTCAGCCCACGGCTTGGGCAGGTGCTCTCTCTGCAGGGTTAAGGGCTGCTGGATGGCTGAGCCCAGAGAGTGGTGGTGAACAGGGCTGCATCCAGCTGGCAGCTGGTCAGCAGTGGTGTCCCCCAGGGGTCAGCACTGCGCCCAGTCCTGTTTAACATCTTTATTGATGATTTAGGTAAGGGGATTGAGTCCATCATTAACGAATTTGCAGATGACACCAAGCTGGGAGGGAGTGTCAACTTGCTGGAAGGCAGGAGGGCTCTGCAGAAGGACCTGGATAGGCTGGAGAGATGGGCTGAATACAACAGGATAAGGTTCAACAAGGCCAAGTGCCACAAGTGCACTTTGGCCACAACATCCCCATGCAGCACTACAGGCTGAGGAGAGAGTGGCTGGAGAGCAGCGAGGCAGAAAGGGACCTGGAGGTGCTGATTGACAGGAGCGTGTGCCCAGATGGCCAAGAAAGCCAATCATATCCTGATCTGCATCATGAATAGTGTGACCAAGAGGTCCAGGGAAGTGATTCTTCCCCTGTACTCAGCACTGGTGAGACCACACCTTGAGTCCTGTGTTCAGTTCTGGGCACCTAAGGTCAGGAAGGACATTGAGGTGCTGGAGTGGGTCCAAAGAAGAGCAACGAGGCTGGTGAAGGGACTGGAGCACAAGTGCTGTGAGCAGAGGCTGGGGTAGCTGGGGTTGTTCAGCCTGGAGAAGAGGAGACTCAGGGGTGACCTTACTGCTCTCTACAACTACCTTAAAGGAGTTTGTCACCAGGTGGGAGTTGGTCTCTTCTCCTAGTCAACCAACAATAGGACAAGAGGGGACGGGCTTAAGCTGTGCAAGGGAAGGTTTAGGTTAGACATTAGGAAGAAATTTTTTTACTGAGAGAGTAATCAGGTATTGAAACGGCCTGTCCAGAGAGGTGGTTGATTTGTTGTCCCTGGAGGTTTTTAATGTGAAGACTGGATGTGGCACTGGGTGCCATGGTCTAGTAAGAATGATGGTTGGATCGAAGGTTGAGCTGGGTGATCTCAGAGGTCTTTTCCAACCTGGTTAATTCTATGATTCTACAATTCTACCTGTAAATCTACTCTCTTGGCCCTAGACTGGTAGTCCAGCAATAGAAAAGCAAGTAAGTAACAGTTGTTCGTTTCAAAATTCTTTGTATGATTATTACAATATAAAGGGGTCATGCAGTCATAAAACAAATGAAGTGCCAAACTCCTTCATAATCAGGAGCCTACTAAAAAAAAATTATGTTTTAACATGAAAGACTACAACTTTACCTGACCAAATATAAGCAAAAATAATTTTTGTTACTTTTTTTCATACCTGAGAAGTATGTCCTTAAATCTTTAATATCAACAGCTAATTTACAATAAGGGACTAAGATGCCTCTTCCTTCTTGCCAGTTTTCCCTTCATTACAAATGTTTTCACCCACCTTTCCTTATCCTGAGCCTACGGAACACATTTTTGAGAATTTGGGGCTCTGTGGTATCATTTTGGAGTGGTTTAACTCAGCCAAGGGACAGGAACTGGATGCCCACAGTGACCACTCACGTAGAAGATAGGAAATGTGACTCAGAGCAAAATACCTCCAAGTTCTTGTCTGCCATCTCACTTCTCAACAGGAGGGTACTATGGGACTTGACAATGGATGAGCCTCTACAGGGGATTTAACAGCAGCGTTTTCTATCCCATTCATATAATTTTAGATAGGTCTGTTTAGCTTCTGGTCTCCAAGATAACAGCGTGCAAAAGAAAATATTTGTTTGAGGTAAAATGTTGATTTACTGGGGAACATAATAGTTACAATAGACATGAGCTTAAAATAATGTCAAGCTTCACTGGAAGCGTTCTGTAGAATTGGTCTCCTCTATTTATTTTTATTATTAAAATGTTTGAGTTGGTGTTTNAAAAAAAAAAAAATCAGAAAAAAACCCAGAAATTAAATAATCTGCTCGATGTGATAATCACGTCATATTATTTTCTTTGACTTGTTTTTGGTTCTATTATCAGTGCATATTGGACAGTCCTTTTGATGTGATTGTGGTCTTACATTAGTTTCATGTGTTTTTCAGACTCAGGGATATTATTATTCTACTGGAAGGAGAAGACTGTAATCAGGTTTTCCATCTTTCTGTATAGTACAATTGTCATAAAGGATTTGTTTTCTTTGTAGCTCACAATTTTCTTTCTTGGTCAATATGCACTGTGACTGGCAACTTTATGCTCTGTTGTACTTGGTTGGTTCCTGTTAATTATCTTAAATTGACGTGACATATTTTATTGAAATACATAATAAAACCAGTTGCAATGAAGAGAAGAGTGCACAGTAACCCTTACCAACATAGCTGATGTTTCTGGAAGCTACATGTAAAAATCACTGCTGGACTTCTACGTCCCTTCTAAGTGAAACAACAAATATTAAAGCTGCTTTTGCAATAAAAGAGTAAACATTTCAAATGCCAGTAAGCAGCAAGAAATTTTAATAATCTGCTATGCTGCAAAGAAAACTACAAGAACTGTGGAGGCTGACCCAGTAAATCACACACAACTAACAAATAGGTTAAGCCATTTAGAGACACATAAGTATTTCACCTATGGATTTAAATTTCTCTGAGTGCTAAGGAAAATATGCTATGCTTTCTATACGTTTCTCCAAACATTTCTATTATAGACCTGAATCGAGACCCATGATCTGTATGTATGATATTAATTCTTCTTGACCTACAATTACATCAAGAAATTTAAGAGATATTCACACAGAAAAAACAGAATAGCTACTTAATACAAAAATTATTTTTAAAGTGGATATGTATCACTACTTCTCAGTAGTCCTGGGGGGCAGTCAGATATAAGATAAATTAAGGAGAACAATTCAAAATCATGCATGCAAACATTGTTCACCTATTTGCATAAATGCTATTGCCTAACCCGTTTTCATTGCAGTTAGAAGGCTCAAATTTTGTTCTAATCTTACAATACTAACATTAGAACCAGGCATTTAAGGTGGGAGAAAAGCTATGTGTGAGGAAGCAGGATCCACAGTGCTACCTCCCCTACGTTTCGTCCAGAACTCCTCCACTGAGCACAGATCACAGAGCGGAGAGAACCTGGACCCAACACTGTTCTGTCAAATCCCATCCTTCTGGCGTACAGAACCGTTGCCCCAAAACAAAACACAGATGGTAAGATCCAAAATGTTTTCATCTCCAGAGATTCTCAGGGTAGAAAATAAGCTAGGTCCTTTTCACAGTGCAGCATTGAGCTTTCTCAGAGCTTTTTCTTTCACCCAGAAATTTCTCCAAAAATGGCCATAATGTTGTCTTATTTTCCTAACATATTGCATTGAACTTGTGTGCTTGTTTTGCAAGGATTGTTCTGTAAGAAGTGCCCTGTAGGAGTTTGTTTCACTGTGGTTCTTTTTTTTTTCCCCCTGGATTTCAGAGATGAAGCTTTCAAATACCGCCCAATACTACAGTTGAGAGTTGATTCATTTGCTTTAAGCTGTTACGGTGTGGCCTTGGGACCTGTCTGAAAAAAATTACAAATTCCAGTCACTTCTTCACTAGAAACTTATTCTTTTACAATCTGCTCTTTTACACTGTTTCAGTAATTGACTTTTCCCTTTAGCACTAGTTTAGTGGAAATGGTTTTAAAAACCCATGTCACAGAAGGACTGCTTAAGTTTTAGATTACATTTTCAAAGGTTCCTATTTATTCTTTTAATTGCCCTTTAGCTCCTGATTATTCATAAGCAAAACCACATTGTTTTTCCTTCACTTGCCAACTTTGGTGAGAGATGTAAACTGCTGGACCATTCACTCTTCTGAAAGGCAGAGGGTTTGGAGTCACTTTCTCTTGTACATTAAGATTAAAGTGATCAATCCCTCTGAGAAATTCTTAGCACACAAGTGTTATTTACTGTAAACTAAGTTTGCAAAAAATATTAATTGTCACTCTGTCTATTTTGGTGCACTTTTACTATTTATAATTATTTTTTGAAAATACTTTTAAACAAAATCCACTGGGATTTTTTTGCCTTCAGCTGTCTGAAAGTCAGGACTGTACAGCTATTTCTTCTGGCACTTTTTCCACTGTCCTGCTCAGACAGTGCCCTGAGCCTTGGAGAAACCTAATTTTGATACGGGATTTGAGATTTTTAGAAAGTATTCTTGGTCCGAGGAGGGCTTTAAATAAAACAACCAGAGAAATGGACAGAAAGTGTTGCTAAACACAGGAGTTTCTCTTCCAGGTATGTAAAAGTTTTCTTTCCTCTTTTCCCTAAGGAATGGCTCACAGACAAAACAAGAGAATCAAATAACAACCAGTTTGCAGACTTGTTCTTCAACCTCATGCAGATGGATAAGTCTGCAAGCATGAAGTGCCATATGCCAGGGCCCCCACCCCTAACAAACACACACACTTGTGCATCTCTTTGCAGCCCTGACAGAAGAGCTGGTGTATTTCTGCAGCTAGTGTCTGTCAGCTCTTATAACTGGGTATAGATTACCAGTTTCTTCCCTGAAACCACAGTAATTCTCTATCTGTCTGAGATATATTCTTCTAAAAAATCCTTTACAAAGTATATACTTCTGGATTTAAAGTCAGCAAGACACTCTTTTAACCTGTTTCACCTTTCTCCGAAAAGATGAGTGACCCCTTAGAGGTGAGGGTGTAAACTCATTCACTAACACTTCAAAGAAGAAATCTCATCCATCAGAAAAGCTGGTCATGAGGCGTAGTGCAAGCTCCATTTCCCAGCACAAAGTCTGTTACCTTTGGATGAGAAAAATGCAGAGCAACCTCGTCAGTGGCCCAAGCCACACGTTATGAGCTGCCAGTTGCCTGCCTCGTGCTGCCTCATTCCTAATGCCTCATTGTTTAAAACATCTTCCATTTTAAACAGCAATATGCATGACTTATGCCCTGATTCTGCTCACACTGAAGTTCAGGACAACTTTATAATTAATTTAAAACAAGTAGGATGAGGTCCTGAATCTTTTTAATTGCAAATTTTGTTAGTCAGATGAATCATTTTATAGTGCATGAATTATCCATCCAAATACACACTGGTTTCTCAAAGCAGTTTTATCCATTAAGCCATGTTTAGTTTCAAAGTTAGTATAATAAGGGTCATCTCACCCGAATTCTGAATTCACCCTATACTCTAATCATCAGCAGTTGAAGAAAACATGGAGGATAGAAGATTGACTTTGACTAAATGCATTAACCTCCTTGAAATTTTAATTTGAACTGTTTAGTGATTATGTATATAACCTTCCTCTGTTCCTTCTGTGCTACACTGCTTTCTCTTTTTTCAAAGCTTTATCCAGATTGCCTTCACATGAGTAGCTAGAGGGAAAACTTGTAATTACTCTCATCTTAGGATAATCCTACTCTTTAAAACAAATCACAACAGTTACATCACTCTTCCGTGTATTGAGTTAATGAAATGGAGGGATATACATGAGAATTCCTCACCAACAGTGGATTTGGCATAGCTGCAGCCCACCATTTGGACATCTCCATAGGGTTCAGGATCCTAAACATTTACCAACACAACAACACTAACACTTTTAATTTGAGAAAAGCTTACTCAGCAAGTACCCAGGTAGGAGCACTAAGACCTTCTGTTCTACAAATCAGAGAACATGTAGGACTGGACTAATTGGATGAAGGAGTGGGAACTGCCCCATTAGTTATGCCATTTCGTGATTTCCCCAGTACTCCATGATTCTCCCTCTAAGATCTCTGGCTGGTCTAGATCCTCCACATCAGATCCACATATATAGAAATTGTTATGAGTTGAATCCTGCAAGATGTGAAGAAGTTCAAAGAAAATTCAGTCCTGTTGATAAATCTCAAGTACTGCTCAACATGGTAAAGGTCAACAGCTTCCAGTCTGCATAATAAACTTTAAAAAAAANAAAAAACAAACAAACAAACACCAAACATCAATGTGTAATTAGTGACCCCGGGTTGTATCAGCAAGCAGTAATACACTACAGGTATGAGAGCTGACATGGAACTGATGTGCCCCCTTAGGAAAAGCAGTGTATTTTTTTCACAGGGCAGTGCAGTGGGAACAAACACCCTCTTTTCTTCTTCAGGAAGAAGTTGCTGGTATGGCTGCATGGTAGCCATGCTTCACTTGGACTACTTAAAAGAGCAGCTCCTTGTAAGCATCCTGTGCCATCCTGCTGATGGGAAAGCGGTGAGCAGTGCTTCCAAAGTGACAAAAGCTCAGGAAGAGTGCAGTGATACTAGTCTAGGTTTGTAAGGAGCAGAGGAGTTCCTGGACAGTCTTGCCTATCTTGCCCTGGACTCAGTGCTCTCCCCTGACAGGGCAGCAGGCAGAGATGGCCCTCACAATATTTTGAAGAGCAGTAGGCATGTGTCACAGACCCAATTCCTGCTAAAGTCTAATAGAACCCATGTTTTCATTAAACTATTTAACATGATAGCTGAAGTTTGAAACTTATAGGACTGATTTTCATGTTATTACCTTTGTATACCTCAGTTACAGTTCCACTGAAGCCAGTGACAAAACCAAAATCAAGAAGGTTAGTATCAGTTTCTTAAGGGATCCCTGCAGCAAAAGATTCGACCCTGATAATAAAGAAAATATATTTCATTCTTAAGGAGGACAGACTGAGCCTTTTTAAATTTACAGTGTGAATTTTCCCAGATAGAACATAACAGGAGTTTCAGGATGAAAGGTTTCCTATAAGTACATAAATTGCCACATGACATGTCCCAGTATTCTGATTTAACCTACTATTTGTCAATGCTATGGTGCGGCTAGAAGTTCATCCATCAATAAACAGGGAAAAAATCTCATTGTTTCTAGCTTCTGTCAAGCAACTCTTTTCCTTCTGTAAAAGGCAACTAATACATTTTGATGCTAGCATGTTCAGTTATATATGATGTATATATGACTTTGCAAGTCATATGGAACTTCTGTATTCAGATATTCCCTTGCAACCTGAGTGTTTCTATGGCAAACAAGTAAAGATCCAAAGTAATTTGGTGACTGTGCAGAGTGTGTGCATTTTAATTATTGCTTTTCTTGTCTCCTTGATCTCACTGAAACTCTAAAATAAAACTAACAATTCACACTCTGAAATAGTTTAATTTAAATAGGCACTAGAGGACCGACATGTTTAAACTAGATTCATCTCTTCATCACTTAGCCAAAGTTAGGCTATGAAGAGAGGGCCTTCCTATCCAACATTCTAGACATGCTGACTCCAGAGGACTGCCTTCAGACTAGCTACCAGAACCAAATCAGGTTTCCTGCTTCAAACACTCTGTAACTACTGCAAATGGTGCAATCTGCTCTAAGGAAGATTTTTTTTTTTTAAATAGAGATGAGAGCTCAGAAGACAGCTCTCAAGACCGTGCTAGATAAATACAGAAATACAGACACTAAAGATTTTCACATCTCAAGAAGCCTGCGAATTGTATGCCTTAGGATGAGTGTTGAAGGACAGGGACATAGCAAATTGTTGGAGGACAAGGACTGTGGTGGTTTTCACCCAGTGTCCACCCAAACCTCCAGGCTCCCCCCCCACCTTTTCCCAGAGGGAAAGGGAAAAAAGGAAAAAAAAAGGCAAAAAACCAGCTGAGAGATAATGGAAAAACAACTCAGAGTAGCTAAATACTTAAATTTATTACTAACAAGATAAGAACTAAAACTAGAAGCACTAAAACTAAAAAGTAAGAAATAAATCGGTCTTAAGAACACTCCTCCCACTCCTCCCTCCAGCCAGCAGTCCAAGAGAGCAGGGA
The DNA here is from genome assembly GCA_013399695.1 of Formicarius rufipectus. Lineage (NCBI taxonomy): Eukaryota > Metazoa > Chordata > Aves > Passeriformes > Formicariidae > Formicarius > Formicarius rufipectus. The sequence continues at coordinate 64,361 of VXAU01003424.1, read as the reverse complement.
ATGGGAGTTTCGCAGGTGGTGGTTGTTGCCGCTGCCATTGCTCTTGTCCTGTGGGTCACTCCACGGGGTGCAGTCGGGTCTCTGCACCCCGATGGTTTCCGTGGGCTGCAGTTGGGACAACGTGCTCCACCACGGTCTTCACCACGGTCTGCAGGGGGGCCGAAGCTCTTAATCTTTCCCCTGCTCCTGTGGGGTCCCTCCCATGGGAGACAGTCCTCAAACTTCTCCATCATGAGTCCACNGGGGGGGGAATAGCTTTGAGTCCTTCCCCCACCCCACCCCCACTCCAGCGTGGGGTTCTTGCTTCACCTCCTCCTGCTCTTCTGACCTTGGTCTCTCTCTGTCTGCGTTGTTATCTCAAAGCTGGAATTTTCAACTGCGCAAACACTCCAGTTCTTGAATATGTATCACAGAGGCGTAACTATGATTTTAATTAACTCAACAGGACAGGAGAAACTTCTAGCAGCTTCTAACAGAAACCATCCCGGAAGCCGCCCCTCCTTCTACTAAAATTCAGCTACAGAAACCCATGACAAGGACATAGCAAATAAGCAGGAAAACAGAACAGCAGCTCCCCATTGTGATATTTCTTTTCTGTCATTCTTTCTTTTTGGTTTCCAGACAGGACTCTGTGCATACATGAGTGTGTAAACACAAAACTGACTGACATTTTAGTATTTCTTGCTTGGCTGTTGTTTGAGTGGAAGAATGGGAAGGGAAGGCTGCTTCTTGCTTTCTCAACTTTCCTCCTCTGTTAGGACTATTTCCTTCATTGGAAACTGGCTGGAAGGCACATCTGTATAGCTGATAGCCAACCAGTAGAGGGACATAAAGATAATTTATTTGCAAATAGAAGGGACAAAGATGCATGTTGGAAATGAGATGTAAAAAGTGCCCAGCAAGGTGCTTGCAAGAAATACTCTGTAGAAAATTAGTGAAAACAACTAGGAAATATAAGATCATTATAGAACTCATCTGAGAGCATAGATTTGCTAATGAAAAGTACACATGGTATAATATTAGGAGTCATTATTAATACAGGAAGATTGAAATATCATGCAGAAATTACTTCATGACCTCAAGATCAGGGATAATTCGGGCTGGTTATATGAATTCATACAAGGTCCAAAATAATGTAAATGTAAATGTCTAGAACTTCTTCTGTAACCTCACAGAAGATCATTTGGAATTTACAAAGGCATGCTAGATAATGCCAGATTCTGTAATACCACCAGTGAAACACAGCCACAAAACAAAGTAAATTCTCTCTTAGGATACAATAGGGACTATTTCATGACAGAATTATTAGTGCTATTGCAGAAGAAATGAGCTGCAGCACTTCTTGAACTCTGCCTACAGTATTGTCATGAATGTGAAGATTAACTCAAGGTTATGTGAAAGGTAATGTGAAAGGCTGTCAGCATGCAGATAAGACTAAATTTGTCTGGACCACTTGGTCTGCTAGGCTGGAGACTGAGGAAAAAAAGGTGACTGATGTCTATGAATAGGCTGAAAAAACAAAGTGAAAGAGAAGAGGTGTTTGACAGAGAAGATGAAGCTGTCATTAAGAAAGGGATAAAATTAACATGGGTAAGTGCAATTTCACCACAGGAGGGAGGTTGCAAAACTGCATCAAGTGCATTGTGTATGCAAGCATCTTGATACAAGCAGAAAAGTCATGGCAGTCAGATGAAGTCCTCAGTGACTGGAAAAAGGGAAATATTGTACCCATGTTTAAAATAGTAGAAAGGAGGACCCTAGGAGCTACCAGCTTGTCATCCTCACTCAGACCTGTGCTTGGGAAGTTTATGGAACAAATCCTTCTAGAAGCCAGGCTAAGGCATATGAAAGACAGGGAGGTGATTGGTGACAGCCAGCACAGCTTGAGCAAGGGCAAGGTCTGATTGAAGAATCTAGTGGCCTTCCACAATGGAGTGACTCCATAAGTCAATAAGGGAAGTGTCACAGACATAATTTATCTCATATTATGTAAAGCCTTTGACACAGTACCCTCCCCCTACCACCTACCACTACCCTTCTTTTTAAACTGGACAGTTGGATTTGATGAGTGGACTGCTTGGTGGATGAGAAATTGGATGATCACATCCAGAGAGCAGTCATCAATGGCTCAGTGTCCAATTGGACATCAATGGCAAGTGTAGTGGTCCATACTTGAACCAGTATTGTTTAATAGTCAACTGAGCCCTCAGAAAGTTTGAAGACAGCACCCAGCCAAGCATTGTGACTAACACAGCTGAGGAACAGGACACCATTCAGAGGAACCAAGACAAGCCTGAAAAGTGGGGACATGTGAACCTCAGGAGGTTCATCAAGGCCAACTGCAACGTATTGCACCTATATCAAGGCAATCCCTGGTAACAAGAGAGGGACTTGGGATACTGGTAGATGAACAGCTCTACATGACCCAGAAATGTGTGTTTGCAGTCCAGAGCAAGTCCATCAGAGGGAAATAAATATGATGAGGGGACTGGACATCTCTCTTAAAAGGAAAGACAGAGGCATCTAGGCCTGTCCAGCTTAAAGAATAGACAACTGATAAGGAATCTCATCAGTGTGTATGAGTATTGTGACTTAGGAATGGCATTCTCCAATTTAGTACTCCTGCTAAAACCACACATTGTTTCTCCTGCGGCTGGAGGCACAAAGGCAAAGATCACAGGTTGAGGTAAAAACAACTTACTGGAAACAGCAATGAGACAAGAAAAGAAACAATTAAAGCAACAATATTTAATAGCAAAAGTCATAAAAGAAAGAAACATTTTATATAGAAAACCCCCAACAATAAATAATACCAGAGAGCTTCCACTGCCATATTTTCTCAACCTGAAGCAACCTTCTCCTTGGAAGCAAGAGTCTATTTCCCCTGCCCCTGGTAAGGATGTGAGGTGGTGTAGAATAACCACTGTGTCCTAGTAATGCTGTATTCCAGCTACTACAAAAATTACCCCTGTCCTGGCTGGAACAAGAACTATAAATATCTGAAGAGAGAGTGCCAAGAGGACAGAGCCAGGGTCTCCCTGGTGGTGCTGAACAATAGGGAAAGAGGCAAGAGGAAGTAACTGGAGCACAGGAAGCTCCACCTGAACAGGAGGGAGAATTTTACAGTATGGGTGACTGCACACTGAAACAGATTTTCCAAAGAGGTTGTGGAGTCTCCCTTATTTGGAGATATTCAAGAACCATCTGGACAGAATCCTGTGCCATGTGCTCTAAGATGACCCTGCAGGAGCAGGGAAGTTGGACCAGATGATCTACTGTGGTGCCTTAAACTTCACCCATTCTATGTTTTTGTGATTCTATGATTCTGAAGATGTCTCTGCTCATAGCAGGGTGATTCAACTAAATGTCCTTTAAAGGTCCCTTCCAACCAGAACCATTCTATGAAAACATATGACATGAGATATGAGAGGGAGACAGTTGGAATAGCGCAGGAAATTAGATTGACTGACTTCCACTGATGAGATGTAGCAAACTCCTTTCAAAACTGTAGGATATCAGAATATCATAGAAACATTAAGGAAGGTCACCAAAACCAGTTGCTACTTGAGTGTTACCACAAACACCAGAGGTCCATGACTGCTAACTAAAAAAATCCCCTTGCTAAAGAATTTCTTCATTTCTCAGGAAAGCAAGAAAACTTTGGCTCTAAAAAAAATTAATAGTTCTGCTTCTCAAAATATTTTTAATAGTGGAATAACTCTTCAGTACCAAAGTACAACCTGGGTAAGAAACAAATTTACATTGATTATCTTCCATTTCCATAGCATGTCAGTCTGTCAGTTGTATTACTCTGCAGACATCAATGTTAGTGTCAGAGTTTAACAGGACTGAAAACCTGATATTCTTTCATAAATGGATTCCTACAAAACTGGCTTGTAATCTATGTCCTAGACACAGGCAGTGTCTTTCAAAGAGTTAACAGGAACAGTTCTTTAAATGCCATCTTTAGCCTGACTTGGTGTCCCTGTTCCCTTTCAAAAATAAAAGTTTAATAAAAGAAGCTTTATAAATTCTTCTAAGAGTATTAAAAGGGAAGTGGTAAGGAAGGGGCAAGTGGATCTTGCTTAGATAAAATCAGTAATGTGCTATTGCAAGGGAATTTTCTCCACACAAAAGAAATAGATTACTGCAGAATACTTGCCCCTTCTTGTTGACTTGCTTCATTGTTGTTTTGAGTCACCTTACAAACAGAGGTCTGTTTGGTGAAAAAAATGACTGGTGAAAGAGAATGAAAGAATATATGTAAGTTATAATACCTCATTGGTAGGTATTCTTCATGAATCCTTTGAAACTGATCTCTGAGTGCTCATAATTTGGATTTCCCCAGTTCACTCTTCATTCCTGCGATGCAACTGTCAGAGATGAATTGAAACAGGGGAAAAAGAGAGCTAACACTTGCCTCAAATTTTCCAAGCCTAACTGTTTAAAATAACAATCGGTCACTACATACCTAAGAAAGGCTTCTTTTCATGATATTACACGTAGGGATATTGGAGGTAACTAGACTTGCTGAATTCAGTCTCTGGAAGTTGGTGAGGTACAGACAAACATAGAGCATGTGGATTTCATGTATTTATTAACTTTTTTGCCCATTATTTCTTACCAAAATGAGAGGTTTACAAGGATGTTTGGAAAGATTTGCCAGAGTTTGTCTGATCTCAGGCACAGTCTGGTCTCATGCACCTGTGAAGGATCACTTCTGGGCAGGACACTGCAGACTATTTGCCTTTGTCCAGTCAAGACAGAGCTGTCCTTCAAAGCTCCATGGTCCATGGGGCTGCAGCAGATAGCCTAGTCAGAGTGGGGTTTTGGGGAACTCCACTCACAAAGGGACAGAGGAAGACATGGACTACTTAGAAGAAGCTGTGTAAATTTGACTGCCCAGAGCACTGCTTAGCCAAGATGGAAGCTGAAGTGGGAGTGGTGGTTACAAACTCAGCCCACACAGGGATATTCTGCAGGAAACTATTCTGACTCAAACCAAAATTTTCTCAAAACTGAGCTCTGTTTCAATACTTTTATGATAGAAACATTTTTATAATAGAAAGTTGAAACTGTTGACAGCATGGAAATTTTCCAGGCTGAAGGCTTACAGAAGGAAAAAATGTGAAACTCAATTTTCTGTCACAAAAGCACATGTACAGAGAAGGTTCCAGACATATTATGTATTTCTTGAAGGCCTCCTTCAGTTATTGAAATACCAAACACTCAAACACTGTCACGCAAGGGTGCCAAGAAGCTGCAGAGAATGTCACTTTGGCCTGAAATTAAGGAAAACATTTACAAAGTTAAAGAACACAGTTTCACTCCTATAGGTCTTTGTTTAGTTTCTATCTATAGCCCTTCCTTGTTCAGTTTTGGTTTACAAAATAGAAAGAGACTATTCTCATGTTTTCTACTACCCGCTGTGGTGCGGTTTCTTAATTTGCATGAATAAATCCTGACACAGTCTGGAGTCCATGACTGACTGACTTAAGCAGCAGACAAGCTCACTGTGTTTATGAGAAGCTTTTTAGTTCAAACAGCTCAGCTGATTATAATAATGCCTGCTAATTGCAAATATCAGAGTACTGCCATGAGAAAGTGGCAGAGCCTGGGTATTGTGGGAACTACAGCTAGTACACCAGGCCTTGCAGGGTTCCTACACAGAACTGGCAACAGGATGAAACACTGCAAGAAGAAAGAAGTCACTACTGAATGGAAGTTTTCCATGTTCAGCAGAGACATGGCCTCCACTGTTCAAATCTCAAGGAAATTGGCAAATCTCCTGCAAATTATTGAATATTGCTTACAATGACTGGTTAAGAGCACTCAGATGTCTGGCTTACATTTCTACCTGTTTGGATAGCCAAATATAACTCGCCTGTGCTGTCAGACTAGATGTGTATGCAAACTCAGGACACAAGCAGCTCTTAAACTCTGCACAAAGCTTTGAAGCTGCATGGCCAGGAACAGCAAAGGCTGTTGCAGGCTAGCAAGGACCGAAGGGCAGCCCCAGTATAACACTGCCCATGACGCACAGTCCCACAGGGGCTGTGCACATCATGCAGAGCTAGGTCTTAGTGACAGGGTCCTTCAACAGGCCCATACACAACAGGGAGCTCAGGCAGGAGCAAAGGAGTTGAATTCACAGATACAGCTGAAGGCAAGGCTGCAACATGGGTCCAAAGTCCTTCCTGCCAATATGGCCAAAGGCAGGACTGAAAACAAGCTGCAATATATGCCTGGGATCCACCCAGGAAACAGACTAACCACAAACATGTCCAGGAATCATTGGGGAGACAGAGTTGGAGACAGGGACATCCCTAACTCCGGGCAAGGATACACTGAGCTCAGGCCCAAGTCCAAATGTGATTCCCACATCCAGGGACATGGAGCAAGCTCCATAGTGGAGGCTCAGGTGGGGCTCCCCTCAGGGCCAGTAGCATGTACTAGAATCTTCTGGTCCCAGGCATTAGAGCCTGCCCCTTCCTTGTGCTTATATGGACCTTCAAAAGGACATTAGGTTTTGTCCTATCAATGTGGAGTTTTGTGGCTTTTTTTTTAAACAAATGCCTCAAGAACCCTGACATTGGGATAAAAATATATTCCAGGATTTTCTAAATTTTTAGCCTTACACAGAAGTATTAAACAGACAGATTTCTTATGACATCTAGGCAGAATACTGTAAGCCTGGCAGATCTCCTGTATTTGATTTTGTCTTGATTACTTTGCCATGTGCCAGGACAACTACATCTCTCAGACCTTCACTGCAGTGCAGTACAGTATCCTCCATCTAGGATCTCACAAGACATCTCCCATTACCTTGCTTCACTGCTGTGTAGTCCTACCAGGGACTGTGCCCATGGCAAGAAAAGGACAGGGTTTAAGATGCAGTACTTTCACTGGGTAGGCAAGGAGCAGGAACCCAGAAGAGCTCTGGATGTAGAGAAGTTCTCATAGGCAGTACTGCCCCCACCCACAGCAACACGCTGTCACTGCCCCTTCAGATAGTAGGTCCAAGAGAATTTGTCAGGGCTCGAAGGTCAGCAGCATGAGTTGCTGGTTTTCACACAGGTCTTCCATTACTTCTGCAGTGACCTTCAATTTTCATGAGATAGTGAGGCACTTGTTGCAACAAAATTGCCTAACCTTCTCTGGCTCAGGTGGTGTGAAGCACTGGCAGAAATTTGTGCACCTCTGTAGTTCGTATTTTTTGGCTGCATTTAACAAGTTATTTTCAGCTTCCTCATTTCCAGCAGCACATTGCACACTCCTTCAAATTAGAGCTGTGAGAGCCTGAATTCCTGAGAGGTTTGTTCACTGTTTATACCAATAATTTGTGGAGATTAAAAGCCTGTCAGAAAGAGACCAATGGAGATTTAAGGGATTGTTTTCTAGAGTCATTCTGAAATGACAGTTAATGTGCAGAGAGATTTCCATCATACTCTTCCAACCAAAAAAACTTCTAATGTACTCTAAGATAGATTTCACGTACAAAACACACTCCATATATTACGAAACATATTTCTGAAGATATACTTACTTAATTTTTTATACAATTCTACTAATACATATATCAATTTTGGAGCTACAACTTTTTCTGTCATCCCATTCTGCTCATGAATGGTATAGAAAAGAATCACGCACCAGTCTTGTAAAGTATCTTACATATATTAGAGTAACAGGCTTGTGGACCTATCTTATGTTTACTATAACAAGGAGAATCTCACATAAATCTCAAAAACTGCCTGTACTTTGTTACACTTCATTCCTCTTTATGCAGAAACATGAGCATGACCCTGAAAGATGGGTCAGAGGCTTCTTTAATAACAAGATTCAACAGCAAGAAATACATACAAACCAAATACAGGTTTCAGCTAAGCAGTATAGTAATAACGTAACTAACATTTAGGTTAACCTAAGTTTTAATGGTGACTTTCTCTACAGTAGTGTGTGAAATTAAAAGCTAAAAAACAATTAAATGGTTGAGCAAACCATACACATCCGTTTTACCAAATGGAAAATCACTAGCTAAAAATTACTTATTTTCTTGATATTTTCCATATACCATCCTAAAATTCAGGCTTCTATAGCAAGAAAAGTGAGAACTCAAAATATTTTTGCTATTCTTAATCTGATTTAGACTACAACTGTGACAGCAGTACAATATGCTTTAAATGAAGGTGTATGAAGCATTAAGTAACAGTGGTATCATTTTTTCATAAGCTGACAGTATTTGGTTGAAAAAAAATTCAGCTGTAGATGTGTGACTGTCTTGATCTCTTGTTCCACCACAGTAAAGGGCAATAAGCCACCAAGAAGCAGCTGGGTTAGAACAGGAACTAATTCCTTAATACCAAATGAGATAAAAATCTCAAACAACAAGGTATCTCACATCTTTTGTATGAAAACACGATGCTCCCAATTCATTGTCAGAACAGTAGGTGAGCTCAGCTTCTTGCATTAGAACATATATTCCTGGGGCTAAAGGATGATCTTGGAAGAAAAAGGCATCAGGACAAGGGAAGATCTGCTCAGAAAAATGCTTATGGTCAGAGCTGAATGGATCTGAAGCATGTCTTGAGGAGAGATAGGATTTTATCCACGAGCCTGGCCTCCTGAAATATATGTTCATTCACTTTCTTGTCTGGAGAAGAGCTGTGCTTTTAATCTTGCTTTGTTGTCTGTACAAGAAACTTTGTTTAATTGGTATTGCAGTTTCTCTTCTCTAGTTGGTCTGCTTTGGGAGGTAGTCTTACTCAGCACCATCACCTTCTCCAGTTACCAAGTGCACACAGCCTTTCTCTTTATTTCTCTTTCCACAGTTTTATTTCCTTACATACTGGTATACCTACATGTCAGCTACACATTTTTTTATCCCTTCCTTTATCTCTGTATTTTGTCCAAACAAAGTATTGATGAGGAGTGGGGATTTTGAGGGGCTTGTTTGTTTGCTTGCTTGTTTTGGGGGAGTTGGGGACCTTCTTTTGTATTTTCTTGTTATTGTTTTTCTGTTGATGGTGGGTTTTTTGGTGGGTTGTTATTTTGTCCTGAATTTTGTGTGTATAATAAAGCCTTGGGTGTTTTCATATAAAGATACTTCAAAGTGGGTAACTATATATGTTTCTGCTGAAGTTAGTGAAAACTTCAGAGGTGATGAGGTCAACCTGCACCTTGATCTCCCATGGAGCTACTGATAGTAAAAATGAGCATTTTAATTACTTCCGACTTTGCTGCCCCTGCATGTGTCCCTATCAAAATTGTTCACACACAGAAGAAAACATTATCAAGTGTTAATTATTGGAAGAGCAGCACAGGGACCATCAGGCAGACTTAAAGGACCAAGCAGTCATATGCATACACAAACAACTTTTAATGATAGATATATTTTTTTATTTATGACTTAATGGCCATGTTTGAACTATGCTGTGTTTTTAACATGCATATCTTAGCATGTATAAAAAAACAAGCTTGCTGTTTTAAGAGAATAAAATTTTCATACCAAATCTTTTTTGAAAGACAATGTTGCTGAATTGTTAATGTTCTCCCTATCAGATACCTCCAGGAAATAGTTTGAACTGTCTGATTTATAAAACACAAATTAGGAGACAAGCATCCAGTGCCCTTTTTGTCTTTACCCACTCCTTGCCTCCATTCATAATACAGATCTTCAGCTCTAAACAGACCATACAATATTAAGTGTCAGTACCTATTTATTCTGTTTTCTTTTGACATGCCTAAATGCATTCTTAATCCTAAATCCCACACCTATCAATAACAAGGGAATCTAGGTTCATCACTTCCAGCTTGCTTCCATCTTTGAATAAAATTTACACATTATTATGTACTACAATATGACATTCATTAGAACTGAACAAGTTGATTAAATGTATAGATCATCCCTCCACCTCTAATCAGATACCCTATCCTCCAAATTCATGTTTTTATGACTCAACTTCAAGTCTAAGTGAACAACACACACAACACTGAGTTTCTAAAATTCTCTGTGCTCCTGCAGCTAGTGGAAGCTCGAGTAGTATCTGCTAAGCTTAAAAACGCAAATAAATTTCCACAGCTCAATCTCCTGTCACTAAGTTTGGGTAATTACTTTTCCAATAAGTCACCATAAAGTACTGCTAAAGAAAATTGTATTACATATTATTTATGAGCATCATAAGTACACATCATATTTTGCTGTAGATTGAAAATGGAAGGTAAATACAACACACCTCTCCCTCGATTTAAGGATAAACTTTGTATACTAGAGTCTCTCTTGTAACATGCCAGAGCAAGAAAATGAAGTGTTTAATGATAATGTGTCTGTTTACAGAACATATGGATTTTCACAAGTGTTTTTGATGGAACAGCAGGGTGTTCTACATAGCAGGAAGTCCCAACCACAAGGAAGGCATGAGTGAAACAGTTAAGAGCTCATGATAAAAGGTTTGATGCAAAGCTGTGCGAAGTAAAAAGAAATAGTGTCATGAGTTTACCAGATATTAGAATGGGCTCAAATACACAAATAAAGGAGAGTGAAGAGGAAGCAAGAGACCTTGTGTCGTCCAACCATGTCTACATAGAGACACAGATTCTCTGGTCAGCAAAAGTTATACTGCTGTGTTAGGTCATAGGAATTGTAAAATAGCATGGGAGATCTTGAGGTCATCTGTATTTTCCAAATCTGTAGATGAAGATCTCCACAATTACCTTTCTTGGTAGTGCTAATGTATACTGCTCTGTGTTCCCAGACCCTGATGCCACTTGCCTCTCCTGTCTTCAACATGTTGTTTTTCGTATTAAACTGAATGTCACAGGAGGACTCTGTGTAGTTTCCAACAGGGTTTAAAACATTAGTCCCACACAGCCAAGTGGCAAGCCATATTGGCGTTGTACCTGTATCCTGTCAAGGACCACTCTGGGGTGCTGGAATCTTCTGCAGAGGCCTTCCTGAAACCCCAGCAAGTCTTGGTGACTCAAAGCTGAAATCTTCCATCAGCATTTAAAACAGGATGGGAGCAAAGAACAGGAGCAAAGCCAACACAAAACCTGCATTTTTTACTGCTTGTTTGCTTCATCCTTGTTTGCATGATAAAAGAAGCCTGTGCAGAGCTGCTTGGTATGCCTTAACAGTGGAAGACACGGTTGTGAAGGATCCATCAATGGTGTTGCAGGACTTTGGGATAGCATTTGCACAAGAGATTGGAAAAATAATCAAATAAGCGTCACTGATTAGCTGATGATCTGCTGCTGAATCACTGTTTAAAATGCTGGTCCACCCTTCAAATACTTCCCTCATGTGCTGCATTCCATTTTGCTTAATAAATGAGAAGTATTTCAAGATTCTGCTCAAGTGCTTTTTCTCAGCAAGCTAAATGCATTTTGCTGGTGATTGAGAAAGTCTATTCCAGTCTCTGGCAGGAAATGACCAGAGCTGTTAGGTCAGACTGGGTAGAAAAGAATGACAGTCTCCTCATATTCAATCAGCCCCCAATTACAGTTTATCAGCAAGAGAGCACATCAGAAATGAGTTTCATTACATTTGGAAGTCTATGCATGCAGCCACATGAACCTTGTGCTCTATATCTAATAAATAGCCCTTGGTATTTAGCTCCCTTGGAACAGTTTATCTATATGATCTGTCTGCTTCTTTTTATGATGAAAGGTTTCTTTAAATAAGAAAAAAAAAAAAATCAAAATATCCAGACAATGGGAATTATGTTGCTTGTTTGTTTGTTTTCAGTTTCAAGCAAAAATTGAAGCTTTATTCTTTTAGCTTTATTCAAGGATTTACCTAACTTATTTCCCTTGACAGATCAGTTCATTCTGTGATGAATCTGTCATATTTTGAAAGCTAAACCCCTCCAAACTTGGCTAAAAGTCATTGGAGTCTACAACTTCCTTATGAGGGAAAGAGGAGAGGCAGACACTGATCCCTTCTCTGTGGTGAGCAGTGACAGGACCAGAGGGAATGACCTGAAGTTGTGTCAAGGAAAGTTTAGATTGGATATTAGAAAAATTCTAATTGGATATTAGGAAAATATTTTTCACCCAGAGGGTGGTTGAGCACTGGAACAGGCTCCCCAGGGCAGTGGTCACAGCACCAAGTCTGACAGAGCTCAAGAAACATTTGGAGGATACTCTCAGGCACATGGAGTGACTCTTGGGGATGGTCCTGTGCAGGGCCAGGAGTTGGACTTGATGAGCCTTATGGGTTCCTTCCAACTCAGCACACTCTGTGATTCTGCAAAAACTGTGAAACTTGACACAACTAAACTTTTCTCTTGAATACACTGTGAATGCAGACACTTAGTCTGTCTACTTTGCTGAATATTTCTCTAAAAATGTTTTGCTGCCCTAAATGAACTAAATTTCTTTTTTTCCCTTCCTTAGGGAAGCCTACCAAGTAAGAACAGGTTGAGTTTTTGAGTAAATATCCTTATTTTTTTAAAAATAAAACTGAAAAAAGGAGTGAAATCTCTACTATTTAGATGCAGAAAAGCTTTTTTTTGTCTATTAATCTCACATCAGCCAAAGTCTGCCTCAGTAATCAGAAGAACAAATATTTCAGCTCTTGCTGGAAAATGCCCAGCACTTGAAAATATTTTATGCTGCTTTATCCTATGTCATACACATAACTGACAGGAAGACACACTAAAAATACTACAGTAGTGTGCAAGAAAGACTACAGAATTTGATTTAGAGACTTCAGTAAAAAAGGGGTTTTTTTCCTCTTACTGCACACCCCATAGCTCTAAACTACTTACTTACTAGTAATGAAGTAGAGGCACAAATAAATAAGTCTATTTATTCAGCTAACTGATGTTCCAGGCATGATTCATGTAACTGTATAGATATAAGTGGTCCTTACTTATATATGTGTATGCAAAAAGAAGAAAATGGCCTTTGTTTTATGTAAATCTATCCCATAGTCACATGCATATAATACATTGAAATTTATACCTGCAGAATATCATTTACTGTGGATCATTCTGTAAACCCATATGGTCTAAAATATAGTATTATTTTAAGCTTTCCTTTCTACACATCTTACAAGTATTCCAGGGCAGAACACCAAAAAAAAATTCCAGAAAGGAATTAGTTCAGTGACTTCAAGTTTACTTCAGCATCTGGTCTTATCTGTGTGCAAGAGAGAAACTTCTAATGATTAATAATGCCAGCCTTCCCAACCTCAGTGATTCTTTGGTTCTGTGACCATAATGCCTGCAATTTTTCTAGAAAGAGAGAACATCTAGAATATAAATAAAAAAGTCCCAGCTGAAATGTTCACTGATACATAGTCTCATAAGCACTGCTACCAAGGTACTTAATGTCAGGGGCTATCTATCAGTTCTCAAGCAGAAGCCAGGATCTCAGGAAGGGTGCTGGTACACACCTTCTCTATATTCTGCAGTGTCCAACATCTGATGGACCAGAAGGAATCTTCAGCATTCGAATCCTGCAGCAACAATAACAGCATTTATTAGTCCTGAACATAGGTCTTCCTCTGGCATGAGCTGTCACAACTGAAATTAAAGGAACTGTCCCAAATTCCACTAACCCAAGTATCTCTTCTGGGTTTTCATCTAAGGAAAATAAGGTGTTAAAACTAGCAACTTTCAGTTATAGCACTGTATCAAGTTTGTATTGTATAGTTTTTCTGAAAGAACTGTAGACATGGTTGCAAAAATGTACTCTTTTTCTCCTAGTAATACTTAATTCCTTTTCTGGATGCGGACTACGTTTACTGAGTATTAATTGGAACTTCTTCTACTCCCTGTATCTTTTTGCTCCTCCCTCAGTCTTAGAGGGAAAGAGTGCTGTACTGTCCTTGACACAGAGATTTCCTGACTCTTCCCCTGATCACAGGGGGTGGAGCAGGCTCTGTCCAGCACTTTGAAGCTCCCAGCCACGGAGGCAGAGCCATGATGGATGTGGTTCAGACTATCTGTAGAAGGTGGAAGCCAGGGTGCAGTTTGAATCTTCTTTTTAAAATAAAGAACTGCCAGTTTGACACAACTCTCTTTGACTGTCTTGAGTATTTGTACCGGTCCTTCCTAAAGGGTACAGAAGTCCTCACAGTGGATGGTAGAGAAATTAGATATTTGAGATTATTGTAGTTTTCTCTCTTTTTTTTCCCCTATTTGTCATTATTGTAGCAAAGAATGTACGGGATTTTGTTCCTTCTGCAATACTCAGCAAGACTAAGACTGAGTATTTTGAATTTTCCATGTAAATGCTCATGCTAACTGCTGACTTCCATTGTTTTTTAGGAAAAAGAAGAGGGTTTTATTCCCCTGGACTGTAGAGTCAATGCAGCTGGAGTTTTTCAAAGGTGCTACTAGCAGGGATTGGACACCTCAGTTTTTAAATCAAATTTTGGTCTGAATGTCAAAGAAAGATGCAAAGCTCCATTACTTGAAGCTGTGCAGTTGTCCTTTGATCTATCACTGGTAATTTAATACAGAGCTTTGCTGGCTTGGTAATTCTTTTTCTGTTGCTGTTTTGGTTCTAAATGGCCTTTAGCTTTTGAGTGTTACATGTCTTTTGGTACAGCTCTCTCTGAACAGTGAGACTGTAGAGAGCAAATTCAACGAGAGCAGAGAGCTGATTTGCTAACATAATGATTGCATCTGCAGTTAAATGAAAGCCACCTCAGCAATGCAGCAGCAATACTTCATTGATCACACAGAACAAAAATGTGACTAATTTTGAGCTGCATGCTTTTCACTTCTGATTGATAACAAATCATCAGCAATATAAAAATGAGGGTTTAAAACCTTTCTTGGCAATGGTGCTGGGGAAGAACGTCCACTTCTTACTGCATAACAACTGACAGTGCATGTCCTTGCTCCATTTCACAGCACATTCACACATGCCAGAGAAGGTATGCACACCACAGACTCTCATGGCAAGTGTGTCCTTGACTTTTGGAAGGGCATATTGTAGTTTTCATCCATTCTGACCCTTCACAGTCCTTGAGAATTTTACATAGAGAAGATCTTAGAAAGATTTGAAATTGAGCCAGACTCAGATGCATTTGTCCTGGTACACAACCAGTCAGGTCCTGAAGAGGCTGCGGGACAGTGTGGCAGACTGGGGCCAGGTATTTCATCAGGCATTTTTCACTCCTTGGGCAGTGTCAACAACACTGACTAGCCAACTCCTTACTGTACACCTGGACTATGCCTTTACTTCTATCTTTCTCCTCCATCTGCCTTCAAATCCTCAGTCTTGCTTCACCCATTGAAAAATAATATTTGGGCTAGGTGAGGGGAGAAGAGGCAGACAAAAGTAATCCCAGAAAGCAGCAGGACATCACTGATAATTATCCAAGCTGAACGCCTACCATATGAGCAAGCACTGGTTTAAAATACAAAAAATGCAGATAAGTCTGGCTTCTCCTAGGTAAGTGTTGATTTAGAAAATGGACATCACAGTCAGAGTTAGCAATGTTTTTTTCATCAGGTTCAGATAGGCATGAAAGAAGTCCAGAGCAGTTCAAAGGCCTGTGAATATTCTGCTTTTGAAGAACGTAAAAACATAACTGTTTCCTGTTGTGTTCATCAGAACAAGTATCAAAAATAGCATATATATAGGCTTTTCAACAAGAAAAGTTGACTTAGGAAGTGCAGTTCCTGGTGACTGGTCTGGAGGGGAAGGAAGGGAGTCTCTTCTGAGCAGGTATGTGAAGCTGGCCATGGCCCATCAGGCTCAGTGAGATGCATCCAAGCAAGACCAGGGAGCTCCAGGAACTTTTACCCAGGACTCTTCCAAGTCATGGTGAGTTACTCTTCTCCAGGAGGTGATTGATCTGTGTGTTAGCACAGAGCTGAGCACAGACTCTGAAGGTCTCTGTGGCAATCATAGACAGCACAGAGCTGTA
Organism: Formicarius rufipectus; assembly: GCA_013399695.1. Classification (NCBI taxonomy): domain Eukaryota; kingdom Metazoa; phylum Chordata; class Aves; order Passeriformes; family Formicariidae; genus Formicarius; species Formicarius rufipectus. The sequence goes on along the minus strand of VXAU01003424.1, from coordinate 48,475 downwards.
CACAGCTCCATGGTCCAAAATGATCTTTGTGAAAACACATGGTCTACCTCTTGTGCCTAAACCTGCAAGATACAATAAAGCAAAAGCAGAAATACACAGACCCCTGGGAGGGACAAAGCTGCTGGGAAAAATGCTGCTATACAATGAACACCTTTTGGTCTGCTGGGGTCTGAAAGCCATGGTGCACAGAGATCCTGCTTCTTCCACTTCTTCCCTTCTTACCCTTCCTTAGCCTCATGTGGAAATTCACCTTGCATAACTTCCTTTTCATATGTTTATATCCACTTCTTCTTTGAAGTCCCCTGTGAAGCCAGTGTTTTATTCCCCAGCCTAGATGACCTCTCTAGTTTCTTATTTACTCCAGTTGGGTTCACAGCCTCCAAAAGCCTTGAGGTCTTTTGGTTTGGGTATCTCACAGGCAATAATGATGGCTCTGACATTGCAACTAGAATAGCAGGACTTCCATTATTTCCTTATTTTGCCTTGAATAGAAAGGCCTTTTTTTTTTTTTAAGCAGAGTTTATGTCGTGTTCCAGACAAACCACTGAGCACTTTGATAACACATTCCAGTAAGTGTCCTGTTGGCTTTGAAAAAGTCATTTCCTGTACTCTATTCATAGTTTAAATTAAAAATATTGATCTCCTACTATGAGCTGTAAACCACCTACACCTTACTAAACCTAATTAAAAATCATTACGAAAGAAGGCTTGAAAAATTCAGTATTACAAGACTGATGGAAATTTCTCGCCAGCAGTCTATGGCCACAGATTGTTGAAGTGCTAAATCCTATGGTTTTGAGGGCATCAGCACCTAGTTCTACAAGTTGAAAGCAGATGTTTTCTTGTTTTCATTTGTTTTAAAGTCCGTTTTGAGAACTCATTCATTTAAGATTGAGAACTTAGAAGCAGAGAAAAGAAAATACAACGCACCTCTTATATTGCAGGAATAAGATGACAGGGAAATATATTTTCCAGTCTAAAATCTTGAAAGAAAGAATGACTGGAATTTCTTGGTTCATGGATGTAATTTTCTTTGCAGAATAAGTTGATTAATTTTAAAACTAAAATATTATGATTACTTCAAAAATGTCAAACTGAACTTAAATGATATGAAGTAAACATGTTTAAAAGGATTATTTGTACCAAATGTTTATTAATTAAATAACAATATTGAAATACATATTTGTAAAATGAAAAATTGTTATATCAATTTTAGGGTTTATACTTGTTTATTTTTCAGTTATGGTTTAAGTGAATTAAATTAAGTCATCTCGAATGTCCTACTTTCAGACATGTACTCTAGAAATGTACACACACATCAAAAGTGAACCAGTCATGGCCAGATACAATTTTCCAAAACTTCATTCCTCTTTCACCACTTTTCATCCAAAAAAATCTCACTTAGTGGAATAGTTTCTGAGAGAATCTGTTTCTATTTTTTTCCTTTTGATGAATGTCTTTGTACCTTAAACTTTGTTATTTTATTTAACTTTAAATCCTTTCCTTCATGGATAACCCACCTGGTATTCAGAAATCACAGAATAACAGAATATGCTGAATTGGAAGCAACCCACAATGATCATCAAGTCCAACTCTTAGCCCTGAACAGGACCATCCCCAACAGTCACACCCTGTGCCTGAGAGGATTGTCCAAACACTTCTTGAACTCTGTTAGGCTTGGTGCTGTGATCACTGCCCTGGGGAGCCTGTTCCAGTGCCCAACCACCCTCTGGGTGAAGAACATTTTTCTAATTTACAACCTAAACCTTCTCTGACACAACTTCAGGCCATTCCCTCAGGTCCTGTCACTGGTCACCACAGAGAAAAGATCAGTGTTTGTCCCTCCTCTTCCTCTCATGAGGAAGTTTTAACTGCAGTGAGGTCTTCCCTCAGTCTTCTCTTCTCCAGGATGAACAGACCAAGTGCCCTCAGATGCTCCTCACATGCTTCCCCTCAAGGCCCTTCATCCTTTTCTTTGCCCTCCTTTGGACACTCTCTAACAGCTGAATATCTTTCCTAAATTGAGGTGCCCCAAACTGCCCACAATATTCCAGGTGAGGCCGCCCCAGTGCAGAGCAGAGCAGGACAATCCCCTCCCTCGCCCGGCGGGTGATGCTGTGCCTGATGCCCCCCAGGACAGGGTTGGCCCCCCTGGCTGCCAGGGCACTGCTGACTCAGATTCAGGACACTGCTCTCCAGCATCTCATTCCCCACTCTGTAGGAACACCCAGGGTTGCCCCATCCCAGGTGCAGAATTCAGAACTTCCCTTTGTTGAACTTCCTATGGTTGGGTATTGCTCAGCCCTCTAATTTGTCCAGGTCTCCCTGCAGGGCCTCCCCACCTCCCAAGGAGTCAACAGCTCCTCCCAGTTGTGTGTCACCTGCAGATACTTGCTGAGTATCCCTTCCATCCCTGTGTCCGAGTCGTTTATGAAGATGTTGAAGAGCAGAGGGCCCAGGATGGAGCCCTGTGGAGCCCCACTAGTGACAGTCACCAGTCTGATGTCACCCCATTCACTGTCACCCTCTGTGCTCGACCCGTGAGCCAACAGCTCACCCACCACATGGTGTGTTTATCCTGCTGTGCTGGACAGTTTGTCCAGAAGGACCCTGTGAGAGACAGTATCAAAAGCTTTACTGAAACCCAAAAAGATTACATCAGCTGGCTTCCATTCATGACACTTCTTGACAAGACAGGATCACGTGCTAAGAGGAAATAAATCCTGTATATTAGCTTCCACACCAAATGAGGGAATATTTATAAGATCCATCTAAAAAAAGCAAAAGGGTGTCACTAACAATTAATCAGCTATATTAAAATAGCATGAATTATCTAGGCAATCACAACTTTAAAAAAAATTAATTTTAAGTGAAACATTTTTATAAAAAACATTATTTGTAAAGTAGCAACTATGTTTGAATCTAGTTATGTGAATTTGTAAGTACAAGTAATAACTAAGTTGGCAATGAAGATAAGACATTTTTCATGACTAACACTGATTATTTTTCTTTTGAAAGAAATTGAAAAATTTGAACCAAAGCATCTTCCCTGTTTTGCTGGTTTGGTTTTTTTTTGTTTGTTTGTTTGATTAAATTTACCTTAAAATGTACAACATCTCCAGTTTGTTGGTCAGCTTAAACTATGACTTTCATGGTTTAAACTTAAGAACTGCATTAAGGAATATTTCTGTTGGTATATTTGCAAGTATGAAAAATTCTAAAACACTAACTGAAGTTCACTGGTAACTGATATTTAAAGTTCTGATCTTGTTGTATTTGTTTCACATAGAGGGACAAAAAACTTGAAAAATAAACACACATGGAAATGTTATAGAGGATTACATTTATTTTGGATTTCTTTGCTTTGAAAAGCAAATACACTTCACATGTTCAACCTTTTATTCTATTATAAAGATTTTTTTAAAAATTTATCAAAGCCACATTTGCAGCCAAAGGCATTAAAAAGTAAGATATCAGTGTTACAGGGCTGTAAGAAAATGAGTAAATGCTAAGTAAATGTTTTAAAGAGTCATTAAAGTTGAAAAACTAAAACTATCCTGCACAGAGACTATTGAGCAGAGATGCATTCCATCTGTAATGGACAAGAACCATAAGCACTGTAGCATGCAGCATCTTGCTCTGTTTCTAATGATATCCAAATAGCGGAGAAGCCATTACCTTCTTCAAGGGTCTCAGGAACTTTCATCTGGGCAAGATGAGTCAATAGCAGAATTCCAGCTTTCAGACTGTAAGGGCAGGTGAGAGGAGGTTCCTTCTTCAAATTTATGCCACCAAAGCTCTACCACAACCCTGAATTCCCTAACAGATTCATTTTTTTTGGGCAAAAAAAAAGGTTTTGAGTATGCTGTTTCTGCAACATATTGTTAAGAATCTGATTTTAAAAAGGAAAAATGAGGTCATGCATCATTATTCTGCTTGATTTTTTTTTTTATTTTTTTTTAGTTTATCTCAAAAGCTGCTGTACTATGTCCTTAATCCTATGGGAATGAATGGTTGTTAACCATAAATTGTCCTCATATTTCTAAGCCTTGCACTAAACATAAAAAAAATTTTTTGGGGGGGGCATAATCTCTCCCTTCCTTATTTCAACCTTTCAAAGCTAAACCATATTCGTATTCCTTTCCTGATTCGTTATCCATCCACTGCAAAGATCTTTTCTAAATTACTTCTGTGGTGCTAAAGCATACACAGATATTTAAAACAGATATAATTGGAGGTGTCAGTTATAGCCGTTTAATAATATGCATGTCCTCCCTTTTCCACATAAACAAATGAGACCTGCTAGCCCCAATTAAGATTTGCTTCTGTCTAGTCCCACTCTTGCACTTTATACCTGGCTTGCCAAAACGTAGCATAGAACATGCTGCCACAGTATTATAGCTCTTTAACCAGAGAGAATTTTCAATTTATTTTTATATATTATATAATATTTATAGATTCACTGGGAGGATTGGAAGAAACTAACATTAGTTTTATGAAAGAAAAATAATTAGGAGACTGCTAGATACCTATACTCAAAATACAGCTAAAATTTCCTAGGTTGTCCAGAAGTCTATTAAAACTTGTAACTGATAAAGTCCAACTTGCTGGTTAAAGTGAGTAGGCAAGCATATGAGACCACTTTGTGAGGTAACAGGAAGAAACAGGAGCACAGGAAGTCCTACCTAAACATATGGAAGAACTTCTTTACAGTGTGAGTGACCAGGCACTGGAGTAGACCACCCAGAGAGGGTGTGGTTTCTCCCTCACTGGAGATGTTCAAGAATCCTCTGGATGCAAACCTGTGCAATGTGCTCTAGGATACCTGCTTCAGCACAGAGGATGGACCAGATAACCTACTGTGGTGCCTCCCAACCTTTCCCATTCTGTGATTCTACAGACAGCATGCATTCAAAGTAGCACACCAAATTTGGATGTGCAAAGAATGTCCAGCTGGAGAGGAAACATGTGCCTGCATTTGCCAAGGAGTAGGTCAGACAGTTCCTGTTAAATGCTTTGCAAAAGTTCTCCTTAACATGTTCTGCTGACTGCATTCAAACAACAGAATTCTTATGGATTTGGGCAAGAGAAAAAGGAGTTACAAGGGGGTAAAAGAATTAAGCTAATTCTTCCATAGACAATATTGAAGGAGATAAGCAACAGCAGATGTAAGTAAAAACACTTGAGACAGGACACTTTAAAAATTGTCTTTTTAAAATGTCTGGTATGTAGACAGTAGATCTTTCCTTTACTTCCATAAGTTGTGTTTTCAGTGAACAGAAAAATTATGCTACAAAACCTCAAAGTTTTGGAAAATTTGTTGAATTTCTGGGTCACAAAGCCTGGGGAAAAGTTCCCACTTCTCCCATTGGACTCAAGCCAGATTTGCTGGTTTTTTTATATTGTATGAGGTACCTGAAAATACAAATGCTAACAGTATCAAATAACAGGAATGGATGCAAATGGCTATTTATAGTGCTGTTTTTGGTTCAAGCAGGTTAATGTGGTTCACAGCAAGTTACATGGTCATTTCTAACCAGCTACAGGGGAGTTCAACTCATCTGGACAACATCTGCTCACTATTTTGGTTCTATTTAAAAAACAAAATTATATAAAAATAAACCATCCAAACCCAAGGCAAGAGAAAAGCCTAAATCTCTTTGTCGATTTGCAACATTGTTTTAATGTTGTCTCCTTATGTTTGTTGACTCATGGCCGTGCATATCAACACCACCATTGATAGTCAGGTAAAATCCCTGCCATTCCCAAGCCATATGACTTTCCCAAAAACAGCTCATCCTCTGAACCAAGCAGTCACAGAAAGGAACACCAGTTGCTGGGGGACAGTCAGCAGGTCCCTGAGGTCACTCAGCCAACCCATGCACTGCTGTCATTGCACAAAGTTCTTCTAAAAGGGAAATAGGTAAGAAGAAAGGTGAAAACAGGTAATTTTTCTTAAGCAGCTTCTTTAACAATCATTAATCATCTCAGCCACCAATTTTACAGCCACTGCAGCCAGGGTATGAAGATAATGTGTTTGTTCACATCACCATGTACCTGCACTCTGAGAAGCACATGCTTTGCACTGGTTCATTTTTATCAGATTTTTCCTGACAGGAGCCTGTTTTGTTTTGATTAGGCAAAGTTAGTAAGCTTCTACACTGTGCATAACCTTCTTACAGCAAAATCAAAGTGGACTGGCACAATTAAATAAGCGTCACTGTCTTCATATCAACAATAATCTCCTCTAACATCAGGGACTGAAACTATGCTGCTAGATGAGTCTATTCTGCTATATTAAACACCACTGATTTTCCTAATTGTTTCACACTTTCTTTCACATCAGAGAAATTGCGTCATTTTATCAGCTAATACTTACGGCAGAAAGCAGTTGAATCTGTTCAGGAAAAACAAGTCAAAATACCTCTCTGTTCTGTATTCAGAAATCTACAGAGAGAGTATATGCTATTAGTTTTTTAACAATTAATTCTGATGGCCACACATTTCTGAAAGCCAAAGAAATACATTGAAAGCCTAAAAAAAAACAAAAAAAAAAAAAAAAAAAAAAAAAAAAAAAAAAAAAAAAAAAAAAAAAAAAAATAAATAAAAAACCAAAAAAAAACAAAAAAAAAAAAAAAAAAAAAAAAAAAACAACGAAAACAAACAAAAAGAAAGAAAGACACACAACTTATCAATTTGTGTGCAGTGAATCACTTGTGGGCCATAAATTATGAAATGCTACAACTGCAGAACATTATGAAAACACACAAACCTCCCTGTGAATCAGAAGGGGGAAAAAACAGGGTAGGGTGAAAAATAATAATTTTTAAAAGTGTGCCAGCTTCTATTTGGTTGAAAATGAAGCACATTTTGTGAGCATTGAAAAAACAGTATGTGGGTTATTTTCAGAATAATAAAATCACCTCGGGTGATTTTTTAAAAGTCTTGGGTTGTCTTTCAGTTGATGAAAGCTGTCAAGTGCCAGGAGAAATCACAGGTTCAAGGAAAGCAGCACCAACATACAGACAGAGTAATATCTCTGACCAGATATGCTCAGGTGTTTGATCCATTGCTGCACCTGCCAGAGAGGCTTGATGTTGGTGTGAGAGGCATGCATTAAAGGACAGGCTGTTGACAATGGAGCTCCTGAATTTACTTGTTTGTTGGATGGACCTGCCCTCATTATGGCACAGTTTATTTTGGCTGGCTGAAATGGCTGTCAAGAGCTTTCAGCTGTACTCAGAGAAAAGGATGGATTGGTTGGGCAAACAGAATGCGCTTGAACGACATTGTGAAGAAAACCCACCAACATTCAAATAACTAAGAGAAAGTTCCATTGCCTTTTCTTATTTACTTTTATTTTTACACTACTATGAAGATCAATGATTAACATCTATTTTATAAGAACAGTCAAAGAAAGTCTATACCATCCACAATGGCCAACTGCTGATGCCACTACTCTGCTTTTCTTAAACAGAATCTCCTCTAATCCTGAAGCAGTCTATGCTAAGTGACATGGGCAATCAGCTGCATCCACAGGTGAAGAACAGGAGATGGGCAACATCACTATTCATGAACACCCAAAACCAGAATATGTTCGCTCACCAAACACTTGGGAGAAACTGCCCAAGGCAACTTTCTCAAAGCCAGTGGAAATGATACTGCACCAGGAAAAGGTAGTGTTGAATCAAAATGGAGTATGCTGCTTGTGAATTGAGGCAGGGGACGGGGGGGAGGAAGGCAAGGGGGACCCCACCCTATGTGAAAGTGAATAAGGAAAGCAAATACTGCAAAAGTTCATTTTCCATACCTTCCTGCTCTAGAGACTACTCCTTCACCCCAGAGCTGCTGCAGTAAATTGCAGGCAAAGAGATTTGCACTCTGACCAGCTTTCACTGAAGTGGCTGACTTTAACTGACCTCTTAGGTTTTTGTAGAGGGATACTTTTGATACACCACTCCCTAGCACAGATTTGGCAAAACATTCCTGAAGGAAGTACTGTTGGGCCATGTACCAGTCATCCAGTATAATGAATACTGTTTGCAACAAACTCCTCGTTACATGGCACTGCAAATCCCATGCAAAGAAACTTATTTAAATTGTAAACAGCCTTACCAAAAATTAAAGCAGAGGGTTTAAGTTAAATATGGAGGTTTAAGTTAATTTTAAACCTTTAAATTATGCAGGTGACAGACATTAGAGTAAATCTGGATTTATGTGAAGCAGCTATAACTTCCCAGGCAAACAAAAAATAAAAAAGAACCTAGAGAGGTCTGTGTTCATCTGCCATTCTAGGTGGAAAAATATTCCCCTTAGTTTTTTGGGTTTGGGTGTTTTTTAGACACATCCCTTAGAATCACATTTTGAGGTGTACAATGTAGGGGTACAGCTATTTTGAACTAAAACCAGAAGAGTATAAACCTGGACAGTGTAGCACATCCATCAGAGACTATATCTGCTGGTGTACAGACAGCCATGCAGTTCAGCCAACCTTATACTGACCCCATTTGAGTTAATGTGTTCTGACTGCCTGCCTGCCAAGTCTTGCAGTCATAAGCCTTCATTCTGCAAGTTTTTAGATAACACGAAGCTGAGTGGAGCAGTTGACAGGCCTGAGGAATGGGATGCCATCCAGAGTGGTGGAGCCAGTCCAGATGAACCTCAGTGAGTTCAACAAGGCCAAGTCCTGCACCTGGCTCAGAGCAACCCTCAGTATCAATACGGGCTGGGGAATAAAGGGATGGAGAGCAGCCCTGCTGAGAAAGACGTGGGGGTACTGGTGGATGAAAAACTGCATGTGATCTGGTGATATTCACTTGCTGCCCAGAAAGCTAATTGTACCCTGGGCTGCATCAAAAGCAGTGTGGCCAGCAGGGGCCAAGGGAGGTGATTCTGTCCCTCTGCTCTGCCTTTGTGAGAGCCCTGTTTGAGAGCATGCAGCTCTGGGTTCCTCAACACAAGAAACACATGGACCTGTTGGAGTGAGTCCAGAACAGGGCCATGAAGATGGTTAGAGGGATGGAACAGCCCTCCTATGAGGACAGAGTTGGAGTTGTTCAGATTGGGGAAGAGAAGTTTATGAGGAGACCTTATTGTGGACTTTTCAGTACTTGATGGGGGCTTATAAGAAAGATGGGGATGAACAGTTTAATAGGGTCTCTTGAAATAGGAAAAGGGACAATTGTTTTAGACTAAAAGAGGGTAGATTTAGACTAGGTAGAAGGTAGATATTTTTTATGATGAGGGTGACGAAACACTGTAACACTTTGCCCAGAGAGGAGGTAGATGGCCCAACCCTGGAGCTCATTCAAGGTTGGAAGAGGCTTTGAACAACTTGATCTAGCTGAAAATGTCTCTGCCTATGGCAGGGAAGCAGGACCAGATGACCTTTAAAGGACCCGTTCAGCCCAAACTATTCTGAGATTCTGTTAGTCAGTGAAAATACTGACTGGATTTAGCTCCAGATAAAAATCATTCATCTCTTAAGCATTGTATTCCAACCTACAGGATATTACATATTATATATGTGTATAATATGCACGTACATATGATTTTACTTCCTCATCACCAACACGGTGCTGGGGGATAACACATGTCTGTTGTTAAAAATAGTTATGTAAAACTGAGGTTGCAAGGATGAGACTGATGAGTAGAAAGAGAGGACTCTAAAGAGCCACAGGCTCCTGGTTCAGTGCAGGCAGATAATCCTGCTCTGGGTCTTCAGTTGGCACTTAGCTAAACTATGTGATTCTCTCTTGTTTGGATTGAGTAATTCATCAGAATAAACCCTGTCCCAACATTTAATAGCTGAGTGAGAACAGCCTTCCACCCTCCTGGTATTTTAAACCTTTTGCCACTCATAATGGCTATAAATGTTACAATGAAAAATTTTGCTCAGGGGAAAGAATTTTGTACTTTTCCCCTAATGTATCCTGCGTCATCTACCCCTCCCCCCCGAAGTTTCTCACCAAAAATTCTTTTATGCAAAATTCTTTATCAACAAGTGAACTGGGCCACAAGAATTTGGTACCTCAGGCATCATTATTGAGACCTGTTTCATGCACTATGATTAACTTCACAACTTTTATTAAATTATATTCTTAATATATAAAAGCAATATGACAAGAACACAGTAAAATGTTTCTAAAAACCTAATTCTCTCTGATTTTTCAAAATGCCATCATGTATGATGTGTCTGAAAACTGATGCTTACTTTATCTGATGCTAGTGCTACATGCAATTCATTCCTTCTTCCAGAAACTGACTATATCCCAGGGTTGTCTAACATTTGAATGTCAACCTGTTGTAATATATTCTTTTTTATTAATTTTTTGCCTCTTTGAGGACAGGGATTGGTTGCTAATATTCTTCTGCATTCTGTTCTTGTGCACACTTCAAAAAAAAATCTGAAAAATAAGGAAAAGTGGGGGGTGAGGAAAAAAGTGATTGAGTTTCCTGTCAACTTTCCAATTTCATGGGGAAGTATAAGGGAAGGAAGAAGACTGCATTGACTGTCCTGGCCATAACTGACATTAAGAGATTAAATATGATTTGTTTGTTGGGCCTTGTGATTCCAATCACAAGAATATCTTCAAACTTCAGGAACAGAACTCTTTTCATCAGTCTTTTATGCTTCCAAGCAAGTTCAAGCCAAAACTCATTTCCTACTGCATCTGCTGCAGATCTCTTGCCCTTCTGACTGTCTCCTGATGAGCATCTAAGCAGTCTCAGAGCACAGTCAAATCACCATCACCAACACGGTCTCAAAGTGATAACTATGTTTCTGCTGAAGTAATATCTCAGTTACAGAATCATGGAATCATTGAGGTCGGAAAAGACTTCCTAAACCATTGAGTCCAACCTTTGAGCAATGACCATCTTGTCTAGATTAGATCTTAACTAATTAGAACTAGTTGATTTGGGTTTTTTTAAATAATGTAAATATTTTTTAAAAAATATTCCTGCATTAAATGCATTTTTAAAAATTTAAGATTGCAATTTCAATGTGCAACAGAAGTGGCTGCCTTTAGATTTTGAATTCAGGTTTCCTCTGATGATCTTCTTTTTGCTATTTTTTAGCTGCTTGCGAAAGGGGAAGAGGTAAAAAAGGATGTAGTTGCAAGGAAGGAGGTTTTATTTTCTCCCCTCAACTTTCATTTAAAGGCATACAGTAGGTGTAGCCTAATACTGAGATTTGCAGTATTCAATGCCAGGGATACTTCAACTGTCATACCTGTATCTTAACTTGAGTAGCTCTTATGTTTGGTTTTATTTTGAATTTACCTAGCAGAAGAATGGGAGCCAGCTGTGAAGTTCTCAGTGCCTTAACTTCAAGAGCAGGATGCTCTGGCCTAGAATGAATCAACCATGAATATATTGATGAGCTGCCCTCTGTGCATGACACTCTGGAAGGAATCCAAGGAGCTTGGTTTCAAATGCAAACTTTTCAATGTAAAGCACCTTCTTTGGGGCTTGAATACAACAAAGACAAGGTTACATCATTTAGACAGACTGGCAGTTTGTGTGCACTTCCCTAGGGTATGACTTCTGGACAAAGACACAAGCAGCATGTGGTATGGATCCACTCTACAATCTTACTGACAAATTTTCTTAACAACAGCTCCTGTCCCCATCAAAAAATGGCTGGGGGTAAAAGTTAGAGGAAATTGAGAAGTTGTATTCACATCCTGAAAGAAGTTATAGTGGTATGGAGATTATAGGGTAAAATGCAGCTGCTGCTTCCTGGATGGAACTGAGTGCAGTTGGCAGCTCCGTTATGATTCCCTATACAACAGTAAACACCTGCTAAGAGGGGTGGAACAAAGGATGGAGCAGAGTAGAGTCACAGTGGCCAGTCTCTGTGGAAATCCTTACAGGGAGGGGAACTTCGTGGTACTTTGCAGCTGATAAACCTCACAGGATCTGTCAGAGACAGCAGAAGGTGCCCAGCTGTTTAGCCAACAACTGGTGAAATCTTTCTCCTCAGATGAATTTGGTTCATTAAAGTCTAAGTAACTAATGTTAACACACACCTCCATTTCAAAGTTACTTGTCTCCAAGGTACAATCATCCACCATGGGGAATGCGCTCTGTATTTTTTTGACTGTATCTTTAAAAGCAAAGCAAGAGAATTTTAAACCAATCAACAACAAAGGTATTTACAACTAAAGTCAATCACGCTTCACCCAAACACGAAAAAATAGCATAAAAGTAAGTCAAGAATGTGGGAAAGATTCCCAGTTGTGGAAGACTATCATCACTTCTGGAATCAGTTGATGGGTTGAACCTGTCTTCTTCCCCATAGGGACATCTATTGTGGAAGAACTGTACTTCACAAATGCTGAATATTTTTATTGTGCATTAGAGCTTGTCTGTGTACTGCTTTAAATACGTTTTTGCAGTCAGATATTATCATCTCTAATCCTTAAACCTTAAAGAATCACAGTTTTTATTCCATAAAAATGGAATGTTATTCCATAAACTCTGAGTCCTTCACGGTGCTGGCAGTTGCCGGCAGCAGGTAACACACTTGAATAAAGTGGGAAACATCAAGGAGTCTCCCTCATGCTTTTGGCTTAGCTCCCTGAAGAGAGCAGTCGAATTACCCTCCAATCCAGCAGGACTGTTCACGGAAGGGTCCACATAACAGGTCGCTTACAGCCTGGCCAGGCAAAAGGGTTTCAGCTTTCCTGGGGCACTGACAGACAAATCAAACACTAAGGGTTGAGGAAATCTCCCTTTTCATGTGATAGTCCCTATTCATAAAGAGTGAAGCCAAAATGCAGTAGCCTTTCAAAATAATAATCATAGCAATTGGCTTTAAAACCATAAATTTACCAGCATATTTAGTGTTGCAAGACTAAAGTAGTAAAACTCTACAACTTCGTTATACAAAGATAACAAAAGGAAAAGAAATGCAAACCTTTATTCTGGTTGTAAAGACTACTGGAAATAATATATGTGAATTGCTTTGATCTGTATTGTAATCTACTCGGTGTTACATTATTTCACTTTAGTATTACTCCTATTAATCTTCTGCATACAATAAATCATAAAATCCACCAAGAAAAGGAAAGAAAAAATTCAACTGCTCCATAAAGAGGAAGCTTTCCATTCAAAGACTATGCTGATCATAACCATCCTTACTAGTTGAAACACTGTGGTAAAAGTTGATTGAATTATGAATGAAATTATATCCCTTTATTTCTTTTTTTATCAAAATCTGAAGGGACTTCTTAGAATAAAATGGGATTGTTTCTCCTGCTAAGGCATATGTCACTACCCTTATTTTTTCTTTTTTTAGTAAATACAGGCATTGAAAATTAAAATGTTTCCAAGCCAAAAAGGTAACTCATGACCAGAACTTTAGGTATTAAAGAGAAATGAAAAGCAGTCTGTGTGATACATCAGACAGCTATTGAAGTTCTCTGCTTGTTGTTATGCAGATGTATTTATGACTGCCTCATAACCCGTCACTGCTTTTCTCTCTTGGCAATTTATCCACGTTTGTCTTCAGGGCAACAATAAAGTTTCCTAGGACAACACTGGATTGATTTTACTTTAGACTGATGTACTTTATCTATTTCGTATTCACATTTTTTGCCTTTTTTTTCCCAGAAATACTGTAAAATTACTTGCCCAGATATGTAAAACCCCTATTTTTCAGTGGGAGTGATGCAGTTTTCTCGGGACAGCATCACAACACCTTAGCTTAGCCATGGATAGGTACTGCAGTGTCACACTGGCAGCAAGACCTGCTCAAGAAATTGTGTTCCCAAAGCAGGTCCCTTACACATCCTATGACACAAAAGGTGGTATCCCTGAAAAGGAAGGACTTGAGCTCCTGTGCACTTCAGGGTTGTTGGTGGAGAGGTACATCCAAAAGTGCTCACTTTGTAAAAGTGTAAAAGTGTAAATAAAACTGATATGTCAGAAACTACTGTGTCTAGGCAGTAATTTGATTGGAAGAAAACAGTTTAGAAAAAGCACCACTTTTGTATAAAATTTTTCATTTTAATAAGATTCTGTAAAATTCTGTAACACTGGTAAATTATTTCATTTATATACATGGCTAGTGCCTTCTATGTGCTTATTTTTACATAATTTCATTATGTCAGTATTAGCAATGTGTTATAGGACATATACTATGTCTTTGTCGTAAGTCCCTAAACACAGCTAGCACTTCGTATTTCTTGAAATGTTTGTCTCCACTGACTGGCTCAAAAAGGAGATGGTTAGATTTAGGTAAGAGTAGATGTTACCTGTCTTTCATTTCGATAACTTAAATATTCATTTCATATTGTTATAGTAACCCTTTACAACAAATCCCACTCTGTTGTGATACTGCAAGAACTTTCAACATGTTCAAAAATATTTCACACTCATTTACTTGAATACAGGAAGCATTGTTTGTGCCTGTATCTACTAAAAATGTCACTGCTTTTTAGTTAGTAGTAAGAGGATTGATAAAGACAAAGAGTGTTTGCTACCTTCTGTCTCCTTTGCTGAAGCCAGGGTAGAAATCTCTGCAAATCTGATATTTTTTTTTAGAAACCCTATGGAAGTACAGATGAAAATGAGGCTTCAAAGACAGATCTCACAGTAATTTAACAGTAGTAATTTAGAAATCCAGAGACCTTTTACCCAGCATTTTTGAGCAATTGACTGACTTGCCCACAGGAAATGGGGGGAAATAAATTCTGAGGGCTACTGAAAATGACATTTTCAAGCAACTAGCCAAAGGATTTTCACAAAATTGTCTGTAATTGAAGTACAGTGGGAGAAATTGCCACTTTGACCTGTATAGAGTTTTGATTAAATGCACATGCACTGAGCTATATCAGAATAAGGTAACATGTCAACTGGCTCAAGAAAAGAAATTCATGCCATCTGCATGTTCTGCATCTGCAATTCTTCTGGAGATAGTTGTATTCTTCAAGGGATAGATTCAATCCAATGAGTTTCCTTTTTTTTTTTTTTTTCTGAAGCCTGGAAGGAAGACCATGAGCAAGAATACAAAGGCAAGTGGAAAAGTCTCTTTGCCTTCCTTGCATTAAGCTAGCAGTAGCTCTTAGCACTGGGTACAGCACAGACAAAGAAAAGTGTACTGGAGGCAATTTTCAATGGGTAGTTTGACCAGATCAAACCCTCTTTGGCTCAGTGTTGGCTCGGCCTGAGATTTACAGTAACCCGCCTACTGGGAGTAAGCAGCTATTTTCATCAGACAAGCAGAACTTTCTGAGGCTGCTTTCCAGTGTCAATCCTCCTCCATGAAAGCAAGCTGAGATGTCTCTCTACCCTAAACACCTTTCTGACTGCTCCTTTCTTGCCTTCTAGACATTGAAAGTGCCAAAAAACTCTTACAGGACAAATACCAAAGACTATCACCAGCAGCTCTCCCCCAGGACCTTTACCTGTACTGTACTCATTTTTCACTCTTATGGAAATATAGACCAAGAGACTGGAAAATGATGGAAACTGAAGGGCCACGAATTTGAAAGTAGCACTCAACCATGCATTTTGCCTGCATGAGACATAATTTTTCTACAATCACTTCCTGAGATCAGTGTCTGAATGATAGGCAGCCAGTTAAACTTGAATGCAGGCAACACCTCTGAGTGTGGGCCGGATGCTGATTATGTTGGTTTGGGTGTCTTCAAATCCAAGTCACCTTTACTTCATCTGGAAGAATTCTTCCAAAGGCCAACCAGAAATTGACTCTACTGGGATCTTCATTTCAAAGACACAGCGTTTACATTTAACAAATATAACAACTTCCCAAACTCACTTTGGTTCAAAAGATGTATGTTTGGACCACAGCAGTTCAAGCAGAGGACTATTGTATATATTTCCTTTTGACACTGGATCATTAAAAATCATAACCAGTCACGATGACATCAAACTGGAAAAGGATATTTTCCTTCTGAGACACTTGAACAAAAGACTACATTATAAACCTACTCCATCTCATCAAGCAGTTTTCACCTTGAAGATTGAATTGCACATGGCATTCACTAGGGAGAATGTGCCTGAAATTGTATAGCATATGCTGTATGATACTCATTTCACTATTTTGTACAAAATCCACTTGGCCTATGTTTGCTCACCAAAACAACCACAGTGAAATGCCAAGAGGTAGGAACAAGATACAAGTTAAAATAGACCACAGGTAACAGCTCTAGTTTACATGATTCTCATTGTTCCTCTGTACATAAATTATGGTTCAGCAGAGTGGGTGTAAATAACTCTGAAATATGAATGTCAATTTGAAAGGATTATATTGAGTCTTCTTTATAGCAAAAGATGCTACAAGTGCAGTTTAGTACAAGAAATAATAAGATGCTACTACCACAGGAGTTGACACTGACCTCTGCATGTGATGGCCAGCATTTTCAATACATGACTCCTGTGCCTTTTTCATTTTTCTGTCAGTTTGTCTGTTTGCAAGTAATGTTTTTTCCTTTCTAAGACTTTTGCTATTCTCAACAAGTCTGTGAAGACTGCAGAAGCTATGGATGGCCATGTGCCTTTTTCCCTTTTTTTTTTTTGGTTTGGTTTGGTTTGGTTTTTTTTGGCAGCCCTCTCTAAATTTGTTCAGGTTTAGTAATTTTAAAAACATTTTATAATCTATTTTTTTCCCATCCCTCATCTTCATTCGTCTGGACAACGCTGACAGTCTGCCAAACTAACTTGGCACAGATATTTGCAAGGCTGGCATTTGTGGCCACATATAAGTATTTGCATGGGTTGATTCTCCACTTCTCTCTGTCCTTGAGTATTTGTTAGTTGAGAGACATAAAAGAACACTAACAAATCTGTCACTCAATGCCCAAGTCAAGAATCCACCCAACTACATCATAAAGTTTACACTACATTCTACTTGTGGAAAGGATTATTCACCAAAGGTTTTTTGTTTTCAGTCCAACAGAAGGTATTTCATGCAGTGGAATTTCCCCTGAAGTCACTGGTTACTCAGAAAATAACGGGAGCTCAGCTGTGGGCAGCAAGATAAGGTGAGGCTTACAGCCCCCCATACCCAAACAGGGAGACCTGGACTGAGATCCAGAAATACAGTAGATATAGTATTTTCTTAAACTATGCAGGCTGTGGTCATTTCTAGATTTTTGCAGTGCCCCACTATGACTGTTTGAGGCTACATGATAACCATTTTGGGTTTTCTACAGCCATGTACAAAGGTGTCATAGTCTCCTCTGCTGTTAAAACTTCATCTCTAAGCAGCTATGAAACAGAAATTCACTCACATCATCATTTTGTTTCTTCTCTCTGAGGAATGAATTTCTTAGCTTTTTGTTTCAGTGCAAGACTGACAATGTTGTCCTGAGAAATGTTTGAAACTGCAAATTCTAGAGAACAGATTTTTAACTGTGAGGTGACTGAGGGATATTAGTTTGCAGGGTTTGGGGGGTTTTACCAGACCTACAGTATGTTTCTGTTAGGATGGGACTGAAGGGGAAACAAGTCTTAAACATTTTATGTGGAAGATTTCTATTTAAATAGATGAAATTGTATGGTCACAAATTCTGTTTTGCAGTTTGGACCAATATAGTTTAAGTCTGAAAGTCTTTCCCTTTTTCCTACCCCTTCATCCCCCTATCACCAACCATAAGTACCGTAGGACAGCGTAAGTATACTTCAATTGCTCTGCCAGCACTTCTTGTCTGATGTGTGATTGAGTCACAAATTCAACCTGGACTGGAGCCACAGAGAAGAGAAAATTCTAAGTTATGAAACATTCTTCTCATTTTACAGCAGTCTGAAGAGGCATTTTTAAAGAAAGATAATGTTAAAGCCTTTATATTTATGCCCATTTTTGATAGTTACAACTGATTCCAGTTGTTAAAACTTCATTTTCTGTGGTTCTGTTTAAAACATAAATTCTCTTGCTTTGCATTTGGATTTCTCTTTATTCGTTGGTTGAACTTCCACAGGACCTTTAAAATTGAAGTCCTCTACAGTGTGAGGAGGTTGCTCGTTAGTGGAGCAAATAGAACACTGCAACTAATCACAAATACTGACTTAATAGAGAATTGATTTCTTCCTTAAAAAAAAAAAAAAAAAATCCCACTAGGTTGTTTGGTTGGATGGCGGTGTTTTGTTCTGTGAAGGGCTTTTTAATCTCACTGGGAATCAAATTAAGAATTTGAAAACTACAGCACAGAAACAAATAGACCCGTCTTTTAAAGCAGGCCATTTCCTCCACATTACAAAATGTATTACAAAGGAGACAAAAAAGGTCAAAGACACAACAGAGGGAATGAGAAACGTAAAACTGTTCAGAGAAACAGTCCCACGGAGGTCTGGGCTGGTATTTCTGTCGTGGCTGGTGCAGAGCCTCGAGGCCGGGATAAAGGAGAGGGATGCGGTGCGAGCTACCAGTGGCACCGTAGCTGTGCTCCGGCGCTGGTGGGTTCGGGGTCCTGGCCGTAGGGCCACGCCGCGGGCCGGAAAGTGGGGGAATGCTGTCTTCTCTGCCGAGGAGAGGCAGAGACTGGTGGTTGCGGACGCACTACGGCGGAACACCGGCCAGGGAGGGTGGCAGGGATGCGGGGCCGGCCGCTCCCGCGCGTCCTGCCCTTGGAAGGAGAGGGCGGACACCGGCCCAGGGACAGCGGCGGCAGGGGTGGACGAGAACGGCATATCCCGCCTCCCTATGCCAGACGGAGGGATTTGCGCTCCCGGAGCTCCGCAGCAGCAGCAGCTGGCCCTGGGCATTGCGGCGGGCGGGGACGATGCGGGGGCTGTCCTTGTGCTCTCTCCATCCCCGCCCTGCCGCGCGGGCAGGCGAAATGGATAAGGGGATCCTTGCTTTATGCGTCTCCAGGTGTTCCCTGCTTCGAGCTGCTGGGGTTTTCGGAGGAGGCGGGCGGCCCCGTCCCGTCCCACCCTGAAGTCAGGGGCGCAGAGGGGAGCCCGAGCGGTCCGTGGTACAGGCCTAGAGGGCGGCCACCCTTTCCCAGCTGGGATCGTTGCCAAAGAGTTTACAGGAAGATTTACAAGGGGGAAAATAAAACTAATTGGAAAAAGACTAAACGTGCAGAAAAGCACTTGGCGACGTCGGCGGGAATCGAGGATGGAGGAATGGAGCGGAATAAATCTCGCTGCACAGCAGCAATCCCACCGGTGCGTCCGGGCCCTCCCATCCCTGCTCGCGTCCCTGTCCCGGGGTGCCAGTCAGCTCTACCCAGCCGCACCCGTGGCGCAGCGTGTTCCCAAAATCACCGGATACCTGAGTGGTCAGGAGAAGTTTCAGCTCCCTAATAGCTCCAGGCTTGTTCCTCTGACACTCCGGCGGCACTCTAGGAATATCTAAGGCACATGTGGTTCGGAGTGATCAAAGAAGAGATAAGATCAAAGATCACTTTAATTGCGAAAATAAGGCCATGTAGGATTTTCAGAAAATCAGCTACATATCCGAAGTTGTTAAAAGCACTATTTTCGTTTAATGTAAGACGTTGAAGTTCGGAAATTACTGGACATTTACATTCACGTGACACACATATTTCACATTCCCTTTTACTTACAAGTAACACAGATTACACAAAAATAAACAGGAAAAATATATATATGTTTATATATATTTGGTCAAGCATTCATTCCAGGGGTACGCGGCAGCCAGCCCAGTGCCGGGATCCGGCCCGACTCCTTCCCCTCCGTGGGCCAAGACCGGCCACAGGTCCCGGCCGCAGACGGCGGGCGAGGCAAGGGCACGGCAGCAGAGGGGCAGGGAGCAGGGCAGGCAGATGGGCTCTGCGGCGGGCAACTCAGTCCTGGCCCAACCCCGAGCCAGGCGGGAAAGGAGAAGTACACCGGGTTTCCCGGGGCCGAGCAGCTCGGTTAATGGCAGAGCTGGGACCCTCTGCGGGCGGAGGCTCCCGGAGCCGCCCGGAGGACCGGCTGGGCCAGGCTTGGCTCTCCTTGCAGTGACACTGCTTGCTTCTGGCCGTGGCTCTCAGCTTACGGGGAGGATCATGATTACCCCGCCAGGGCTGGCCTGGGGGAGGAGAGAGCCCGCTTTCCCCACCTGAGAATGCCACCAGCGGATGCTTTCGGCCCCTCCCCTACTGCCACGGAGCACATGGCAATGTTTTGGTTGATCGGTTTGGATAGTTATGTTGTTTGTCTGTCTTCTTTTTTTTTTTCTTTCCTTTTTTTTTCCCTCCCAAGGAAAATGTGCCTTGTCTGGCTGCCTCCGAAGCTACCGCAACATCTCAGGACAAACTTCCAAGCGGCTTAAGGAAGGGGAGAGGTCGGGAAGAAGAGGTGGGGGGCTGGGGGAAAGAAAGAAAAAAAGAAAAATAAAGAAGCGCTACTTCGCAGACTGTTTAAACTCCCTGTGCCGTTGCGTTTGCGGTGTACTCAATATACGCAGAGCGCCAAGCCTTTCCTTGCTGGGAAACACTCTGTCAAAGGCATTTAAAAAACAATAATCCCCATAAATCTCCATATAATGAGGCGTGCGGTGGGGGTTTAAGTCCCATCATTTCCCTGTGCTGTAACAAAGGGAAGCGCGATAAACTGGAAGGTCCTAGCATAGCAGTAGAGCTGTCAGGCACACATAACGCAGACGGAGACGTTGCTTTAAGTACCTTGCAAGCTTACAGAAGACGGTCGGTTCTCCCAAGAACACCCAGTTGAAGGTTTCACAGCCCGGGAAGCAACGCGCCCAAAGCTTTTTCGTTCGCCTCCAGCCTCCATACTCATGCTATTGCCAGACCGAGGTCGGACTCAAGAGTCCACCGCCGTCGCCTCGTAAATCCAAGAATAATCCCCGATACGGCGGTTTCCTGCATAGGGTGGTTTGTTTTTACCGATGCTACTTGGGCAGACTCTGTGGTTTACAGCCACCACAAGCAACGACCTGCAAACCCTAAGTCTACCCAGAATGATGGAGGGGTGGAAGGGAGGAGGGAGCGCCGGCGCCCGGCAGCGAAGGCCGTACAAGACGAGGGCGGCCGCGGAGCCCTCCCGAGCCGGGCGTTCCGCGCCGTTCCCAGCGGAGCCCCGTCCTGCTCTGCGGGGCTCGTCCGGCGGCCGTGGGAGAGAGGGACTCCGGCGCGCCGAGTAGAGCGGGGAGATGCCGGGTTCCTCCCTCTTCGGACGGCGCTACAGAGGGGCTGGGAGGGCTGAGAGAGGGCACACTGCGGCTCGGGGCAGGCGGGTGGAGCGAGTAGCAGGACCCTGCTTGTCCCGTCCCGGAGCGTTGGGCTTCACTGCCTGCAAAATTTGCACTTGATAATTTTCTTAAAAGCACTTTGGAAGTCTTTGTTGAAATAGGCATAGATAATGGGGTTGAGAAGGGAGTTGGAGTAGCCCAGCCAGTTAATGACTGCCCCCAGCCACGCGGGCATGTAGCACTTACTGTCACAAAAGGGCAGGACCAGGGCCACGATAAAGAACGGCAGCCAGCAGAGGATGAAGGTGCCCATAATGATGCCCAGGGTCTTGACAGTCTTCCTTTCCCGGGACAGAGCCATTCTCCGTCTGGCCTCCGTGGTCTTCTCATTGCGTCTCTCGAAGGAGGAGGGCGGTGGGGAGCCGCACGCCTCGCTGGGCAGCGGCAGGTGAGTCTTGGAGGAACTGTTGCAGCGTTGGACTTCGATGATCTCCAGGGCGGTCCCGTCCTGGCCCTGCCGCACCGCGCCGTTAACGCAGGCACCTGGTTTGGGCTCTACAGTTCGCCGCCAGCCCTTGCCGGGCTCCCCGTTGCCCTTCTTCTGCACTGTGGACGGAGAGAGGGTGAGGCAGGTGTCGGCGATTTTCTTCTTCTCCGCTTTCTTGACTGTCTTGCGGATTCTAAAGCGGGCCGCCTTGAAGATGCGACCGTAGAGCACCAGCATGAGGAGAAGCGGGATATAGAAGGCGCCGAAGGTGGAGTAGATGGTGTACCCGTGGTCCTTACTGATTGTGCAGGCGTCGGGGTTCGACCGGTCCTCCGGTGTCCTCCAGCCCAGCATGGGCGGGATGGATATCAAGAAGCCGATAAGCCAGGTCAGGCTGATGAGCACGGCCGCCCGTCGGGGAGTCCGCTTATTAACATAGTCGATGGGGTCCGTGATGGCCCAGTACCTGTCCAACGCGATGGCGCACAGGTGCAGGATGGAAGAGGTGCAGCAAAGCACATCCAGCGAGATGAAGATGTCGCAGGTAACCTGCCCCAGCGTCCACTTGTTCAGCACCTGGTAGAGAGCCGCCATGGGCAGCACCAGCACGGACACCATGAGGTCGGTGACGGCCAGCGAGCCGATCAAGTAGTTGGCCACGGTTTGCAGTGAGCGCTCCAGGGCGATGGCCGCGATCACGCAGGCGTTGCCGCTCACGGCGCACAGGATGAGCGTGCCCAGGAGCAGGGAGGTGAGTACCTGGTACCCTAGGGTCACCTCGACGAGCCCGGGACCGCTTGTCCCCTCGGGGGAGCGCGCTGGGGAGGTAGTGTTGTTGGCCACATCCATGCCGGGCGGGGGGGTCGCTTCAGGAGACGGGCATGGGAAGAGGCGCCGGTCACTTGTGCGCTTCCCTGGCAAGAGGCATCGCCGCCCCGTGTGCTTTGGCCACACCGGGCGCCCCCCGCTCAACCACCCCTCCCTCCCCTATATAGCGCGGCGGGAGGCGGCCGAGGCTCGGAGGACGGCGGCTGGCGGAGCCGCCCCGCGCCCGCCCATCCCCGCCGCCTCTGCCCAGCGCGCAGCC
>VXAU01003424.1:0-25725 GCA_013399695.1 Formicarius rufipectus | reverse complement strand
CCTTCCCCTCCCCTTCCGTCCCCCTCCCACCCGCTCCTCTTCCGTGGCGGGGGGTCCCTCTGGGGCGACCATCGTCGGGCGGGAGAATGTGTCTATCAGTCCCTCCGCCCCCTCCCCTTTGAGGGGACAGGGCAGAGAAAACCTTCTCGACTCCCCTCCCACCCCCGCCCTCTCCCAATCCCTCCGCAGTTCCGCACCGGCAGCCCCGGGCTACCCCTCGGGACCAGCGGCCGGGACGGAGGGGAAGGGAGGGGAGCATTCTGTGAGCAGGCTCTGCCGGCTGGGGCGGGAGGGCTCCGCGCCCCCCGGGCTATCCGGCGGCCGGGGGTGCCGGGGCGGTGTCTCCGGAGGTGCCTATCGCCACCTGCAGGCGGGCGGTGGTCGCCCGAGGGCGCGGGGCCCGGGGGGCTCCGCCGAGCTCCTCGGACATGGGACCGCACCGACGTCCCGCGGATCGGCACCCCCGACCACGCCTGGCCTCCGCAGGGCGCCGCCGGGGGGGCCTGGAGGGCAGCACTAATCGCGCTGCTACGGGTGCGGACACAGCGGGAGCACGGACTGCAGCGTCCGTGGGTGTCTCGGGGACTGCTGTACAGCCGGACAGGGCTCCCGCTCAGGTGCTGACTTGTACTGTAGCCATGAAAGCCCAATTCGTGATCATTCGTGCCCTCGACCCAGTGTCCCGCCGTCGAGGGTTCCGCTCCAGTGCGCGGCTCCCCGCCCCCGCGGTACCTCCCGAGAAGGGAATTACAATGCAGCAGCTGTTCAAGTCACCGTCTTCTTACGACAATAGTAACAGCGACAGCAACAACAACAAAAAAAAGGTGCTTAAAAAAACCCGAAAAAACACCTTATGGTTCCTTTCGACAGGAGGGAGAAAGACTGTGTCTGAAAGTGAAATGAGAAAAATATCACTGGGAACAATCTTGAATAAAAAAGAGTGTCAGATTCACACATCGTAAGCATTTTAGTTATTTTCCAGTAAATAAAACTAACAACCACAAATCTGGGGAAAAACTGCCAATTAAAAAAAAAAAAAAAAAAAAAAAAAAAAAAACAAACTACGAGTGACGTTGTTTATTTACAGGCTTAACTCTGTCCGTGAAAGGCAAAAGAAAGTCCTTCGACACAACTTTTGTGGCAGGTTTTCTACTGTCTTGCGGCTCAGTATTTTGAACCATTCGGTCATTCACGCTCAGAAAACGCAGAAAGCCAAATAAGTAATTGCTTAACAGGAAGATTTGTTGATTCTAACTGAATCAAACTTGAGATGAAGTTCACAGAGTCTGGTCTGCACACCTTCAGGTTTCCTTCATCTTCTTTCAGTCAACAGTTCAAAACAGAGTTCATCGCTTCAAGACGTTTGAACAGATTTCGGCCAGTTCCTCTCTACGACAGGTCTAGACTTCATTTCTCGAACCGGAGGCTTGCGATCTCCTCTATCTGACCAAGACGCAGAGGTGCGCTAGATAAGCATTTAGATAGCCTCTGCATGGTCGTTATCTCAGCCGATCTCACTAACATTTGCATGCTACTGAATGAAGACTTAGTGCTGTTGAGACACAGAAGAAATGTAAGCGGTGTTTAAGTATGCATTATGCCTTCACTACCAACACCTACTTTCTTTTTAATGTCTCCTCAAATGCACGGCGCAGTTAGGTTGTAAGCAGCTGCTTTTTAAAGGCGGTTTTCCTTCACTGAAGTCAAAGTTTGTTCTTGTTTAGAGGCAGCCTAAAGTAAAGGGGGGGGGAGAGGGAAAAAAAAAAATAAATAAAAAAGGGTGCAAATCCGGGAGACAGGGAAATCTCAAGGAGGTTGTCCTAGCTATCTTCATAGTGGTGGGCAAGTCATTAGCCTAATTAGTATGAAATTAGCGTTTCAAAGCCATGGGGTTTCAGGAGTCATCGAAGGGTTCTTGAGGACATCGTTTCCAGAGATGGTTAGTTCTGGCACGGCCAAGTGAAGTCAATCCCAGACACATTTTACCGAGAAATGCAACGGTGAAAAGTCGACAGAGTCCTTTTTCAACTGAAATATTTTAAATTGGCTTTGTTTGTTTGTTTTGTTGTTGTTCAGAGATTGAAAGTCATTTCACTTTGAATTACATTGAAAAGTAATGTAGGCGACCATGGAAGAAGGAGAGGAGTAGAAGGTGGAAAATGTAGGGGAAATTTGCTCCTTTTATATAATAGTGTCTTTAATCATACTAAGCATTTAAACACCAAAATGCCGGTTGGGTTAAACTTTCAAGCAGCTAAATGATGTGCTGATGTCTTTAGATAACCTAGGTGAAGCATCTAGGGAAATTCTTAAGGAAAACCATACCCTCATAAAATCCAACCTGACTTAAGACTAAATTAAACCTTAATACCGCACAACCTTAAAAATTCAAATTAAAATATTCATATTATTCAGTTATGATACAGCTGCAGCAAACAGCTGTATCATAGGAGCACTTACTCCTCAGTAAGTGCAAAAAGGAAAAGCATTAACAACAGTGTCAGAATATGTTTTTCTGGGTAATTTCACTCCACACATTTCAAAAAAAAAAAAAAAGGAAAAAGAGAGCTACATATTCTTGATGCTCTCAGATTATGACTATTATCTATTTGTCAAAGTAAAACTGAAATGTTCACGTTTTGTTCATGTGGTTAGGTATCACTCTGGTTTGAAAAGGATTTGAGTCTTGGGTTTTTTCTTTTTTTTTGCTATTCACCACAATAAGATACAGTACTTGTGATATTCAAGAAATTATGTTTCAGTAATGGTTTCAAAACTAATCAGTTAAGAGACTAGGGAGCTAAGAAAATTAATTATTTCAGTTTACTGAAACTAATAGAGTATGTACACTTTTCTGTGAAACAAGTTCCAAAGAGATGAAAGGAAAGATGTGGCAAGAGACAACCTACCAACTGCTGCCTTCTTGAATTTTCTCATTATACATCTTGGAAATACATTCAACAGGAATTAGTACTACTTCACACTATTTGAACCCTTCTGAAAAACACTTTAAATTAAAAAAAAATCTAAATACAAAGACTCAAACAAGAATTTCATGTCTGAAGAGAGTGTATCATTGAAACCTATTTCTTTCACACAACTACTTGGATTTCATTATGAAATCCACTTCAGAGTATCTGGTCCCACTTTTCATAAAGAGCAAAATGTTTCACGGCCTGTTAAAAAAAATAAGCTTTATCCCGTAAATAACTGAAATATGTAAGAACACAGAAAAGTTTAAGGCCACTGTTAGTGTTGTAGCTGGATAGCTCTCAGCAAACTGTTCTGTATCAAAATCAGTCCAAATTTGGCAAAAGGTTTAGTCTAGACTTCGTGAACAAGATGAAGCAGCCAGAAAACTAAGTGACTTTCAATGCTGGTAGCAGAACTGTTCCCCATGTCCTACCTCTAGGTATGGCCAGTTTATGAAATCCTGGACATCAACTCGTACTTAAGAAGGACAAAAAATCCCTATTGAATCCTACAAGTAGTCTACTCAGAATAAACACACTACAAATCTTGTACAATAGTACAACAAAGCCTAAATTTCCAACTTCTGGATCATCTTTGTGCCATTTAAATATTTTCAATACTTTTTTTTTTTCCCCTTTTGGGGCATGGAGTTCCATGAAGACCTGTCTAGACAGCCACGGGCTGGCTAACTGTGGCCCACTAGGAGCTGTGCAGCGCTGAGATGTTCCTGTTGTTCTGCAAGAATCATCTGGGGTCTAACAGAGGCTACAACATGTGCATATCACTCAGCTTTAGGACTGAGTCAGGTCCTGCAAGGTACTAAGATATCTCTCAAGCTGCTCAACACTTCCAGTTCTGCAAACACAGAACAGTGGCCCCCAGGGTCAGACCTGGAAAGATCTGTCAGCTCCATTCTAGACATGCCAAAGTAGCAGAGCTTTAAAAACATGGCTTTAAAAGGTCTTGGGAATGGTAGAGCTGGGTTCAGATGCTCCTAATTCAGCTTCTAGTGGCTCTACACCTAACTCAGTCAGATTTCTGTTTTCTCTTCATTGCATATTTAGAAACAGATCAGTAATCTGGGCCTGATAACCCAGAGGAATAACCTGGAAGAAACAGGAATAACCACCATTTCAAAATGCTGGAATGCCTGTCTATTATGTTTCCCATGGTATTAACCCTGTTTCCATTGCTTGACATACCCCAGCTGACATTCTCATCCTCAAAAACAGTGAACTGATGGCAAATTCCAGTGTCCTATTTTCATTTCATTCAGCTACCTTACAGAAACTCTCACATTCATAATTTTCATTAATGACAGAAGCTAATTCTTTGTAACATACACACATACTTGTTTGCAAATTCTGTCTTTTTCTGCCAAGAAGTTACAGTAGTAACTAAAATTACAGCATAACTCAGCACAGCTCACAAAAGGGGATAATTTATTCCATCTCACAGTTTTAGAAGTAAAGGAGTTAGGTGAACATTTCACCCAAAATTAATATGCGTATATTTCAGTAACACCACTGAAATGAAACTGTTACTAATGTTGCCTGCTGTCAAAATCATGGGATAACTAGTGTGCAGATAGAGAAGTTTAATTTTGAAAAATGTTTACTTTCATACTCTTCCTCTGTGAAATAAAGAGACTTTCAAGCATATTTGTTTGAGCACAAACTTTTGTAAGTTTGCTGAAACTTCTCAGAACTTTGGCATTCTGGAAAAAGGGGACTTTAAGCTACTTTTTCTGTGCTGCCTCTTCTGTAACACAGTTCAGCTATGATGAAGAGAGAGACAGGAGATTGTCCTTTATTTTCTCAATACTGAAGCTGCTAAGCATGGATTTGACTCTAGAGAAACTGGGAAAATCTGCTTAGTTGACTCTAATCATACTGTGGCGAACAGAGCAATGTTCCATCTCCACTGAGGTTTTTATCAGCCTGTCTGTGTCAGGGACAGGGGAGAGCAATACACATTAGGAGCTGGTCTCTGTGAAGAACGATTTCATAGCTGGTTGAGAAGCACCTGTGTGGTGCAATGCAGTCCCAAGAATATGCCTGAATGGATCTTTTAAAACTGTAGTCTGATATTTGTAATTTAGTTATTAACACTAGCTCACAAGTAAGTTTTCTCAGACAAAGTTTGCAAAATAAATAATTCTAATAACATACAATATACAATTCTAAAATTGCTGATTAGCACTGAGGAGCTTCTCAGTTAAATCAGGCTTTTTCTTCAAGGTAATTAAGATTATTTCATCTATTCACTTAACATTCCATTTCATCTGATAGCAAAAGATGTAATTGGCTTAAAGTATTTGGTGGCAGTAAAAAGATTCCAGAAGTATTCTAGATCTTAAACAATTTTCCCATATTTTAGTGGGCATATTCAAGATTTTTTGTTTTGTTCTCTCCTGCCTCTGGAATACCACTCTTCCCCCCCAACCCCCCAAAAAAAAATTAACTTCAAGATGAGAATGAATTTAATACAATGAACATTAAAAGGCTTACAAATAAATTTTAGCTTAAAGAGATTTATGTTCAAAAGATTTTTATTGCAAGGATTGTTTTTGTCATTTTTATATACCTACAGTATTTCACTTCAGAGACAAAGTAAGAGATTAATTATTCTATAAGAACAAGTTTTGAAAAAAAAAATCTCAATTTTCTACCTAGAGTTATCTGAGGATGACTGAGCTTCAGTCCTCATCTTTAACTATCAGGCCAATCCAAACGAGTTTATCAACAAAGTTGATAAAACAAAGTTAAGGTATTTGAATCTTACTAATTCAACCAAGTTACCAGTATAGCAACTGATGATTTCTGCTCTTATCATGTCAGAGCTTCAATACTACATTATAGATCAAAAATAAATTACATAGTATCATTGTGTCCTTAACCAATGAAGACAGAAGCTATAGTTTCAACATTATTGCTTATAGAGGATATAAACTCTTCAATTTTATGCATGCTGAGCAAAACTCAACAATATTAAGTAATATACTAATTACAGTTAAGTAATATACTAATCCACGTAAATTTTTTAAAATATGTTACTATGATTTAAATTTAATCTTCTTATATTGAAATTAATATAGCAATACTATCTTAAAAGTACAAGTTGGAAAAAGCAAGGCTGATGTATAGACATTAAACACCTTGTCTTCACAAACTGTCTTTACCTTTCTAAATGAAAAACAGTTTGTTTTATGTACATGGAGATGAGTCACATGAAGTTGCAGAGGCTCACACAAACCCTGCTTTTAGAGTGGTGTTGACACAGGCCTTCAGGATATTGTCTTTTAATCTATGGCTGATCTATTAATCTCCTTTACCCAGGGCATTAGTTGGCACAGTAGTAAACCACCAGGTATGCTAAAGAATCTGGAACTTTGTTCAGGGAGAAAAGTCATTGTGCTTTTTTACTGGAAGTAAATGTGTTCAAGGTATTATTCAGCTGCTGCTGCCTTTTTTTCCTTTGTGAGTTTTCCTGGTACAGTCACAGTACCATGCACAAATGGTAGTGCTTGGGGCAGCCGGAGTATGTGACCAAGGACATGGTGTAAGGCAGGAATGTACCTTTAGCAGCATCCCATACCTGATGCCAGTTTATAAAGGTTGATTCACTGTTGGTGTTCATTAACTTTAAGGTGCCCTACTAACTAAAAAGGTTTAAGTTAAGTTGATCACACAGTGTTCGTATCTAACAAATGATGTTTCAGAAATCCACAAAAGACAGATCCATAAAAGTTGATGCCTTGAGCGTACAGCCTCTTAGTCCTTCCAATATTAAATGCTAAGAAGAGTGTTATTTAGCCTGTTCCCACAAAGTAGGTTAGATACCCAATTAACCTAAGGTGTTCAGATACAAATATCCATCAGCAGAGATAGAAACCTCAGTAAATTGCTGTCTATTTTAAAATAGTTTAAACAATCCTGAGATTTTGGGTATAGTGATGAAAGGCATCACTACTACCTCCTTTTAGTTATGTCTGTATGGGATTAAGCCAGTTCAAAATGACCCTGCTGGACAGAGTTCACACTTTGAGAATCTAGTTAGATCTTAGATGTGCCCTCAGTGTTGCCAGGAAATAATCAGTTCTGTGTATTCATCACAGCAACAATGTGGGCTCTCTTAAACTGACCAGGGAAGTCACCAGTGGAACAGGCCAGGGTACAGATATGTAGTTTAGGCTACTGTCCTCACACCTCATTTCCAGTCCATTCACCAGATGATTGTTGCAGGAGACCAGCAAAGGAAAATACAATGAGGCAAATTAATATTTTGTCTAAGTATAGCACTTTGAAACACAATGAGAGTAACACATCATATAATCTAAAGGATGAGTTTAGTATCGAGATAAACTGTAGGGACCCTGTTTGCTACAATGGAAAAAAGCTAGTGAATCTCCACTTGCAGCAAGATTTGGTTAGATCTTAATACTGCCTTAAGAGTATGGGAGTTTTTGTGTTATTTCTTGGGTGCTGGTCCTACTCCTTGGTGATCTTTATTCTTTCCCAACATTTTTTGTCTTTTTTTCTGCTCTTCTACTGTACTTATCACTCTTTATGAACTCCTAAGCTGTAATGAACTTAGTTGCAAAGCTATAAACTTACTAGTTTTGTTATAGAATGCCTCAAATTATTTACATTCAAGAACTCATCAGTGTAGCACCCATACCTTTGCCACTATTAAAAAAAAATTTTAAACATCTGAAACACGGTGTTATGAAGATTCTAACTAACCAGACCCTTCCTATCCCTCCTCTCCAGTAATTTTGTCTTAATGACTGTTCATACAAAAGAGTCACAGTATGTTTTATGCATCCAGTACATCATGCATCCCTCTAGGTCATTACAGATTTTTCTTGATAAGACATATTTTATGGTAGTCATGAAAGGTTGGATAAGCTTTTTTTCCACTTGTACTCTGTTGCAATATGCAATTGCATTCCTGTAAAGAAGAGTATAATTATATCCATGAGAGAAGCAATTAATGTCCTTCCTTTTGCTTCTCCAAAGGGGAGAGTAAAATGCCAGTTGTTGCCTGTTTTAGTCTATCTCCTTTAGAAGAAAATGGAGTATGGCACAAATCTCTTTATTCCTTCTCTTTTGAATACCTGTAGGATGTTCTGTTTTCCCCTATTCAACACTCTGATTATGTGAACCAAGAAACAACATTTATTCACTAACTGAACAAAATTATTCTTAGGTTTTTCTAAAGATGGTTCCATGTAAATTATCACCACAGCTAGACATATACTGTTCACTTTGTATAAGTTCTCTTCTGCACCATATTCCATTTGAGTAAGAAATAAATATTATGATATCATCCTTGAATTTAATTGCATTTTGCTCATTCTCCATTTCTGTTTCTGAAAGACCTTTGTGAGTAATTACGTTGGCTAAGGCTTTTCAAACAAAAAAGGGAGTAAATTTTTTTCTGCATAAATGCATATATTGTTTTTGTTTTTCTTGATGTCAGAGTAACATTACTATCATGGGGATAAATTTGCTTTTATTTAATTATTGCAAGACAATGAGAGAGGCCAGAGCTGAGGAAGGTGGCATTTATTACTCTGTGTCTGCAGAATCATTCACGTTAATAGTACATCTGGCTTTAAACCACACAACTGAGAACTACAGGAAAAAATAATTGCTCATTCTATGCCACACACAAGCCAAATCCTGGATGTTCTTTTATGGATCCATGTTTCAAACCATGTTTAAACTGTGTTAATCCTTTTCTGTGGTGACTTCTATTACATAAATGTGATGGGACACCTCTCAAGACTGGAGTGCTGCAATGGATGTCTTTAAACTCTCTAGAAGAGACAGGTGAAGCAGGAGAGGTGATGGGGTAGCACTGGACTTAGGGGCTGTTTTGATTCTGTGGAACCTGATGATGATGAAGATGACATGGTTGAGGCCCTATGGGTAAAGACCGAGGAGAAGCTCAGCAGGGCAGATGTCACAGCGAGAGTCTGTTATGGACCACCCTGTCAGATGAACAAGCTGACAAGGCATTGTACAAGCAACTGTCAGAAGTTGCCAACCCTTATGGGAAACTTCAGCTTGTCAGATGTCTGCTGGAAATAGAACACAGAAAAGAGGAAGTAGACGAGTTCCTGGAGTGTGTGGGAGACAACTTCCCAACACAACAGAAAAATGAACCTACCAGAAGAGGGATCCTGCTAGACCCACTCTTTGTGAACAGACTAGTGGGTGATGTGGTGGTCAGTGGCCATCTTGGGCACAATGACTGTGAAATGTTACTGTATTCCCTGCTGGGTGGAGTAAGGAGGAACACCAGCACAGTATCCACCTTGGGCTTACAGCAGGCAGACTTTGGCCCATTTAGTGACAGAGCCCCTTGGGAGTCAGTCCTGCAGGGCAAAGGAATTTAGGAAGGCTGAATGTGCTTTAAAAAGGAATTGTTAAATATGCAGCTGTAGGCTGTCCCCATCTGTTGGAAGACAAGTCTGTTGGGGAAAAAGACTGGCCTGGTTAAGCAGAGAAGTTGGGGGGGGGGCGCAGCTGGGAAGAGAATCTATCATCTCTGGAAGGAGGGTCAGTAATTTGGGAGGTTTACAAGGATGTCACAAGGTCATGTAGGTAGAAGATTGGAAGGGCCAAAGCCAACGTGGAACTTGATTTGGCTGTTACAGTTAGACTGTAAAGATTTCTATAAATACATTGGCAGCAAAAGGAGAATAAAGGAGAGTCTTCCTCATTTGTTGAATGCAGAGGATAGTGTAGTGACAGGGGATAAGGAAAACGGAGAGATGCTTAATGACTTCTTTGCCTCTGCCTTCAATATCAACACCAGTTGTCCTCAGGATACCCAGCTCCCTGAGCTGGAAGTTGGTGATGGGGAGATGACTGACGGCCCTTCCAGGAGAAGATTGTTAGTGACCTGCTATGCCAGTTAGGCACTAACAAGTCTATGAACCTGATGGGATCACCCCAGAGTATTGAGGGAACTGGCAAAACAAATTGCCAAACCACTCTCAGTGATCTACCAGCAGCCCTGGTTAATCAGAGAAGTTCCAGCTGACTGGAAATTAGCAAATGCAATACCCATCTACAGTGTTGTAAGGATGATCTGGGGAACCACAAGTCTGTCAGCCTAAACACAGTTCCAGGCAAGGTTGTAGAAGAGATCATCCTGAGTGCCATTACATGGCACATGTAGGATTACCAAGAGATGAAGCCCAGACAACATGGAATTAAGAAAGGGAGGTCCTGCTTGACAACCTGATCTTCTACAACACAGTGGCCTCTTCAGTAGATGAGAGGAATGCACTGGATGTGGTCTCTCCAGACTTCGGTAAATCATTTGGCACCATCTCCCAGAGCATCCTCCCAGCAAAACTGGATGTCTGGGATGCATGGATTCCTCATTGGGTAAAAAATGGCTGATGGCTGGGCTAGACAATTTTTGTGAATGGAGTTAGATCAGCTGGTGGCTGTTACCTAGTAGTGCTCTTTGGGGCTCGGTTCTGGTGCCAGTGTTGTTTAACATCTTTACTGAAGATCTGGACATGGGAATTAAGTGTACCCTCAGTAAATTTCCAGATGATGCTAAGCTGGATGGGAGTATTGGTCTGCTCAAGGGTAGGAAGGCTCTGCAGAGAGACCTGGATAGACTCAATCAGTGGGATAAGGTCAACTGCATGAGGCTTGACAAGACCAAGATCTGGGTCCTGCACTTGGGTCACAGCAACCCCAAGCAGTGCTACAGTCTGGCAAAGGAGTGGCCTAAGAGCTGTTGGCAGAAAAGTTGACAAGTTGACAGCCAGCTCAACATGAGGCACCACTGTGCCCAAGTGGCCAAGAAGGCCAATGGTATCTTGGGCTGTATCAAGAACAGTGTGGCCAGCAGAACCAGGGCAGTGATCATCACCTTGTGCTTGGCATCGGTGAGGCTGCTCCTTCAGTATTATGTTCAGTTCTGGGTCACTCACTTCAAAAAGAACAATGAGATGCTGAAGTGTGTCCAGTGAAGGGCAGTAAGGCTCATGAAAGGACTAGAGAACGTGCCATATGAGGAATGGCTGAGGGGGATGAGTTTGTTTAGTCTTGAGAAAAGGAGGCTCAGAGGAAACCTCAACTCTGCCTACAGCTACCTGAAAGAAGGTTGTAGTGGATGAGGACCAGTCTCTTTTGTCATGCTTACAGCAAGAGGACAAGAGGAAATGTCCTTAAGATGAAACAAGGGAGATTCAGATTAGATATTAGGAAACATTTTTTCACTGTTAGGATAGTCAGAGATTGGAATACATAGCCAAGGGAGGTGGTGGAGTCACCAACCCTGAAGGCATCTGGATGTGGTGCAGGTTGGCATGGTTACCATGATGGTTACCATGATGGTGCTAGTTGGATTTGGTTATCTGAAGGTCTCTTCCAACCTTGGTGATTCTGTGATACTATCTGATAATTCGCTAACCAGTAGGTGAGCACATA
Organism: Formicarius rufipectus; assembly: GCA_013399695.1. Taxonomy (NCBI): domain Eukaryota; kingdom Metazoa; phylum Chordata; class Aves; order Passeriformes; family Formicariidae; genus Formicarius; species Formicarius rufipectus. The sequence goes on along the minus strand of VXAU01003424.1, from coordinate 14,287 downwards.
AAAGTCAAAAAGGGAAAAATGCCTGTCCTGCATTTTTATCACAAGAAATCTTTTCTTTCTAGTCTTGTAGGATCAAGACACTGTGTGTATCCCTTCCCAACACTTCAGTGCAATTTTTTCCTTTTCTGTTAATCTACAAAAGGTCAAGTCAGTTATATTGAAATTAATGCAGCTGAGAGATGCTCCACTCATTGAGACAAATCCATGGCCACAAATTGAAGTTCAAGAGGAAGGCATAACTCCCCACTGGGTAATTATGCACAATATAACTATTGCAGAAATTACTGAAAGATTTTGTAGTCCCACATAGTTAATGATAAATGCCTGTTCAAAAGCATGACATAATCTATTCATGTCTCTTTATACATAGTTTTTACCCTAATGTAATTAAGGTCATTAAAATGTTAGGTTCAAAACGAAAGTGTATTTTGCTCTCAGCCCTTACTTAACATTTGGTAAAGTTTGACTAGTTTAATTATATGTTGTGTAACGGATTATAAATGGATTTTTACGTTCTTAATAGCAAGCCTTCTATTTGCACATTAAGAAAATCCTGAAATAACCTCTATATCCTTATTTTTTCTGCCTCTTGTGTTTCTTTCTAATAAGTTTCTGGATGAACAGAATTACTTCAGTCCCTCCACATCACAGGGAAGCTCTCTGAGCTGTTCGCTGTTGTGACTCTTGAAACACTGTTCCACTAGAAGAGAGACTGTAAAGTTCTTTTTCCTGAGAGGATTCACTTTGACAAATGTGAAATTTTTACCTGAGGAACCAATTTAGTTACTGTTTTCAGTATCAATAAATTAATATCAGTATTTAAATTAAAATTTAAAGTAAAAAGGTTTTGTTCTGTTTTTATTTGTTTGTTTGTTTGTTTTAAAAAAAAAACACTCTTGGATTAAGAACCATGGAACTTGATTGGAATCAATCTAACTATTAAGAGATATGAGTTTGGTTCCCTAGATGGTGTAAATCAGGATAGTTAAAATGTAATTATCAATGGCTACAAATTACAACAAACTAGAGAAGATAGTAAGATTCAATGGAGTCTGTGACAGCTAAAATATAATAGCCTCAGTCATGTGGGCACAGGCAAAAATGTAACATCATTTCCATTGAAGGTGGTCAGTGAGTGTAGGATGAAGAACCTGGCTGCTGTACATCATAATCCATTTTTCATTACCTTTTGTCCTACCCCTCCACGTCCTTGTAAAAAGGTCCTCTCCAACTCTTCTGTAGTCCCCCTTAGGTACTGAAAGGTACTACATAGTCTCCTGGAGCCATCTCTTCTCCAGGCTGAAAAATGTTGACTCTCTCAGCCTGTCCTCATAGGAGAGTTGGTCTAGCCCTCTGGTCAACTTTGTGCCTCTTCCCTGGACTCCTTCCAACAGTTCCATATCTTGCAATCAGTAAATTGCGTTTCTGCACCAGGAGGTGGTTTTCTCCAGAATTTAGAATAATGTAAACTAGGCAGGCATTTTCTTCCTGGCAGATCAGATTCAGTAATTTAACATTCTTCTCTGAATTTGTCAGGTAGTGGCCTGGTTTCAATGGCCAGGGATGTGCACTTATCTTCATACTCATAATTTTAGACTGTCAAACCATGAACTGTGTGAGAGACCAGAAGTTTTGGGTGTCTGTAGGCGAGATCTTCTTTTTTCACAACAGGATCCTTAACTGGACTAAATGTCTAATAATTTCTAAGTGCAAATACATAATTATGTCTCTTTATTTGTTAAACTGTACTTGGATATATATTTTTCAAAAAATCAAGCTGCAGCCCATAGCTTGTCTTGTTAATTCCTAGGAGCACAGCCTCTGTCAAGCTTCTAGAAGCTTTTAGCTGTAGAGTAACTACTCATTTGCCTCTTTCTAGGATTCTGTCTTAGAGCAGTCATCTCCAAACATTTTTTATTGTGCAGCCTCAATACATGTTTGGGGTTTGTTTTTTACTCTACTAGCATATTATGCACATTATAAAATGCACATAAAATATAAAATAAAAATATTAAAAATACACTTTCAATTATTTATTTATTAATGGTACAAGAAATATTCTCTTTCCACACGCTAACAGATTTTCTTTTACATACTCTGGGGTGCACAAACCAGTTTGAAGGTCACTGTCCTAAACTTCTGCTGTTACTATTTTTTTCCCTAAGTAAAACCTACCCCTGTGTAATTTACAAGTCACAATCAATGGCAATGTTTTCCTGCATTATGGTTTAACTGGCAGAAAGCATTCTGAAGTTTAAAGAGAACAGCAATAATGGAGCAACTGCCAGCTCTGCTGTAAAGGTTTTAATAGCTAAGACTAAATGTCTTGTTACCCAGGGCAAATATTTTTTTGTGAAAAAAATGCCAATTGCCACCACACCATTGCATGTGAAAATGCAGATGTCACTTTAGATGCCACACATGACAAAAAGGACAGAAAATAATCTCAAAGATAAGAACTATGAGACCTGTGATCCTGGTTCCACCAAAATTTGAAGTTCTCATACTCTTTCACTAGGTTAAAATTCTGCATCAAATTAAAGTCTGTGAGTAGCTCTCTAAATCAGAGTTAGGCAAGATTTCAAACGTGAACACTGTTAGCTAGATCAATGCATATCTTTAGAAAGCTAAAAAACATTTTATTTGTTGGAAAAAACTTGGGCTGGTAGAATGCATTAGGTAGCAAGCTGAAAGAAAAGAATTTCATCTTTTGAAATTGAATGAAAATGTGCTCAAAAACATTTTAGCTGACAAACTGCCAATTTGCCTAATTTTTAAATATATGTCATCTGTAAGAAAGCAGTGCAAATTTTGAGAATTCCATTTAGAATTCAGCTAATGGCTATGAAAAAAATTACTTAAGAAGTGCAAAAACTGTGCCTGTTCTCTTTAAAAATGTATAATGTGCAGATTAAAGTGGAATGGTAAATGTTCTGCTTTTGGCAAGTTTTTTTGTGAAGAGGTTAAAGCCCACAAATACAGTAGCAAAACACATCTTTTAATTTCTAGTGATTCCAGGGACCTCATTGAGACTATTTGAATGCTTAGGGGTAACTTCTTATTCAGCAAAATACTTATAAAAGTGTTGAAACTGGCAGACACTTACATTCTTCAGTGCTACTGACTGAAATCACAGAGCTGCATGTTTGTTTGAGGTTACAGATGAGTACTCTTTACTCACTTCAGTGGGAAGTAGATAAATCTGTCAAATCTCTAAATCTGATCAACACATTAAATGGTGATATGGACACAAGAGGGAATTACTAGAGCATATGGTCTTGAAACTTAAGTAGGTGAGAATGCCCTATAAATATATATGTACAAACAGTGGTTGGGATGAAACAGCATGTGATGGTACTCCAGATAGGTATCTCTAACTTTTTATTTCAGCCACCTGTGATTAGAAATCATCTAACAGGTAAAATGCAAGAAGCCTTAGAATATATAATACATAATCCTCAGCAATTCAAGGATGAAACCACTCAGTTTTGAGTTTGGCAAATAACATTTTATAAGCTTCCTATAGAGCTTGCTGTCCATTAGTCATCATTTCAGTTCTGGTTAACAATCCTAAAATTAAACCAGATTTCATTTACTGCCTGGGCTGCAGTGAAGTACAAGGAATTGCCAGAAATGTTGCAAATACTGTCATGTGCACCTGAAAACACTGAAAAATATTGAAATTGATGTAGGAACTTTCACAAATTGCTTCAGTTTTAACATAAATAATCCAAGCAATGTAGTACCTGTGAAATACATTACAATAGTTCTAAATATCAAATCAGCTCAGTTTACATCATATTCTCTAGGGACCTCTTGCTTTTGGGGAGCTTGGGGTGTCATTTTTCTGTTGATGGTAACAAATATATTTAGAATTAATGCATACTAGAACAAGGAAAATATAACTTAGTAAATATTTGAAGAGGAAACTAACCAATTGATTAAAGACTTCAGGAAGTCAATTGTGCAAAGACAATAGAAAGTGCAAGAATTATTTTCACATTGTGGAAGAAATAACTCAACATTCTGATGAAAGAAGTCAGTGTCCTGGCTGACTCAAGCAGCGAAAGGTCATCATTTAGCTGTGAACCTGCTAAATCTTTCTCATATACACAGAGTGGAAATACTGAAAAAATATGAATGAACAAGTAAAAGATACCAGACAGAAATATGCCTGATCAATTTTTAGCTACATATATCCACTATTTATCACTCTGAAATATGGGGTCACACTTGACATAAAGTCAAACACATTTTTGTAGATGCTGCATATTAATGGACTGGGAATTTCAAGGACATCAGGGGCAAAAATTAGGTTGAGTACACCTAAAAATGTTTACCCAATGAAAAGAAAGTAGTAACAAAAAAAGTGGGCATTTTAATGTATTTATTACAACTTCAGTTATTAGTTTATAGCAATAATTTAAACAGTTTTGGAAGCATCAGCCATTGACAACGCCCTGTTCTGTAACCACATAGGGTATAAATCAAGGCAGGCAGCTTACACTGTTACAGTCAATTAAATGGGAATGCCCTTGGGCACTGAAATGAAACGTGTGAAAAGGCCCACAGCTATATTGACAAACTCTCTTAGCACCACGAAGGTGGTAGTTGATACAATATGTGTTTTGGTAATGGTACCAAGCCAGGCACAGGAATAGACTGGAAGTGCAAATGACCAGAGATGAAGGCATCGCAGGGAAAGTAGATTATAGAGCATGGGCAAATTTTTTCTACTGTTTAGCAATTTGGAAGCTGTTAACTGCGGTGGTGGATAATTCAAGTGTATTGTTATATTTTTAACTTGAGGTCTGATGTGTCACACAAACATACCCCCCTATATGCAAACCTGAACAATTGCACATGTCAAGCATCTTCTGTGATAAACTGACCAGACTCTAGAAGAGAAAGGATTGCTCTTCTAAACAGATGCAGACTACATACAGTTCTAAAGTTTGTTAATCTACTTTGTTTCCACATCCAGATTTTCTTCTTTTAATTTTGTTTCATACTGGCACCAAACTAGGCTGCATCCTTAGAACAGGATTACTGAAATGGGATATTGCTGAAATTAGCAATGTGAGAAATGTGCAGTAGGTTATTATGCAGGACCCTCAGCCAAGTGAAAGGACAGGTTTGCATAGATAAAGTCCTGAAGGTCATTAAGCATGGTCTTTTATATGGCACAGGACTTTTTTTTTTCTGCCAATTACCCCAATACTTAGCCTAATAATTTATTATCCAATTTTGATTTGAAGACATTTGTTAATTAAAAAACAAACAAACAAACAAAAACTTGGTAGTTTTTTCCAATATTTCACCCTTTTGTTGTTAAAGCACATGCTTAAGATCCATTTTGAATTAGTCTCCTTTCAGTTTCCAGTTCTAATTTATACCAATTACACTTCTAATGTATTTTTATCTTTTCAGACAGAGAAGAGAGTTTTTGGCCGTAGGATAGTCTACAGAAGAAAATTAAAGGATTATAGGCACTTTCAGAGTAATCATCTCTGCCACTTTTGAAAAGGTTTTTTAAAGTTCATGTTGCAGTTTTACACTATACTTCTGCATAAAGAGTCATACTTACCATCAGTTTTGGAGGTATTTCTATATCCACTGAGGAGCACTGAGCTGCTTCCCCTGATTCTGTGTTTGAATTTCAAAGTAGTCACTCATTTTTAAAACAGAAACATTCAAAATCACCTTTATTTTCAAGGAAAATCTAGGCTTAGTATATTTTCAACTTTAACAAAGCATTTTTGTAAATGTTCAGTAACTCTTTCATTCTGATTCCACTGCAAAGTAGAGGCTTTTGGGTCATTTGCAGAGCACAGGCCATTTGAGGCAATTTGAGAACTGGCAGGCTCAGGACAAAGTTGAGGATTTGGCTGCAATCAGAATCAACAGTATGTTTCACTGCCCCTTTCCTTCTTCTTTGCATGGTAATTTTAGCTGTCGTATATGGTTTTACCCCCTTCTCCCAGAACAAACCTTGTTTTGTCCAGAAGAGCTTCTGAGTTTTATCGTACATAATGTGCTATGCACATTTCCTTAAGTGACAAAGGTAATTCAAGTGACTTCTGCCTGTGACTACTTCATGCCACAAGGCATCACTCCTCAGTTGGTTTTGCACAGTCTAGTGGAATCTGAAAATTTAATCACTGAATCACTGAGATTACCCTGTCTAAAAGGAATAAACAAGTAATAACATGTTGGGGGATGCTTATTTCCCACGGCTCAGGGTGCAGCACGGCTCATACATTCTGGCACTGCTGAAAGTGAGGTCATGACAAACTGCAATACAGAAACAAGAACATGCATCCTGTCCTGGTTTTGGCCAGGATGGAGGTGATTTTCTTCCTCGTACAGTGCTGCATTCAGTATGAGAATAATGTTGATAACACACTGATGTTTTCTTTGTTGCTAATTTGTGCTTACCCTAAATTAAGGATTTTTCAGTCTCCCCGGGTCTGCTTGTGAGCAGGTGCACAAGACACTGGGAGGGAACATAGCCAGAAGAGCTGTCCCAAACTGGCCAAAGGGATGTTCCATACAACAGAATGTCATGCTCATTATACAAACTGGAGTAGGTGAAAGTTTTGCCCAGGACCTGCTCATCACATCTGTATAATAATAACAATAATAATAATAATGTTATTATTAGGTTGTTATCATTAATATTATAATAATAGTATTTGTATTAGCTTCAATTATATAATTGTTCTTATCTCAACCCATGAGTTTCACTATTTTTCCTGGATTTTCCTCACCACTGAAAGGGACGCAGGCAGTGTGAGAGTGAGCAGGCAGCTGCATGGTACTTAGGTCTGGGGTTAAACCTTGACACATCCAGAAGCAAAGCAGGAGGGAGTTTTTTTATACTAACTGGAAAGTACTTGTGAAAATACCTGCAACTATGGCATCAGTCCATAGTTTCATGACACATTGAGTCTGGCTTTTAGGGCTCCCATTACTAGATCAAAATCAGTACCCTCACATGACACATAAGCACTGATACAGCACAAATTATTAGCGGCTTGGGGTATTTTCACACCTTTTGATGGACTTTGTACCATAAGACTGATATCATTTGACTCCTGTATCTGGCTTTTGGCAAAAAATCAGTCATGAATTTCACAGCGTGCTTCAGCTAAAGCAACATAAACACAGATAAAAATTGCATGCCCAGAGAGGTGGGGGATTCACCATTCCTGGAGGTTTTCAAACTGAGATTGGACATGGCACCGAGTGCCATGATCTAGTAAACAGACTGGAGTTGGACCAAGAGTTGGACACGATGATCTCAGAGGTCTTTTCCAACCCAATTGATTCTATGATTCTATGAATTTCTTGTAAGTGAATGATTCAGTAATGTGAGGGGGGGGTTTTGGTACTGATGCCTGTGAAACTATGGCCTCACTCTGGAGTGATGCAGTTTAAAACAAGACTCATTAAAGAGATGTCAGTGATATAATTATCTCACTGTTTTTTTAACTCTGACATCTGATGTGAATTTCCATGGAAAACTGGGTAAATTACCCATTATGCAGAGTTTAGGACTGTAGGGAGGTGATTGAATCACCTTTTCTCCTATATACACATACATGTACTTCCGATACCCACCCCTTTTTCTGCTGAAGTATCAGCTGGTGCAATAAGCTGGAATCTTTCTTTGAGTTAGGGATTGTGTAAGCAGGACTATGTTCTGCACCACTCTTTTATCCTTCCTTAGCATGAATTCAAACAATACATTCTTTGTATTCTCTGATAAAAAATTCTGTAATCTTTTTCTGATAACTTTTGTCCACATTATTCACAGAAGTGTTGCTTAAAGGAAGGTTTCTGTCCACACAGATTTCCTGATCTCAAATCACTCTCTTCCCAACCCTCACAGGAAAACCGGACCAAAGATTCTACTAATCTAATGTCTTAAGTAAGGAAAGTACTTAAGATTCCCCCAGTATCTTGTCCCTTGAGCCTAGAAGGAAAACAAACAAAAAAAAATTACAATTAGAAATGTTAAAGGGAGATACAGATCCCTATTTGTTATAATGAAAAGGTCTGGTGTCATACCTTATGAAACACCACTGCAGACTGTACTTCTTCATTTCACGGCTAATGGCAGGTGGTCAGACATGTCTAAGTCTCCACTGATGCATTTCCAAAAAAACTAATGCAGCTACACTGAGGAACCACAAAAGGAGTCAGCAGACTGCAATAGCAAACACAGCTGTGGAGATTTCACAGTCCATTTCAGGAGTCGTTTTCCACAGAGGAAAGCCAAAAAGGAAAAACAGTTATCAGGAATATCTTGTTTGCTGTGGTAAAATTATTCTCCATATATACAAACTGGTGTTGCCTGTTTAGACAACCTGGTGGTGTGTTTATGTATCCTCCCGCTGGCATTAACAATATGGCCTGTTGTGCACAACATATTAACTGTTCTTTTAAATTTGCTTTTCAACTGTAGTTCTATAATAGTACACTCCATCCTTTCTGTTCACTTCCAATCATGTTCCATTAGTATCTCCCCTCAGAGTAACCAATTCTGTGATTTACTCCCACATATTTTATATACACAGGGCCAGGAGTTCAACTCAATAATCCTGATGGGTCTCTTCCAACTCATCATATTCTGTAATTCTATAATTCTATGATTCTATTATATGTGATTATGCTTGATTACTTTTTCCCAAACACCTAAATGTTCACCACAGTTTATTATATCCAGCATGGTTTGTTTCTCTTGTTTAAGTTGAAATAACTTCTAATGGCATAAGTTGCTCATATAATCATTAGAATCTCACTTAGGTATTCCTCAGAAAATACGTACACTTCCTCTGTTATGTTGTGGGGTTTAGTGCAGTGAACTGCAGGGTTACTCAATTCTTAAAAGACCACTGACTGCTTAAGATATTTTCCCTTAATGTCTATATATTCATGCCATGAATTTAAAGAAAAACCTCGCCTTTAAAAATATAACACATACAAGTAAAGGAAATATTATTTGCATTTATTTTTTGATGTGATCACAAAAGGAATGTTCTTTTGAGTTTCAACTCTCTATTACAGTAAGAGCACTCTGAAATCAAGTCCTACTTTCTTTTCTCCAAAATATTTAAAATCCACTATAGTCCAGTGATATCTACAGACTTTTTCAGTATGTTCTTTTTTCCACCATCCAGGAAAATTACTAACATTTTGTACAGAAGCATGTAATAGACAGGCTTATGCCGTACTCCTGGAACATTTTCCCAGACTGAGAGCATGCAGTTGAGATTTGCATTGTCTTTTCCCTCTGGATGACCATTTCATCTGGACCACTTTTCCTTAGTTTGCAAGTAAGAATGTTAAGTAGGACAGAGGCATACTGAAGCCAGTATCTCATATAACAGGTTTCTTCCTCATTTAGTAGGCTTGCTCTACCAGAAGAGGAGATTACATTGACTTCCATTATTTGATCTTGAGAAATCTACATTGAATACTTTAATTTGAATTGTTGTGCCACAGATGCTCACAAAAATGATTGTTATAGCACTTTAACCGATGTTAACATTTGACTCACAAACTCATAATTCTTCAAATCCTTTTCTGCTCCTTTCCAAGTTGTGTGTCTCACTTGCTTTATCTCTTTCAGATTTGAAGCAGTGTTCTCAATTGATTACAAAGTTGTTCAGGATTTTTTTAACAATTAAAACTGAGTTTCACCAGACCTTGCAACCTGTAGTCATACAGCATATTCACATATTATATTTTCCTTTGTGATATGGTCTGTTTAGCATGTAAATGAAAAGTTCATTAACTAAGTGGTAATAAATGGCTCTTTGAGAGTTGTTTCATCCTTTCCAACAACCATGACTATTTAATCACCACTCTCCTTTACAGAATAAATCTGTCTCCACAACAGGTCATTTTGCCATTCTCATTTAAATAAAGTTTCTTTTACTAGTTACTTCTAGTTACTTTTTCTTTTTTTTTTCTTTTTTTTGTTTTGTTTGCATATTCCTTGAAATGATCATGCCAAGATCCCACTGTTTAGCTCTTTGCATTCACTTGACTGTGCTTTCAGGAACATAAGAAGAACTGAATTCTGTCTTGCATCAAAGTACTCCCAATTTCCAGGGTAATGTAGACTTTTTGTATCTGCCCTTGTACTTTTACTTCTGCATGCATGGTTATGACTACTAAATACATGGATCTAAGCAGTTTCTCCTTGTTACTTAGCAAATTCTGTTCCCTAAGGAATTTTCCTTTTCTTCAATAGCATTGTTATTCTCATTAGTTCTCTGGTGTATTAGCATACACTTCCTACTAGCAAAAACTTCCAGCTATCTGTTTCTTAATTGCCTACTGCTTCCTCCTAGATAAGACTCCAGCCACAAATTCAGACCAATACCAGATTCTTTCAGGTTTGTGTGCTGTAAGAAAGGAAAAACAAGTAAGAGAAATTATGTTATCCCCTGTCTTAAGGAATCACAGGTGATTCCAACCAGAAGGTAATAGATCTGCTGTTTGTGGGTTACTTACGTGTTATGATAGAAATTGAGGGAACACTCAAATGGTTGATAGGTAAGACGCTCTGGTATGGTGTTTTCCCAAGGCAGTATATCCTATGTCCATCTGCTTGTATTTGTGGCAAATGAGTCTTAGTTTGGTAGGCCAAATGAAAATTGAGCTGATTTATGAGTGGTCAGTGGGTTTGCTTCAGAGACAGCAGTGCAGTCAAGGAGCCAGGCGGGAAGGTTAGGGCAGTAAGGTTTCTGTTTTGCACTGGCAACACACATCTCACAATGCATATAGGGACTCAGCTGGGGTAAGTTGCTCAGGACTCTACACATTTCATCTATATGGAATCATTAGATTAGGAATTTGGTCAGCAGAAGATTTGCTAAGAATGTCACACACACACACATATTTACATATATCTTCCGCAAAACTAGTTTGAATATTAGCAGCACCCAAGTGTTACCTCACCTCTGGGATAGGTCAGTTGGTCAAAGCTTAAAACATTGCTTATCTTTACAGACTTCTGGGTTCTGCTAGTGGTAAAAAGATGAACACAAGTTTTATTACCTTAGTGTTTTGACTTTATGCTACGTAAATCATACATGCCAAGTGCAACAGGGCAGACTGTACAAATTTATGCTTAAATATTACAAAGGTAAACACATAATTTAACTACCTCATACATGTAAGCCTGTACTAGACAGAACCTGTTTCCTCTTTTCATGGATGATTTCATCCTTTATTATCAATAAAATTCTCTACTTTACAATAATACATAACAAATGCTAAAATGCTGCTAAGATCAGATGACAGAATAAGGTAGGTACAGTTTCTCAAAATTATAGACTTTTGGCAGCCAGAGGCATGGTAAGCACACAGCTAGACACAAAGCATAAAGACAAAGCTCTTTTTCCATTAGCAATCCTCGTGCTTGTTACAAATCAATTCCATTAAGAGAGGAGGAGAAATCTTTAATACTGCTCCTCTTTCCTTCCCAGCATGTTGTTCTGTACCATTTGCAGGATGTCATCCTTCAAGATAAGGTAACCATTGTGTTTCTGTAGGCAGGATCCAAAAGACCAGGCTGATGCCACCAGTGGATTGTAGATCCTTAATGAGCATTGCGTCCAAATGTCTGTCAGGGCTCATTCATTCACAGGTCTCCATTGTGTTACTAGCATTTCCCCAAGGTCTATTCACATGTGCCCTAGATTACCCAAATGACAGTACAATGAGCTGGCAGTAGCTTTGGTCTGTGTAAGAAATCAGTCCCTGGTTAGGGGATTTGTCAAGTGTAAATTCTGAAGGAATCTGCTATTTCTTGCATATATTTGAGAGAAAGTCTAAGTATGAATCTTACAGGTCATGCACACTCCTGTTGAACAGCTGTGCTTCCCTTCCAAGAATGTGACTGGGGATTTTTTGTACATTAAGTAACTCCTGGAGATGCCATCACAGGTGTCTTCTCCTTAACATCTGTTCTGAGGACACATCAAAGATGGCCCTTTCAGAATACAATGCTGTCATCACAAGTGCTAATTTGATGTTTATTCAAATATGTTCAAGCCAAAATTTTTAATCCATGGGAAGATGCTTGCTCTTTCTCCCCAGACTGCTCTCTTCTTTCATTCTTCTTCCTGTGTCTTTGACATTGATGTTTACCACAGTCAACTTTTTACAATTTTAATTCAAGAAAAGTAGCTGACTTTGAAATCCCAAACATACTTCTCAGTTTTCTTATTCAAAATGATCTACATGTGCATATATGTGGCATAATCTTTTAGGAATAAAGCACTCAGTATTATCTGTGAGAACTGAATGCCTGCATGCTAATGCATTTCATCTGCTCTTTTTGTGTCTTCAGAGTCTGTTTTCCCTTCAGTCAAGATACTTCCTTCTCAGTGCTTGCCACTGAGCTACTTGAATTCTGTAACATCAGCAAATGCTAACTAGTATATTTTTACACCACCAGTATATAACAATGCAGGGGTCCGACATGAAGGTGGACAGAGATCACAGTGAAATATATATAGGAAATATTTTCCCACATCTTCAAAGAGGAGACAGAAAACACACTGAATGGCACTGAAATTTGGACAGTTAAATACACACAAAAAGAGAAAACAAAATATTAAAATGACATTATTGAAATAAGCACTTGCACTATTTTTGTACACAGTTCACATCAGTGAAAAAAACTGAGTACTTTCTGCTCAAAACATGAATTAGTTATAGTCCTAGAAATGAAAGTATTGTGTATTTTCATACTTTTGTCTATATCCACAGTATCAAATTTTATTCTCCTTAGGTAATAGCAGAGTAAGCTTTCCCATCATTACAGAATTCTTATATGCATTACCAGAAATAAGATTCTGCACATTTTTCCTTTATTTGATAGAAATTCACGGCTGATACACACTGATGTTTTCTTCATCTCTGTTTTATCCAAGTCGATTTCTCCTGTGCAGTTTACTGGCATAAAGTCATAAAATCTGAGTGTAAGATTTAGTTGTCCTTTGAAAACAGATCTTTTGATTTCTCTCTGCCTTGCTACTACACCTTTTCCCTAGTGTTTCTGTTTTGAGCATTTATTGGACCTTCAAAGTCCAGTCAACCTTAGACAACTTCCTTTTGGAACAATCTAAATCAACTTATTTCCTCAAAGGTATTCATTTATTTTCTTGCTCATAAATCCCCTTAACAAATATAATGTGGCACAGATCTTTAAGGAAAAGAAAAAAAAATAAATCTGACCTTGGCATTAAGCCTAGATAAAGTTGTACAGTCTTCTAGACTCAAGAAATAGTCATCTTATAATAAAAAACAAGTTTTCAATATTCAGACATCTGTTGCAATTCAGGATGCCAGGAGATGTTAGATTATATAGCAACTCCCTGGGGAAAGTCCTGTGGAATGTAAATTGAGGAAAACAAAGAAGAAATTAGAAAATCAAATTGCATAAATTTGCCAAAAAAGCTATGATTTATAATTTAAGAAGGCATCCCCCCAAAATTATTTTATTCTAAAAATTTTATGTCCTTCTATGCTTATTAAAAGCCTCTATGTTGCAATAATTTTTCTATCAAGTTCTGTTGATGTATGTTACTTCTGAAAAAGTGAATAGAATCTAAAATAAGGCTAAGTTAATTTTATATAAAATTTTTAAAAAGAGAAATGGGAGTATTTTAAATGCACCTCAACAGTTGAATACTAAGAAATGCTAGCAGAAAGATCACTATTTTCCAGAACACTGGGAAATAAAAAACTCTATTATTGCAATATTTTATATTTTTTATATCTCAGTTTTCACATACACTAGAAAACAGGGTCTCAGTTTTCGACTCGTGAACAGATTGAGGGGTATTAAGAACATCTGTGGCTTAATAGATGAAGATAATCAAACTCAGGGACAAAAAAAAAATAGAGAACAAAGAATGTGATGTGATGTAATGTGATGACAATAGCACTAACACAATTTCCTTGGCTAAAGTTTCAGAGATTTTATGCCTCTACTTTATTCTACTTAAACATTTCATTTTCACTTTTTCATTTGGAAAGTCCCACTGACAGTCTATTGCTCAGGTTATTTCACTGTTAGAAAAGATAGCAAAAGTGACATCTACCGAGGGCAAATCTATCTTAAAAAAAAAAAAATAGAATCTGAAAAAATGTTTACAGAAAGTTCATCATGGCTATACTTCACGAACAAAGATTTGGGAGGGTTTTACCCACCCTTGCTGCAAGCGCGTTGATCGCATTGGCTGATACGGCCAATGCGAGA
>VXAU01003423.1:74831-97856 GCA_013399695.1 Formicarius rufipectus | reverse complement strand
GGCCCCCCCCCCCCCGGCCCCCGGCACCCTCTGGGCATCGGAGAGGACTGGAACTGGAACTGGCCCGGGGCAGCCCCGGAATGTTCCAGTTGGGAAAGTTCTTCCAGCATCAAATGCTGGAGAAAGCCCAGGGCAAAACAGTCTGTCCTCTCTAGGCACTTCTTCTTTTGATTAAAATGTCCTAAGAGAGACAAAGTGGTTGGTAAAGAACTTTGAGTAAAGGCATTGCCCTGAGCTGGTGCTGCCAGTTCAGCACCCCTTCCCTGCGGGCTGTGTGTGGGTGCCAGGGGGGACATGATGCTGTGCCCCCAGGATATGTTGGTACTGTGCCCCCAGGATATGTTGGTACTGTGCCCCCAGGATATGTTGGTACTGTGCCCCCAGGATGTGTGTGGTGGTGTTCCCCCATGATGTGTGTGGTGCTGTGCCCCCAGGATGTGTGAGGTTGCTGTGCCCCCAGGATGTGTGTGGTGTTGTGCCCCCAGGATGTGTGAGGGTGCTGTGCCCCCAGGATATGTTGGTACTGTGCCCCCAGGATGTTTTCTGCTCCCTGCATCTATCTGGGGCTGCTCCCTGCACTTCTGCTGCCTGATTTCCCCATGGGATTCCATTCCCAGTCACTGGACTGAGGACATTTGAAGCCTGGGAAATGCAGAATGCTCGTGTGATCCCACTCCATGGTGTCATTCCTGGCATGAAGGCACATCTCTGCTCATGGGCCATCAGGGATTCTCCAAATAGCCCAAGACTCAGAGTAAACCACCCACTGGGAGGCTCCCCACCCTGTAGGAGGTGCTGGGCTTTCCCACCTGAGCCTGAGCATAGATGATCTTGGGGTTTGGGACTTGTGGTGTCACTGGTGGGATTCAGAGGAGAAGCAGAACCTCAGCAGGGCTGTGACTGCCACCCTGGACCAGACTGTGACCATCATGCTCACCAAGAGGTTTCCTTTTCTTTCACTCTGCACTCAGTGGTCCACGTGGGGCTCAGCACAGGGGCTGGTGAGCTCCATCTCGTTCATGCCCCACCGGGCTGGGTTGGACATCTGTTTTGGGGGATCAAAGAAATCAGTGTATTTATTGTGATCTTTTTATTCAGTTGTTATTCTGACTTCTAATCTCACTCTGAATTGGGTTCATTTCTCCTGCCAGTTTACCTTTAAACCAGCACACATTAAAAATCTTTTCCCACCCATGCTGCCTTGCAAATGTTTAATCTTAAAAAAGGGGTTCAGTAGCAAATAAATGCAGTTTAGGGACAGTGCATGTCCCTAAACATGATAAATATATCATGTTTATATATAATATATGCATATAAATGATGAAAGCCCATCCCAGAGTCCCCTGCAGGGGAATGGGAAATGAGAGCATCATCCTGGTCCACTCCACGACTCTCTGGGTGGAATAAAGGCTGGAGAGAAAATAATGCCCTGTGTGCTTTGAGGAGATGCTCCAAGAATGGTGTCTTTCCCTGCAACCTCAAATACACAGAGATGAAATCAGTGCTGGAGGCCACAGGAACAGGACAGATCTGAGGACACTATTTTTGGGTGAGCGCTGCTATTCCAGGGTTTTCCTGCTCTTCCAGGGCTTGGCTGATATTCCAGGGCTTTGCTGCCATTCCAGGGGTTTGCTGCTATTCCAGGGCTTGGCTGCTATTCCAGGGCTTTGCTGCCATTCCAGGGGTTTGCTGCAATTCCAGGAGTTTGCTGCAATTCCAGGGTTTCCCTGCTATTCCAGGGCTTGGCTGATATTCCAGGGCTTTTCTGCAATTCCAGGGGTTTGATGATATTCCAGGGTTTTCGTGCTGTTCCAGGGTTTCCCTGCAATTCCAGGGTTTTGTTGCTATTCCAGAGTTTCCTGCTGTTCCAGGGCTTCCCTGATATTCCAGGATTTCCCTGCTATTCCAGGGCTTTGCTGCTTTTCCAGGGCTTTGCTACAATTCCAGGATTTCCCTGCTATTCCAGGGCTTTGCTGCAATTCCAGGGCTTTGCTGTTATCCCAGGGCTTTGCTGCAATTCCAGGGTTTCGCTGCTATTCCAGGATTTCTCTGCTATTCCAGGGCTTTGCTTCTATTCCAAGGTTTTGCTGTTATTCCAGGGCTTTGCTGCTATCCCAGGGTCTCTCTGCTATTCCAGGGCTTTTCTGCTATTCCAGGGCTTTGCCGCTATTCCAGGGCTTTGCTGGTTTTCCAGGGGTTTACTGCAATTCCAGCGTTTCCCTGCTATTCCAGGATTTCCCTGCTATTCCAGGGCTTTGCTGCAATTCCAAGGTTTTGCTGTTATTCCAGGGCTTTGCTGCTATCCCAGTGTTTCTCTGCTATTCCAGAGTTTCCCAGCTATTCCAGGGCTTTGCTGCCATCCCAGATTGGAGCTGGTTCTCATCCCCACCCCTTCAGACCCCCTTCCTGCTGCTGGATGATTTTGGAGGCATCGCCTCTTCCTCCAGCCTCCTCCTGCCTCTCTCGGCTGCCTCCAGAGGCTCTTCCGTCCTCGGGTGTCCCCGGAGCTTCCCCATTCCCAGCTCCTGGAATTCTGCCTTCGTGTGGAGCTCAGCTCTGCCTGGGGGAGCAGCTGAAAGGACCCTCCACTCCTGCGGGATCCCTGCTCAGCACCTGGGAATCCAGGACTTCCCATCTGCTCTCTCACATGGAGGAGACACTTTGTGGTGGAGATGGGTGAGTTTCCTTCGCCTGACAAAAACAAACAAACAAAACCCCAACAAACAAAAAACAAACAACCCCCCCCCCAAAAACAACCAACCAACCAAAAAACAAAACAAAACCTAAACCAAAACAAAAAAACCCACAAAAAAACCCAAACAAAAACAAACAAAAAACCATCCAAACAGAAACAGCAAACAAAACCAAACAAAACCAAAACCAAAACAAACAAAAACCCAAACAAAAAACAAAAAAACCCAAACAAAACCAAACAAAAAGAACCAAACAAAAAAGCAAACAAAAACACACACAAAAAAACCAAAACCAAAACCAAACAAACCAAAACCAAACAAAAACAAAAAACCCAAAAACAAACAAAAAACCCACCAAACAAAAAAAGCAAACAAAATTAAAAAAAAAACCACACAAAAAAACCCCAAAACAAAAACAAACAAACCAAAACAAACAAAAACGCAAACACAAAAACCCAAACAAACAAACCAAACCAACCAAACCAACAAAAAAAAGAGCCCCCAAACCCAAGCCCCTAAACATTTTTTATTAAAAGCAGGAGTACGTTCAGGTCCTGGTATTTCACCAAGGCACAAACCATATTTTCGACAGGAAATTAACTTTTTTTCCAAATCTCCAGCATGCCCCTCCCTCAACTCAGCTCCTTCAGCAACCACACGAACTCCCTGATAACCTCAGGGCGGAAAAGGCACGTGGAAAACATTCTGACAGGCACAAAAAGGAGAGGATGCCCCTTCTAGAGTTCAGGGGCTGCTGAATCCCTCCTGGAAACCTCCTCCCTGCTCCCCACAGACTCCCCACGGGCCTCCTGCTCCGCTTGGAGCTGAGGTGTCTCCAAAGAGTGGCTGTGGGAGGAACCCTTGGAATGTTCTCGGGTCAGAAGAACGATTTGCCAGCGCTCAGTGGGTGCGAAGGGCTCTCTGCTGGAATTGGTACCAACGTGGGGAAGTTGGGCTTGCAAAGAAAGCCACAGCCAGTGGGGTTATCTGTGGTTCTCCATCTCTTCTTCCAGTTCCAAGCTCTCTCCAAAGAGCTGGGAATACCCTCAGGCTCCCCATGCTCTGCCACCTCTCCTTGCCCACCTTTGCCTTCCACTTCTCCTGCACGAGCTGATTTTCAAGGAGGGACAACTCGTGGAGCAGCACAGACCCAGTTCCACCTCTCACCTCGAGTTTATCCTGTCATGTTGGAATCTGCAGCTGCTTTTGAAAAAGGCTGGGTTTCTTTATTTTATTTTTTTTTTCATGGCTTAGATCATTATAACTAATGTTCCCAACTTGTATTTGGAAAAGTTAGGGGCAGGCTTTGATCTTCTTTAAGCATATAACTTAGACAAAGTTGTTCTATTGAACTGAAAGGGACTGACATTCCTCGAGTCAGGCACATGCACAGGCATTTGAAGAGTTATGGCTTCAGCCTAAGTCAGTCCTAAACCTTACATGAGTTTTGGATATTAAAAAGAAAAATGTTTGCAAACCCCAAGTCCCTGAGGAAAGAAATAAATACTTATATATGTCCACTATATTATGAAAACTACTGTACTTGAATGAGACAGTCATGAATGTTTTTTAGATTTAAGAAAATAATTTTGAAATAAAATATATCCATACGTGCATGATTAATGTGGCTTCTCTGTTCTCTTCTGCTTGCATTATTTATATTCCTAGTGAGAGAGGAAAAATTCTTTCCAGCTAAAGAAGCAGCCTCTTTTATGAATAAAAATGAGTTTTTCCTCTTTCTTTTTCTTTCTTTCTCTTTTTTTTCAGAAAAGTGGAAAAAGGTTCTTTCAGTTGGATTTTCTGACGTGGAAATAATATGGTGCAACTCTGAATATGATCCTCTCCTCCCTTTGATTTTTACCATGTCACATTTTCATAACACACTTCAGCAACACTCAGAGAGGCATTTGGTGAAGCACACACAATCAGGAGGTAGTGCCCAAGAGGAGAAGACAGGGGTAGAACTAAACCAGACAAACCCAAGAAAGGAGCACAGTTCCAATAAGAAGCAGCATTTCCCCCACTCCCATTTCATTGCCATCGGAACAGAGTGACTTCTCAGCTTGCACCTCCATCATAAAGGCTCCTGGGGATGGCTGTGCCCAGAAAGCCCCCAGAGATTCCAGTGAAGAACATCTGAAGAGGCTCAGATACCTCCTGAGCAAAGGAGGAGAGCTGGAGAGAAGTGTAATCCACTTGTCAAGTAGCAGGGTGGACATTAACCAGGGGAGAGAAGCTGGAATGAAAGGGTTCTGGAGGATCAAGCTACTAAAAACTGGAGAGTTCTTCAGGCATCCCAAGAGTTTGGGCAAGCTCCAGAAAGTGGGGGAAGGTTTCCTCCTGTTCCCTCCTTTTCCAGCCCAATACATGGTCCACTTCTTCCTCTTCTGGAAGGTCTTACACTTATGGGCAGTGTCTTAAGCCATGTTCTTCTGGGTACACACTGCAAAGGCTGAAGCTGCTACAGGTCTCTTGTATTCACACACAACGTTTTCTTCAGTGTCCTGAGGAACACTTTGGGGCTTGAGCAATGTTTTTAATTTGACCCTCCAGACAAAGTGCCCATTTCATGCTTGTTCCCACAAGTGGGAGATTAAGTTCTGTGATTCCAGGGGTCTCCTCAGAGCTGCCACCAGCATGTCAAAGGCTGCAGGTTGGTACGAGAACATCTTCCTTCACTCTGCCAAGGGATGGAGGTCAAAGAGGAAAGACAAGAGGCTACAGAACGAGACCTGTATGGAACAAACATGGGTGTAGGAACCTTCAACCAATGTGAACGAGCCCCTCTGCCCATCCTGGTGCCTCCTCTGGCCTCTCTCCAGCAGCTCCATGTCCTTCCTAAAACAAAGAATTCAGAGGAGTGTGGTTTCAAAGGAGAGGAGCAAGTTTGGCTTCAGAGCCAGCTCCAGCTTTGCAAGCTCTGCCAGCACAAAGGCAGCATCATGTTTTGGAATAGCAGTTTTCTGAATATCTTTTCAAAGGTGGCCATTTCCCACTACCTGATCGTTGGTGGCAAATAAAATGCCAAGAGTTTTTTAGACCCGAGGACACCGAGTATCTCAAAGGTGCATTTGCAAAAGCAGCACAATGAAACCCTCTAAAATAAACTATGAAAAAGTCTCACCTAAACATTCCCCAATGGGGACAAAGGTAATTTGGGATTATGCCTTGCCCTCAACTCCCCCCTAGCCCCAAAGCACCAAAGGCAAGACAACCTCTGTTCCTGGTTGTCTTTCAGCGAGGATTTCAAATCATATTGGAGTCCTCATGAATGTTTAAAAAAATTACTCTCAGGGCAGATACCAAAGTGCCTTATTTGGGCCAAAACATGCCAGGAAAAAAAAACGTATAAACTCCATTTTTTTCTTAAATCATTAAAAAGAGAGCAAGTTTTTAACTTCAGTATTGTAGGCATAAGAACTGATCCCACTCCAGTTCCCTTGCAATAACCCCCCCTGGGACACTGGGACATGAGTTTTTCAGGGCAGGTACACAACTGAGTCAGACAGAAGTTACATTGAGCAGCAAATCAAACCATCATTTTCCATCTGGTAATACCTGGGAAATGTGAAATGTCATTGCAGGGCTGGTGGACCATCTGGCAAAAGCTCCTGTATGAGCAGTGCAGATGAACTACTTGGAAATATTAAGGAAACACCAAGTGAAGCTGTTTAGCCCCTCCAGAGACCTGGAGTTCATGCATGGTGGGCAGGTAATAATGTCCAATTATTCTGGAAACAACTAAGCAGGTCACTGTAAAATCATCTCCTTTGCACCAGATCCAACAGCAAGTGGGGTTTTGTTTTCTTTCTTTTTTGAAATATTCATCATTCATCCCAGGTAACAAAACAAAACAACTAATCAATCTCTGAGGAGCTGCCCATAAATCACAAAGCCATACTGAGAAACTGGCAATTTTTCATGATTCCAGCAGGAATATTTTAAAGCTGACAAGCCCACGGGGTGGTCCAGGTCTGTGACATTATCACATCTGGGATGAACAACCAAACTTTGCACAATTGCAGTAGTAATTGTGGGACTCGCTTCAACAGGAACTTGTAGAGGAAGAAAGACCTTTTTTTCTTTTTTTTTTTCTTTTCTTTTTTTTTAAAAGATCTGAACTGAAATTACTTAGCAGACAAGTAGTTGAAATTGAGGGGTTTCTTTGCCAAATTAAAGACACCTTTTTATTGCTACACGGAGAAGAAGAGTTGATTTTGCAGCCTCTCAGGGTGCTTCGCCACAGCGTTTCACCGAAGACTCATCCGAAGGGAAATGAACATTCAGACTTGACTTGTTTCAGATCAAGCTGACATGAAAAGGTGAAAAAATCCTCAGTGAATGGCAAATCAGGTGGTAAATGAGAGACCACCCTGCTCGTGAGGGGGTGCACATCCATTGCCACATGATAGTGGTGAGAGCACAGGAAAAAGAAGTTGGCCATGGCTTTAAATCCCTGGATGCTGAGGATGTAGCTCAAGACTCCACCAATGCCACCTCCCTGCCTGCTGAAACTGGGAAGTCCAGGGCTGTCAGAGCTGCTGGCGAGTCCTGGATGCTCATCTTAGATGGAGAAGAGTCTGGAGGGACCACAGAAGGAACACGGGGCTGATCCAGCTGGAGCAGCGGGCACTGAGGGCAGAGCTCAGCGGGGGCTGCAGCTCCTCCCGAGGGGCAGCTCCATCTCTGCTCCCTGGGAGCAGGACCAGCACCCAGGAAGGGCTGGAGTTGTGCCAGGGCAGGCTCAGGGGGCAGCTCAGCACAAGGCTCTGCCCCCAGAGGGTGGTGGGCACTGCCCAGGCTGCCCAGGGCAGTGGGCACGGCCCCGAGGCTGCCACAGCTCCAGGAACCTTTGGATGATGCTCTCAGGGACGTGGTGTGACTCCTGGGGATGGTCCTGGGCAGGGCTGAGGGTTACACTGGGTGATCCTTGGGGGTCCTTCCAGCTCAGGATATTCCATGATTCTTAAGCCACTCCATGACTTCTGCTGTAACTTAATGGACAAATGAGCAAATCCTGAAATTCCTTTAGACACCTTTTTTATTTTTTAATTGAAACTCAGAGCCAATTCCAGCTGTGTATACAGATGGTTTGGGAATGGCTTCTGTTTTGGATAGTTCGGTTCAGGGGAAAACTTCCTCCAGGTCTGTGCTGGATGCAATGTGCTGTTTAGGGACTCCCACAGCAGAGTGGGGAACTGCAGAAAGGTTTTGAGCATGGGCCCTGAGCACTTAGGAGCATCCCAACGAGGCAAGGCAGATCCCAGTAGGCAGCTGGTGTTTCCAAAGAGCACCTAAAAGCCAGGGGATAATAATAATGTGCTTGGGAAACACCCCTGGCACGTTCTTGGCAAATGGTTTGGCTGTAGCTAAGTATGGGATGGGGAGAACACAGAAGTTTTGGGTGCTGTGAAGTGAAGGACTCAGTGTCTGAACTACCCACTGTTTTACCCAGTTTGCTTAGTTCATAAACCAGAGAATGTGACGCGTGGAAGAGCTCAAGATGGTATCTGACCACCTGATTTGTCTGAAAGCTTCTGAGCTGGTGTCGTGCTTGGAGCTGACTCAGAACTAGCTCACAGATTTGCTGCCAGAAGCTGGGACCAGGACAAAGGGTGTCGCTGCTGTTGCACCCAAAAGCACTGAAAAGCAGCAAAGTGTTGGTCTTCATTTGACCAGAGAAGTTGTGGATGGCCCTTCCCTGGAATTGTTTCAGGGCAGGCTGGATGGAGCTCTGAATAACCTGGGCTGGTGGAAGGTGTCCCTGCCCATGGCAAGGGGTTGGAACTTGGTGATCTTTAAGGTCCCTTCTAGCCTCTGCTCTGTTTTGTCCCAGCTGTTTTGTCCCAGCTGTTTTCACTTCAGCAAGTTCACCAGAAGTGTTTCGTTCCCTCATTTTTGTCCACTTTCTTCCCCTGCTTCTCTCTCCTACGGTCTTTCCCCATCCTTCAAAATACAAAAGATTTGGACATTTTGACCAATTATCTCTTTCTTTTACAAGTTTGATGCTACAAGAACCCCAGAAGTTTTAGAAGCCAAATTCCACACACTCAAGATGTGACCAGTTACACGACACAGCCCCTGTTTCTGGACATCCATCCTTTCCATCCAAGCCTTTAAGCTTTGTTTACATCCTCAGCCCCTGCTGTGCTTCCCAGGCGCCAGTGGCCGAGCAGGAATCAGTGGATGTTAATTCTTTATCGATTGTCAGGAGAGACAACTTGCAAATTCACACACTCAAGACTCCAGATCTGCTGCCTCCAACCTCTGGCAAGTCCTGACAACAAATGCCACAGCATGAGTATTTTAAAGACAGCTTTTCAATCCAAAATGCTCACACGGGGTGGGGTGAGGGGGGGACGGCTCCATCGCCAAGAGCTTTGTGCTGTGGAGTCTGAGGACCTCTCAGAAACGTTCTCCGAGTGACTTTTGTTAAACAAACTGCAAATCTAAGGCTACATCTGCATTAGGCTGATAAGGGGAGGGGGATTTATGGAGTGAAAACCCAGAGCTGATGTGCAGATGATACACGTTCAAGGGAAGTGACTTCAGGCTGGTTTTAGTCTGAGTCTCCGGACTGAACGTGGAGAAATAATTGGAGAGCATTAGGAGCAACACTGGAGCACATTGTCTGGTTTCATTTAATCCAAAAGGAAGGCAGTTTGGGCACTCAGAGACCGCTCTGTGCTGCGAGCCAAGGCGTGGTAAGTGGCAATGATCAGGAGATCACGCCCTAATTAAGTGTCAGTCTGATCTATCAGGAAGGTTCAAATTCGCGTTTCCTAATTTATTAGCAAGTTTAATTGAAACAGTCGTATTTATGGACCCAAAAAGATCTCGGTGATAAGAGAACTTGTCTCTGAGCTGCCAAAACCTTTCTGTCCCGTTCTAGGGATACTTTGATCAGAAATAAATTGGGAATTCCAGTGTGTCCTTGCAAAGTTCCTGTATATATCAAACCTAACGACTGAGGACTAGGGAAAGAATTTGAGCCAAGTCATGGTTCATAACTTGATTTTGAGCCTGTTCCAGTAACACCCCCCTGCCTCACGCCAGTTTGATTTAGAGATAGGCTTTGTGCCCAGCATCTAATTTTGTATATAATTATAGGTTTGATGTTCGTAATACAGTCTTTGTAAAGGAGGAACCCCCCTGAGGAACCTTCAGACTACAGCAACGGTCTGAATAGCTGCTTGGGTCGAGACTCAAACCCTGAAACCCAGAAAGCAAGACAGAAACATGAAGATAATAGGTTGAAACAGCTGAGACAAGCTCCCACTGTATCTGCTGCAGTGCTGGCCCCTGGCTGGACCTGCAGCCAGGCTTTGGCTGGGGGAGCAGTGCACTGAGATTAGGATCACAATAAAACACACTCACTTTGCAGCATGTAATGTGAGGATTATTGGCTGTACCTCCAAGAGAGGTTTGTTTTTTGGGGGCTTCTCTTCCACTGGCACGTGGGGTGGCTGAAAAGCAGGAATTAGACCCTGCCAGGCAGTGGAACCAATCCTGGAGCTGCTTTTCCTTCCCCCTCAGCAATTTTCAGCCACCCTGCACTGGGATGTTCTCAGCACCAAACTGGCACTGTCTGTACAAGATCCTCAGGACATGGACAGGGTGGACTGACCTTTGAGCACCCTGGGCTGGTGGAAGATTCCCTGCCCGTGGCAGGGGTTTGGAATGAGATGGTCTTTAAGGTCCCTTCCAACCCCACCCCTTCTGTGATTCCATGAATTTTAGGCACTGGGTGCAATGATCACAGCACTGCACCTCCACCTGTGCTTATGGAACCTTGGCCTGATGATAAAGCTGAGACTACACTTCAGAATTATTCAATGATCCTTAAGAATAACCCAGAAGTGAATCAATTTTTTGCCTCAGAAATTACTTAATGGAGGAGACTTCTGCATGATCCTGATCCCAAACTGTAACCAGGGTGGCACCTGGTAAGATAATACAAAAGACCCCAGTGCTGCAGTTCTTAGGACTGAAATTGAGACCAGGACCAGCTTCATTCTCTCATGTTCCTGGGTGATAGAGCTTGACCAGCTGTGTGTTTAACAGGCACTGCCAGTCTTGACAGGCATGTTGACCTCTGGGACTGGTGAGACAACAAACCTTATTGACTGGGTACTGTTCAGGAAGCAAATTGGGAACTCTTGGTTTTCCTTTACCTGTAAGGAAGGTTGAATTATTAAAAAGAACACATAAAATCTTCACCTGCAGGTTTCTTCATTGTTTTGATACCCTGAGGCAACTTGTAGTGATAAAAAAGCTAATTTTAGTAGCTGTTCCAGTTGGCCAATAGTCAGTCTGACATTTCTTAGGGGAAATCTGTGTCTTAGTTACCACATGGCTAAATATGCACCATAACCTATAAACTTATGTTGCATCCCAGGACTTGGAATTATAATGAGCATCTCTGCTGGTTTTGGCTGGGGAAGGGTTGATTTTCTTCACAGTGACTGGTCTGGGACTTTGGATTTGAGCTGAACACAGGGTTGATAATGCAGAGATGGTTTTGTTATTGCTGAGCAAAGCTTACACAGAGCCAAGGCCTTTTCTGCTCTTAGTTCTGCAGTGCTGGTGAGGAAGGTGGGGTGGCCCGGGAGGTTGGGAGGGGACACAGCCAGCACTGGTGGCCTCAACTTGTCAAAGGGCCATGAAGTTGATAAGTGGGCTGGAGCACTTCCCCTGTGAGGACAGGCTGGGAAAGCTGGGGCCGCTCTGCTTGGAGAAGAAAAAAGTTGTGTGGAGACCTCACAGCAACCACAGCAACTTCTTGGGAGGGGCTACAGGGAAGCTGGAGAGGGGCTGCTCATCAGGAGCTGCAGTGACAGGACAAGGGCAATGGGTTCACACTGTAAGACTGTTTAGATTAGACATTGGGAGAAATCCTTCCCTGGGAGGGTGGGCAGGGCCTGGAACAGGATGGGCAGAGCAACTGTGGCTGCCCCGTCCCTGGGAGTGTCCCAGGCCAGTTTGGATGGGGCTTGGAGCAGCCTGGGCTGGTGGGAGGTGACACTGGATGATTTTCAAGGTCCCTTCCAACTCAAACCATCCTGTGATATTCCAGACCATATGGCACCATGCTCAGTACCAGTTGCACATGATGGGGTCCTGCTCTCCTGGGGATGGCAGAACTCCTGCCTGCCCATGGGAAGCAGTGATTTCATTCCTGGTGGTGCCTTGTGTGTGGGCAAGGCTTTTGCCTTCCCTGTCAATCTGCCTCTATCTCCAGCCACGACTTTTTTAACTTTGATGCTTCTGATTCTCTCCCTGATCCCACTGGTGAGGGAGTGACAAATGACCCTGTGATACTTCAGTGCTGGGGTTAAACCACCACCACCACAACATAATGTTTAGTTCAGCCGCAGGTGATGTTCCTCCATACCCTTCAGAGTGCCATTCTGGCAGAATTTGTTCTCTCTAGCAAAGCCAGCATACAGATATTCCAGTCCAAGCCACTCTGGTGCTCTGCTCCCATTAGGAAAAGTGCTTGATGGTCTTAGAGGTGTTTTCCTACCCAAAAAGACTCTGCAGTTCTGAGGAAGTTCTCTTTAGTTCAGGCTGTTGTGATGACAAAAGATGGACCTCTTTGACACAGAGAAAATTGTTGGACTTGGGGCTGCTCCCAGTTTCTGAGCACAGGGAGCTCCCTGGCCAGGCTTTTACACCACCCAGAATCAGGTGGGACCGAGGTGTGTCCCACTTCTTCCCACATCCCACTTTCAGGAGAAAAAAACCTGGATATGTGAGGTAAAGGAGAGAGGAAACAGAGATGTTTTCTTCTTACTTTAAAACATAGAAGAACTCAACCTTTTCCATTTTAAAAGCTTATTCAGAGCATCTGACCAGCTCAACTTCTTGAGTGCTGTCACCCTTATGACCGTGGCAACACAACATGGCCAAGGACAGGTCACAAGCCACTAATGGCATGATGTAAAAATCCATTTTTTGCAACCAAATACATCTGGTAACAAAATGTGCAGAGCTTATTGCATATATGTGGAATACAAGGGACAAGCCGTGCCCCAAAGGAATTGTGTGAAGGATTAGTGGGGGAAAGATCAGCAGGATATTTGGTGGGGAAGATGAGCGAGTCTGCAAGAAACCAGGGATGGGAAAGGACATTCAAACATCACACATGAGCTGATGTCATGGAAAAATGGTTTTGTTCACCCAACTAGCAGAATGTCAAATTTTCCTTCTGTTTTCCCTATCACAAGACCCTTCTCTTTTTCCTAACTAAGTGTCTATTAATAACTTGATCAGATGCAGGGAAGAGGTGACTTTAAGAGCTTGTTTGCAAGTGATGCCGGTGGAAAAACCAGAAGCCAACCATGAGACATCTGTGAAGTTTGTTTGGCTGTTCTAAAGCCAGGGAGACACCTCAGAGTGAATGCAGCTGTTCGCACTCCTCATTCCCTGAAGATCCAAACCTCTATGCTACAAACCTCATTGATCCTGCCTGGTTTATCACTGATACTGCATTAAAAAAACCCAAAACAAATAAAACACACACCCCTCTCCCATTACTGTCTGGACACGTGTGAGAGATCAGAGTTCCTCACCAGGGATTCATGTCAACAAGGATTTATCAAACCTTCTTGAGCCACCTGCAGTGGTGGTTGACAAGAACAGATGAAAACAGGGCCCTGCACAAGGCTTGTTAAACTTGCCCTTTCTAAGTTTCTTGATGGATAGATCCTAAGTTTCTTGATAGATAATCCGAAGTTGATAAATCCTAAGTTTCTTGGTAGATAGAGCCTAATTTTCTTGGAAGATAGATCCTAAGTTTCTTCCTCTATAGATCCTAAGTTTCTTCCCCTATAGAACCTAAGTTTCTTGGTAGATAGATCCTAATTTTCTTGGAAGATAGATCCTAAGTTTCTTCCTCTATAGATCTTAAGTTTCTTCCCCTATAGAACCTAAGTTTCTTGGTAGATAGATCCTAATTTTCTTGGAAGATAGATCCTAAGTTTCTTGGTAGACAGATTCTAAGTTTCTTGGTAGATAGAGCCTAATTTTCTTGGAAGATAGATCCTAATTTTCTTGGAAGATAGATCCTAACTTTCTTGGTAGATAGATCCTAAGTTTCTTGGTAGTTCCAAGAAGCATTTCAGGGAGAACATAAAGGGAGGTCAGTCATGATGCCCCAGCCATCCATTTTAAAGGAAATGACTCCAAATTAGAACATGGAAAAGTCTAAGGGCAATAAAAGCCTCTTAGGTCCTTGCAGGGAGTTAGATCCTGGATGGACCCTGAGGACACGTGTGGGTGAGGTCTGCTCCATTTCCCACTGCTTGGCTGCTGAGGTCATTCAACACGTTGTAGGTCTTTCCCCTAAATAGTTCAGAGGTTTTGAAGGGCAGCTGTTCCCACGTGCCCTCTCTCCCTTCCCAAATTCCACGGGTGCAGACAGCACTCAAGTGGAGCTCCCTGGCTGAGGTGCAGGCCAAGGTGAGGATGAACAGCTGTCTCCCAGCCATGGTCCTCAGGCAACGTGACCCCCTTGGTTTCAGTTGTTTTCCACTTTCCTGAGCCACAGGTCAGATTGGAAGCAGATTAACTGCATGTACCACGTGAGAGTCCTGCTGTAGTGCAGTGCCTGAGCTCCTCCAGGAGAACATTTCCTCCAGCCAGAGGTGCGACCAAAGAGCCTCAAAGAAAGTCTCTCCAGACCCTGGATCCACATGTTGGTGCTTGAGCCACTGCGAGAGCCTCCGAGCAGCCCCATCACTGGCTGGCTGACACTCTGCGGGGCTGGGAAGGTCCTCCACTCTCCATTTGAACCTCCAGTCTTGGAATTGCTTTCCAGAAGCAGAACATTTCGTTTTGGCAGCGACCCAAGGGCACTTCAGGAGAGGTCAGCTGAGCTGTGGCCACGTAGCAGGGCTTAGGGAGTCAGGGCAGGCAATTTGCCTTGGGTCATAAAAGCAGGAGTCCTTTCCTATAAAACACTGCTGTGCTTTCTCCTGCTTGACTTTGTCCATTCCTGACCTTACTAACAAATATGATTTTTAATTATAATTCTAACTGTTCCTAAGTATTTCAATATCTGCACCTGTAGCCTCTAGAACTCATAGCACTCCCCTGCAGGAAAATTCCCCCTGAAGGCAAATAATGTCACAGCAACTCCAGGAACAAGAAATGTTATTGTGTGGTAGTAACTGTTGTACTAATTGTTGACTGCAATTGCTGTGGGCAGTCACCACTCCCTGGAGGTGCCCAAGGCAGGAGTGGCCGTGGCACTCAGTGCTCTGGGCTGGGGGACAAGGTGGGCATCGGGCACAGGGTGGGCTTGATGTTCTTGGAGCCCTTTTCCAACCTAAATGATTCTGTGAAAGGGTTTCAGAGTTCAAAACACTGAACTCAGTCCTCTGGTGGACAGAAGAAGGTTTCTATGCCTCGTGCAAGGAACAGGTTTTAATGAGAAATGTTAAATAATCATTATTTTCTAATGTCCCATGTGTTTCAGAGTACAATCACTGCATGACTCTAGAAATAGCTGGGCACATGTCTGCTGTTTGCTGCAACAGAAACATTTTCCATCTACATTTAGAGACAATAAAGACTGTGAGATCACTTGGCCCACCCTCTGCCAACCCAGATGTGCTCTCCAGATCATCACCTTGGGGAGATGTGCACAGGTCACTAAGGCTGGCCTGCTAAGGAATTTCTCCTTATATTGTTTGATGGAATGATGAGATCAATAGGGTGGGTATCTGGCTTGCCATAATAAAGGCTGTTGCTGGGTCCCCTGCTGCATTTCAGTTTTAATTTACATCCTCTAATCTGCTTTACATTGAACAGCACTACTCTCCCCTTAGAGGAAATCTCATGCCAGCCCTTGAACATCCATCAGAGAATAAATAAAACAGAGAAATGCTCAAATACCTGACCTGCTTGTTCAGGCTTTGTGAAGGTTCTGCCAGACTTGCAGCTCAGATGTGTGTCAGACCCTTGAAGGAGGGATTCTCTCTTGCCTCCTCACCTGCAAGGGTTTGGTCCACATTTTTTTTGTTAAATATTGAACCTCAGGAATATTAATATTATTTGAGAGACAGTCCCTTGAAAGAGTACAACAAGGAGATTTTTATAGCTCTGCCAAGGCTTGATGATAAAGTGGCAGTAGGATTTTATTTTAATTTTTTAAAAATAAATCAAGAGGGAAATGTGTGCCTTTGAGACAGGCTCAGAACATGGGATGAGGAAACCTCCAACATGTGTGAGCATGGACAGAGGGGTTGGGTGACTCTGAAACAACATCTGGATTCAATGTGGGGCCAGTTCTTCTCTTTGGAATGATTGGCACCAAAGGGCCTCGGGCTGAAACCCCCGTGACCTCTCCAGAGGGGCAAGGACAGGGAGCTTAATGGCTAATGCAAAGGTGTGTCTTCTGCAGGTTTGGCACTTCCCAAAGGAGCTGCAGCAGTGACAGCATTGACAAAGCAGAGGGAAAATGCAGAACCTCTTGTTCAAGAATATTGGGTAAGTCACTTAATAAATGCTTGTTGCTGGTGTGGCCTGGTGGCAAACAAACCAGCTTCCAAGTCAGGTCCCCACGTCTGCAACGTCCCCAAGGCCATTCAACATTTCAACCCCATTTTTTAGGAGGGCATGGGCATCTGTGAGGCCCAACCTGCCAAAAATATCCCCAAATCTGTGCTCATCCATCCACCAGCCCGAGTGCCCATTCCCACTGTACTCAGTGCTTGAGTCTTGTGTTTATTTTTGGACTCCTCACTTCAAAAAGGACCTGGAGGGGCTGGAATGTGTCCAGGGCAGGGAATGGAGCTGGGAAGAGGCTGGAGCAGCAGGAGGGGCTGAGGGAGCTGGGGGGGCTCAGCCTGGAGCAGAGGAGGCTCAGGGGGGACCTCATGGCTCTCCACAAGTCCCTGCCAGGAGGGGGCAGGGAGGGGGGTCGGGCTCTTCTGCCATGGCCCGAGGGAAAGGGGCAGAGGAGATGGCCTTGAAGTGCCCCAGGGCAGGGGCAGAGCAGAGAGGAGGGACAATTGTCCCTGCAGGAGTGGTCAGGCCTTGGGATGAGTGTCCCAGGGAGGTGGGGGAGTCCCTGTGTCTGGAAGTGTCTGGATGTGGCCCTGAGGAACATGGACTGGGGAGGATGCTGGTGCTGCTGGTGACGGTGGGACCGGATGGTCCTTGAAGGTCTCTGCTCCCCCGACCTTGGTGACAATAATGTCACAACCGGCCAAGTTTCTTTCCTTGAAAACTAAAGGAGTTTGGCTGCAGGAGAGCTCAGCTCTGGGGCATGTCCTGCAGTGTCAGCCCCGGTCCCGGAGCGCTCCCGGCTGCGGGATGAGGGATGTGGGATGAGGGATGTGGGATGAGGGATGCGGGATGAGGGATGCGGGATGTGGGATGCGGGATGAGGGATGAGGGATGTGGGATGAGGGATGATGGATGAGGGATGAGGGATGAGGGATGTGGGATGAGGGATGAGGGATGATGGATGAGGGATGCGGGATGCCGGATGAGGGATGCGGGATGTGGGATGCGGGATGAGGGATGAGGGATGCGGGATGCGGGATGCGGGACGCGGGCGGTGGGATTGGGGACACGGGAACCGGCAGAGCACACTGACATCTAGTGGGATTTGGGGAAAGTACTTAGTTGTCCGCTGAGCTCGCAACGATTCCTCCGCCATAAAAATCACTCAGGAGGGTTTTGCAGCTCACTTCTTTTCAACCAGCAGGCAGAGGTCTGGAAAGGAGTCTGCCCCATCCCTGGGGGTGTCCCAGGCCAGGCTGGACGGGGCTTTGAGCAACCTGGGCTAGTAGAAGGTGTCCCTGCCCGTGGCAGGGAGTGGCACTGAGTGTCCCTTTCCAACCCAAACCATTCCTTGATTGTATGATTCAACAAAAAGGGTTCTTGAGGGCTCTGCTGAGAGCCTTGGCTTTCCTGCCCCCACTCCACGATGCCTGAGGGGAGGGCATCCAGCCCTAACCTCACATGTGAGTCCAGAGAAAATCCCCATGGCACATCCCCCCCCACACCAGTTTGCCTTTCAAGTCCCAGCCGGGGAAAGTTGCAAAGTATTCCATTTGGGAAAGGGAAGCGTGATTCCCTGATTCCCTGATCAAGTGGTGGGAAGTGTGAGGTGTGTCCACAAGGATCTCCAGCTCCCAGGAGTCCTCCAAAGCTTTTTGGGATGGGAGCTGGCATGTTCACCACAGTCCAACCCTACAACACAGGTGATTTTGTCTTCCCTCATTTAAAGCACAGATTTAAGAATTGAGGGTTAGACAAAAACTGTTATTTCCCAAGGACACTCATCACTCTCATAGATCATTGAATGGTTTGGGATGGAAGGGACCTTAAAGATCACCCATTCCCACCCCCTGTCACGGGCAGGGACACCTCCCACCAGCCCAGGTTGCTCCAAGCCCCGTCCAACCTGGCCTGGGACACTCCCAGGGATGGGGCAGCCACAGCTGCTCTGCCCACCCTGTGCCAGGGCCTGCCCACCCTCCCAGGGAAGGATTTCTCTGTAACATCAAATTTAACCCACTCTGCCAGTTTAAAGCCACTATCCTTTGATCCCATACCTATAATTTCCCCTAAGTGCCAGTGGGGTTGACTTTCACCACGGTTTCCCACAGAAGCAGCTCCCAAAGGGAGGAGCTTTTCCCGTGACTCCTTGTGCAGCCTTTCTCCTCCTTCCACCTCATCCCTATCAGGTGCAGCCCTCAGGGAGAAGAATAATTAAAACTTCCCAAGACTCTACTGTTCCTCAAACAGCTCTGGCATTAACAGAGAGAAAGACAAGCCTCTTCCTTGTCCCATCTCTATTTTGGCCCCTGTTCCCACCAACTTTTCAGGTGTGGGTCGACAAGTACCCTTTTAGGGTCCGAGAGGGAAAAGACCACTCCAAAGGTTAGAGCCATCCCAAAAAAACCTCCTGAAAAAGAAACTGAGTCCACGTGGAGAAAGGCAGCAAAAAGACGGGACAAGGAAAAATGGAGGTAAAAGACTTTCAGGTGCATATTTCCAATATGACTTTCTTCCATCGTTTAGCTGCACCCCTTCCAGGTCATGTTACAACAACCCCAGGCGCTCTGGGTTGGGTTTGAGGGTCAGGAAACCCAATTAATCCCGGGCTGACCCTTCAGGCTGAGGGCTCTGCTATCCCAGCACAACGCTGGAGATGAAACAGGCCTCGGTGGTGGATGTTGGACCGAGAGGACCCCCAAGCCAGCCGGCCATGCCCAGCCGCACCCTGGTCTCCATTCCACTGGCCACCACTCCCGATGACTCCAGACCCGTCAAGCTCCTCGTCTCCAGGAGACAGTAAACATTTAGTCAGCTGACCCCGAGGCTCCGTTTTTCCATCCCTGCATCCTCCAGCAGACCCTCAGGCACGCTCTGCCTCCTGCCACCCCCTCTCCGTGACAAATGGACACAGCCTGGGTCGCGTCCGACCAGCTGCCCGCTGACACGGGACTCCTCCTCAGCAAAGGAGCTGCCTGCAGCGTTTAGAGGTGGCAATTCCTGCTTCCAAGGTCTCCTTGAACGCTGCCCCGTGGGACCTACAGGGCTTGTCCTCCAAAGCATGCCCCAGGGATCTGGGTCATCTCCCAGGGATCCATGAAATCTCCTAGGGATCCATGAAATCTCCCACGGATCCATGTCATCCCCCAGGGATCTGGGTCATCTCCCAGGGGTCCGTGTCATCTCCCAGGGATCTGTGTTGTCTCCCAGGAATCCAGGGATCCATGTCATCCCCCAGGGATCCATGTTGTCCCCCAGGGATCTGGGTCATCTCCCAGAGCTCTGGGTCATCTCTCAGGGATCCATGTCATCTCCCAGAGATCTGTGTCATCTCCCACCAATCCATGTCATCTCTCAGGGATCCATGTCATCTCTCAGGGATCTGTGTTGTCTCTCAGGGATCCAGGAATCCATGTCATCTCCCAGGGATCTGTGTCATCCCATGTCATCTCCCACAGATCCTTGTCATCCCCCAGGAATTCATGTTGTCTCCTAGAGATTTGTGTCATCCCCCAGGGATCCATGTCATCTCCCCCAGGAATCCAAGTCATCTCCCAGGGATCTGTGTCATCCCATGTCATCTCCCACAGATCCTTGTCATCCCCCAGGAATTCATGTTGTCTCCTAGAGATTTGTGTCATCCCCCAGGGATCCATGTCATCTCCCATGGACCTGTGTCACCCCCCAGGGATCCAGGGATCTGTGTTGTCTCCCAGGGATCCGTGTAATCCCCTAGAGATTGCATCATCCCGCAGGGATCCAGGAATCCATGTCATCCCCCAGGGATCCATGTCATCTCCCATGGACCTGTGTCACCCCCC
This sequence comes from Formicarius rufipectus, assembly GCA_013399695.1. Taxonomy (NCBI): domain Eukaryota; kingdom Metazoa; phylum Chordata; class Aves; order Passeriformes; family Formicariidae; genus Formicarius; species Formicarius rufipectus. The sequence continues at coordinate 77,827 of VXAU01003423.1, read as the reverse complement.
AGGGATCCATGTCAGCTGCTCTGTGTCCTGCAGCAGGACCCTCCTCAGCTGGAGGACACAAGTCATTCCCTGCCCGCGGCTCCACAGCCCTGGATCTGCCCTTTCCCTCCACGACACAGAAGGTCTCAGGTCTCACCAAGCTTGGGATGGTGTCTCTCCTCAGCCCTGGTGCCCCAGCAGGGATTGTCTCCATGGGTTCCCGTGTTTCTGGAGAACATGGAGGCGAGTTCTGGGGTGCCAGAGGGTTGCACGGAGGGCGGGAGTGGAGAACGGGCACTCCTTGCCTTTCCTGTTCAACCTGTGGTGGGAGAGGTGTGGAGGTTTTCACCCAGTGTCCACCCAAACCTCCAGACCCACCCCACTCCTTTCCCAGAGGGAAAGGGAAAAGGAGAAAAGGCAAAAAAACAGCTGAGAGATAATGGCAAAGCAAATCAGAGTGGCTAAATATTGATATTTATTACTAACAAGCACTAAAACTAAAACTAAAAAAACCCTTTTTAGTAAAACTAAAAAGTAAGAAATAAATGAGTCCCCAGAACACCCCTCTCCTCCCACCCCTCCCTCCCTCCAGCAGTTCCAGGGAGCAGGGAATGGGAGGTTTGCAGGTGGGTGTTGTTGCTGCCATTGCTCTTGTCCTGGGGGTCACTCCATGGGGGGCAGTCGGGTCTCTGCCCCCCGATGGGCTCCGTGGGCTGCAGGGGGACAACCTGCTCCCCCACGGTCCTGCCCACGGGCTGCAGGGGGGCCACAGCTCTGAGTCCTTCCCCTGCTCCCCTGGGGTCCCTCCCAGGGGGGACAGTCCTCAAACTTCTCCATCATGAGTCCACCCCCCGGGCAACACTTCTGCTGGGGGAAAAACCTGCTCCAGGTGGGTCTCCTTCTCCAGGAGTCCTGGCTGCAAGTCTCTGCCAGGATCTCGCTCCATCCTGGGCCTCCCACAGGGCAACAGCTCCTTCTGCATCCACCTGCTCCTCCAGGGGCTGCAGGGGGGTCTGTGCACCCCGAGGGATCTCCAGGGGCTGCAGGGGGGGCACAGCTTTCAGTCCTTCCCCCTCTGCTCCCGTGGGGTCCCTCCTTCTCCTCCTCCTGCTCCCACCTTGGTCTCTGTGTTGTTCTCCCATGGCTGGAATTCCCAACTGCCCCACACTCCGAAATTCTTCCCTCTGTTCTCCCAGAGCTGGCACTGGGATTCTTCATTGTCTCCCCTTTGGCCACCAGCAGGAGGTCCCTCCTGGCCCTGGCTGTCCTTGGCTCCACAGCACAGGGGAAGCTTCTGGCAGCTCCTAACAGAGACCACCCTGGATAGCCCCCCCTTCTACTAAAATTCAGCTACAGAAACCCGTGACAAGAGGATGGAAAACAAATGGAGAAGGGATGACAAAGCCTGCTCGTAGTGGCATATGAAGCTGGTTGTTTGCAGAATGAAGGGTGCAGGCTTGACTTTTCCAATCTGCCAGGGGTTAAAGTATTCCAGCTCCTGCACCGGGTGAGTTTGGAAGAGTAGGATGTTTATTTAGTGCTGTTTCAAATGGAGATTCCTCCCAGTAACTGGGGGGGAAAGGTTGGGGCAACACCATGTTTTTAGAAGGGCTGGAACTTCAGGGAAGGGGGTGGGGGGAGTGATTTTAGGATGTTTTATTTTCACCTGAGGTAAAACAGAGTCTGTTCTAGCCTGCTGTGAGCACAGAGGGCTGATTTAGCTCCTTGGCGTTGTTCCTGTTGTTTGTAACTAAATAGCACCAGCCAAAGACATTTTTTGGTACCTCACTGATTGCTTCTAAACAGCTTCCCTCCCGTGGCTGCACAAGTCAACATCAGAAGTTTACACTGAATTTTAGTGCCAGCTGCGAGAGGCTCAGACTTTTTAAAGAATAATAATAACAATATTAAAAATAGCACAGCGTCCTCTCCATCTAAACGAAAATCAGGCCAAAGATGCCCAGATGTGCAAAGTTTCATTTTACAGTAATTGCCACACAGCCTTTACCTGATTTCTGTACAAACTTCAGGGGTTTGGAGAACATTTCCTTGCTCTGTTCACATCCCACATTGCCAAAAGTTTCTTGGAGCCTGGCTAGGCTTTTGGACAAGTGCAGACAGTTCTGAGCAGCAGGAACTGCTTGAAGGGATCCAGAGCACTGGTTCAACACACTGCTGAACACATATTGAACACATCTCTGCCAAGCACTAACCCAAACAGAGCCAGCCTGTAATAAAGCCCAAGAACTCATGAATTGCCAGAGAGCAGAAGCAGGTGCTGTGAGTCTGCCCCTTCCTGCAGCTTTGGGCTGTGCTGCTCTGCTCAGAGCTCTCTCCACTCCCATTTAGCTGCTGGGGCAAAGCCTGCCTTTGCCACACAGTGATGGAGTGAGCTGTAATGAGCAAGGGAACTCAACAATTGAGGCTGTTGAGTTCACACTCTCCAGCCCCAAAAGTTGCCCACCTTTCCACAACTACTCCAGGAGCCAGGGAAAGGGAATGGGAGCATCCGCCTTACTGAGGTCCAGGATGCCAGAGGTTTGTGTAGCTGGATTTTGGTAGAAGGGTGGGGATATCCAGGGTGGTCTCTGTTAGAAGCTGCCAGAAGCTTCCCCTGTGCTGTGGAGCCAAGGACAGCCAGGGCCAGGAGGGACCTCCTGCTGGTGGCCAAAGGGGAGACAATGAAGAATCCCAGTGCCAGCTCTGGGAGAACAGAGGGAAGAATTGAGGAGTGTGGGGCAGTTGGGAATTCCAGCCATGGGAGAACAACACAGAGATCAAGGTGGGAGCAGGAGGAGGAGAAGGAGGGACCCCACGGGAGCAGGGGGGGAAGGACTCAAAGCTGTGCCCCCCCTGCAGCCCCTGGAGATCCCTCGGGGTGCACAGACCCCCCTGCAGCCCATGGGGTGACCCCCAGGACAAGAGCAATGGCAGAACCACCAACTGCAAACCCCCATTCCCTGCTCCCTGGAACTGCTGGAGAGAGGGAGGAGTGGGAGGAGAAAGGTGTTCTTAAG
>VXAU01003423.1:54035-74751 GCA_013399695.1 Formicarius rufipectus | reverse complement strand
TTTTTTGTTTTTTGGGTTTTGTTGTTGTTGTTGTTGTTGGTTTTTTGTTTGTTTGGTTTGGTCTGGTTTGGGTTTTGGTTTGGGTTTTTTTGCCTTTTCTCTTTTTCCTTTCCCTCTGGGAAAGTGGGTGCCCTGGAGGTTTGGGTGGACACCGGGAGGGAAGTGCTGCTGCAGTAACCCGAACCCTACTGCATTATTTTCCACACTCCCTGCCAGGGCAGACCGATCCATTTCTTCAATTTAACACCTTGGTGGGGGTTCAGCTCCCTGCTGGCACTGCTGCAGAGCCGTGGTGGCACAGCAAGTCGTGCCCAAACCCCTCCTCCACGAGGAGAAAGTTCCCATTTTTCCTGCCCAGAGGAGATTCCACGCGCAGGTGTGGGGTGTTTATTTGCTGGAGAGGGGTAACGTGCACTGGATGAAAGGTCAGGCACAGAGTCTTCTAGAAGAAGCCAGCAGGATGAGGGAGGATTTATGTACAGGATGAAAACTGCACAACTGGCTTTAATATTTGATATTACACTGCCATGGGAGGGAGAGAATATGTCAGCAATTTTATAATAGAGGCAAACACAATACAGAAGTAAAGCCTCTGAGAGATCACCCTGCCTTTCCCCTCTACTCAGGCTGTATTTCTCTTTTTTAAGGCATAACCAAACTTCCCTCACAAGTCCTCAGTACTTACAGAAAAATCAGGACACAGGACTCAGTTCCTGAGTCATAGACATAATTACATGATGGAAATAGCAAATGTCCTCAAAGAGGCTGCATTTGTCCTTGCAGGCACTGCCTGTTGGATCATTGCTCGGGATAAAGCCATGACCTGGATGTTGCTTCTCGCACAGAGCAGTTGGGACTGTTTGAAATACACACTGAAAGATAAATTTGAACTCATCAGCCAACTTCAACCAGACTTGAAGGAGCAGAAGCTTCTGAGATATCGTGTTTCGAAGCATTTTGTGAAAATAAAATCAGCCAGGCAGAGAAAACTGTCCCTGGAGAGCTTCCAGTGGGAGAAAGGCAGCAGCACAACTGCAGTTCCTGCGTGGCAGGGAGTCACCACAGGGATGCTCCCTGCTCTGCAGGAAACAAGATTGTTCAGCCCACTTCTTGCTAAAATGCATGGATTTAAAATCCCAGAGTCCCTGAGGCTGGCAAAGCCCCCCCAGCCCCCAGAGCCCACCCTGTGCCCGATGCCCACCTTGTCCCCCAGCCCAGAGCTCTGAGTGCCACGGCCACTCCTGCCTTGGGCACCTCCAGGGCTGGGCACTCCAAACCTCCCTGGGCAGCCCCTGCCAGGGCCTGCCCACCCTTTCCAGGCAGGAATTCCTCCTGCTGTCCCCCCTGGCCCTGCCCTGTCCCAGCCTGAGGCTGCTTCTCCTCCTGCATCTCATCCTCTCACAGGTCAAGTGTCCTCTGTAATGGGACCGTTCTGGGAGACAACATTGTGAGAGCTGCCAAAATGCAGCTGCACAGGAGCCCACCCAGGGCTGTACAGGACATTTTAAGGTAGGTGGGTGCTCAGTGTAGGTGCCAACTCCTACACCAATCCCTCAAAACCCCCTCAGCTTCCTAAGGGAAAATAGTACCAATTAGAAAATAGTTCTTGGGTTGTAGGTTACTACCTACAACCCCCTGATCCCAAATTTCCTTGGCTTAGGTTGTTTCACTGTACCAAAAGAGATGAGCAGAGAAAAATCCCATCCGCGTCAGGTTCTGGGAAGAACAAAAAGCAAACATTAAACAGCATCGAGGTACCTGAGAACCAAGACCATGCCCACTGAGCTTCCCCTGCAGCTCCAAAGCAGCTTGGCTTGACTCACTCAGGGCTGAGTGGCTGGGGGGATTTCAAACCCCTGTGTTCACCAGAGCCCTTGCAAGGAGAGGTCAGTAAATGATATAATTTTCTACACTTTCTACACTCTGCCTCTTCTAACCCTTCCCCCAGTACAGGAAGTCTAAATCTCAACCTGCTTCTCCCCACTCTTTTCTGCATGAAATTCAGGTGTGGCAGAGCTGAGGAGTCTTCAGTTTAGCAACTCAAACAGGTCACACCCCCCTCCTTTCCCTGCCTTGACCCCAAACCTTAAAGGGTGAAAGGTCTGTAACAAATCCAATAACATCTGAACTTAATTTCTGATGCTTCCCATGCTGCACCTGATCTTCCTGCAGTGCCGGAACCACAAATCCTTGGTGTGGGCTAAAAGCACCTGCTGAACAACTTGATGTTGTCTGTTTGGTATAAAATTGTCAAGATTAGGCTAAATTTTGAAGAAGTGGGACACTTGTTCTTCAGTGTTCTTATGCACAAACATAAAGTTAATGAGTGTGGTAGGAAACGTGTGTGGTTATTGCTGTTCACAAAGATATTGCTGATTTAACTGGCTGTCAATACCTACCTGGATAAAAGGGTGCAAGAGAAAAAAGACTTGAACCAGGCACAGTGGAATTCTTTTCACTGTTAGAAATGAATAAGGGGAACTAAAACCAAACCCTCATCGTGAGTCTGAGCTGCTGTTCCTCACCCCTCCTTTTGCAGGCAGTAGGTGCTGCTGTAAATCCCTGTGCCTGCCGGCTGAGGCAGAGACAGCTTTTCCACCTTCATTCCACATTGCTTGCCTATTACAGCTTTAATAATTATGTCAATATTGCCTTTGCAGTGCAATATTTTTGGCGTTCTCCTCGGGTCTATTCTGAGTTTGCTCAAAGATAAAAGAGGCGGTAATTAATTTGTGTGAGAGAAAAGGCAGAGCCTTAAATCCCTTCCTGTTGGAAAGTAAACTGAAGAGTGTGCCCAGCAGTGGTGGCAGCTAAGGGTTTTCTCCTATTCCTCCTTTTCCCAAGAGGAAGAAGATGATTTGTAAAAGCCCTTATCACATAGAAGGATCCACTTACGGTGTTTGAGGACGTGAATTCAACCCCAGGCTGTGAGTTTTCACACTCTCCTAGAGATTCCCTTGTTAGCAGCACTTATCAGCCCCAGGCTGCTGGAAGGGGCTGTTTGCAAAGAGCTGGCTCGGAGCCTTCCTTTGCAGCACTCGGCAACCAAACGAGCATTTCTACTTGTCACATGAAATCCAGAAGGATGTTAAAGATTCCTCTGTTTGTGGAATAAAACCCCTCTAACCCAGTGAGGTTCTAGACAGGTCTGTTTACTCCCGACCAGAGTGCAGGGGGATCCTCCTCCAAAAACACACCCCGGGTTGAGTTACCAAAGGGTTTATATGCAACTAAGTTATACATATTCATTTTGCTTTTATACATAAACATGATTTCCTTAGAGGAGGCGGGGTTATTATAATGAGCCTCAGGAGCTGATTTCCATTCTCTCCGCCCCGTGCTGCACCTTCCTGCCCGTGCGCTGCTCCTCCTGGGAATTCAGGGCGGGGGTCCCGGGGGGTCTTTAGGGATGAAGTAATGAGTCTTCCTCCTGTGAACTTTTTACCTTTTGCTCAAAACTGGTCCAAACCAGTCTTGTTGGCAACTGTAACTGGTCTAATTGGACTTATCTTGTTCTTTTGACATGTTTTCTGATTTATCAGGGGTTATCCTGGCTGTTTTAATTGTCCGAGAAGTCCTGGACCTCTTGGCATGGCCCCTTTCAAGGACACTGTGGGAGTTTTGGTGCAGTGAATTACTAAGCAAATTCTATGATAAGTATAAAAGCCTAGAAATCGTCATCACAAGTCCTGGGTAAATAAGCATAAACCAAAATAGGCATAAACAAAATGAGCATAAGTAAACAAAATAAGCATTATAAGCCCTAAGTGAAATAAACATAAGCTCCCCCTCCCCTTCCCCCTCATCACCTCGGCTTCATCCTTGTCCTTTCATCAGTTAAACCAGATGGAGGGGCTGGGCTCACGGGAAATTGCCCGGTGCTCTTCCCTATGGTTTGTTTTTTTTGGATGCCACACAAATTCCAGGTGTTGAGAAGTGGAGCTTTCCAAAATCATTCTGAAGAAGAAAATCAGATGCTGAAGGCAACAGTTCCCTCCCCATTGGCCTCAGCAAGGACAGACTACATGGAAAAGCTCTCTTGACACAGACCATTTCTGGTGTGTGCCCAGAAGGCTCCAGTTTCACTGAGTCCCAGAATCCCAGGATCCCTGAGGTTGGAAAAGCCCCCCCAGCCCCCGGAGCCCACCCCGTGCCCGATGCCCACCTTGTCCCCCAGCCCAGAGCTCTGAGTGCCACGGCCACTCCTGCCTTGGGCACCTCCAGGGCTGGGCACTCCAAACCTCCCTGGGCAGCCCCTGCCAGGGCCTGCCCACCCTTTCCAGGCAGGAATTCCTCCTGCTGTCCCCCTGCCCTGTCCCACCTGAGCCCATTCCCTCTCCCTCCTGTTTGGACTATGATGTTTAGACCTGTGCAGGGATCTGCTGTGCCTGTTGCAGCCTTGAGTTTGGCATTTTTGGTTTGTTGGCAGTGAGGCATTTTTTTAGAACTGTGATCACCTTTTCTGGTCATTGCCCTCAAAGTGAAGTTCATTGTGAAGCAGCAGGAGCTGCCCCTGTTTTCAGCAGGTGAGATTCTGCCCATCCTCACAGGGTTTTTATGGCAGAATTCACCACGTGCTGCTGCTTCTCTTGGTTTTGTAAGGGTTTTTTAGCGTATCAGCTCTGAGCTGTCCTGAAGGAGAAGCTCTGCCATCGTTAGTTTTGTAGTGTAGTTGTTTGCTGAGGTAGAACTTCCCCAAAATAAGGTCTCCTCTTCTCTTCTCTTCTCTTCTCTTCTCTTCTCTTCTCTTCTCTTCTCTTCTCTTCTCTTCTCTTCTCTTCTCTTCTCGTCTCTTCTCTTCTCTTCTCTTCTCTTCTCTTCTCTTCTCTTCTCTTCTCTTCTCTTCTCTTCTCTTCTCTTCTCTTCTCTTCTCCCTTAGTCTCTTGAGTGAATTGCTGGGCTCATCCACACAGCCCTGTCTGGGTATTTGAGCTGAATTCCCTACAACCCAAGTGCCCAGCCTCTATTTGTAACTGTTCCCAGTCATAAAATGAAGTTCAGAGTTTACACAGCTGAAGTTCTGTGTCACTTGCTGGCCTCCTTGTTCCCCTCCCACCACCATCTCACCTCAGCTCTGAAAGCTGAAGTGGACACAGAGGAGCTGCAAGAAGGTTGCCATGAATTTCCACCAGCTGAACATGGTGGGAAACCAATGCAGAGAGTCCCAGTTTGGGCTGTGCTGTCACACCAGTTTGAGTTTTCATCGTACTGTTTCTATAGTGAAATATTGGCCAGTAACAATAAGTATGGCAGAAGAAATTCTGGCCACTCCTTGTGCAATTGAAAAGAGCTTTTAGGGTGGATTTAGGACAAAGGTGGAACCTGACAGCAGGTCACAGGATTTGCACTAAAGAGTGAAACTCTACTTCCTGGGTCTGCAGGGTGAGCACTTTGACTGTTCCCATGAGTAAGACAAGAAGACCTGACTCTCAAACCAAATGAATTCATTAGGTCCAAACCACTTCTTAGAAGATTCTTGAAAGGTGCTTCTTTACAGGTTTTTAACACATTGCTATGAAAAATACACTGTGAAATCAGCAGAAAAGAGTTACAGAGCAGGAGAAATACACTGGCATTGACCTTTTCTACCCCACCAGCCTTAACTAGGAGAGATCAGCACCCACTATTTCTTCCTTGCCATCCTGCAGGATGCAAAAATCCCGATTTTCAGGTTCATACAAGTGTGATGAAAACACCTTTCTGGCAGGAACCCCTAGGAATGCATCCTGTTGCTTTTAAAGTCTGTCCTTCACATTTCTCATTTGCCTTCCACATGAGTCAGTCCCAACCGTGGCAACGGTGATGCTTTTGGCTCCAGGATGTTTTAAAATTCAGCCTGTTTAATGAGGGAAAGGCCCCGAGAGAGGGGCCAAGGCAGACGTGTGAGTGGTGGGGAACAGCAGCAGAGAGAAACCAGGGGAAAGGGAGACCCTCAGTTGTGGTGGTTTTCACCTGGAGGTGTCCACCCAAACCTCCAGGGCCCCCCTTTGCCAGAGGGAAAGGAAAAGGAGAGAAGGCAAAAAACAGCTGAGAGATAATGGCAAAGCAAGCTCAGAGGGGCTAAACACCGACATTTATTACTAACAAGATATGAACTAAAAAGTAAGAAATAAATCAGTCTTAAGAACACCTTTCTCCTCCCACTCCTCCCTCTCTCCAGCAGTTCCAGGGAGCAGGGAATGGGGGTTTGCAGTTGGTGGTTCTGCCATTGCTCTTGTCCTGGGGGTCACCCCATGGGCTGCAGGGGGGTCTGTGCACCCCGAGGGATCTCCAGGGGCTGCAGGGGGGGCACAGCTTGAGTCCTCCCCCCCCTGCTCCCGTGGGGTCCCTCCTTCTCCTCCTCCTGCTCCCACCTTGGTCTCTGTGTTGTTCTCCCATGGCTGGAATTCCCAACTGCCCCACACTCCGAAATTCTTCACTCTGTTCTCCCAGAGCTGGCACTGGGATTCTGAATTGTCTCCCCTTTGGCCACCAGCAGGAGGTCCCTCCTGGCCCTGGCTGTCCTTGGCTCCACAGCACAGGGGAAGCTTCTGGCAGCTTCTAACAGAGACCATCCTGGTAGCCCCCCCTTCCACCAAAATCCAGCCACAGAAACCTCTGCCATCAGTGCAGACCAAATGTGTTTCCCACATCCTGAGCCCTTGCCCTCCATCCTTGTCCTGCTGCTCCTCTTCCTTCCCTGCCTCTCTGCTCCTGGGAATTCATCCCCTTCCCTTGTGGCAAAGGTTCTGCATCCCCTCCCACATCCCCCCTGCACTCCCATCCAGTGGCTGACAATATTCCTTAGCCCAGCCCTGTTTGCTTCAACTTCTACACTCCTGACCCACAAAGAGCTCTATTTTCCTTTCACCACTTCTTCTCATTCCGAGGAGTTATGGGACACTGTGGCTTCATCCACAACTTCTTCAGTCAAATCTCCAGATAACTGAAAGGAAGAAAAAAAAACCCTTAAATTTCAGACAAATAATGGAATTTGTTGTGTGTAGTGGATTTTTATGGAGTATTTGCTGCTCAAATAACAGTGAGAGGGACACTGTGAATACTTCTCCTGAATCTTGCTATTATGGAAAGGATGCAGCTTCTCCAGTACTTGACTGTTTTGGATAAAGTTATCTCTTGTCTTCTGGGATACTTCCACACACAGAGGACTTTTTGTGGGATTTTTTTTCTCAGCATGAAGCAGAGAAGCCAAGTAAACTACTGAACCCTTCACAGTGGGACCATGAGTCAGCTCCAGGGAGAATCTAATCAACAACCTGTCATCCTACCCAAACTTCGGGAGGACAGGGGAGATAACTTTATCTGTTCCCAGGGAAAGGGCCTTTCACCTGGTTTCTGATGCCAAGGGCATCATGGGGAGGTGGGATTCTGGATCCTTGCTTTTAGTTTAAACACATTCTTTTTTGAAGTTGGGCTTTCAGACTATTCTCATACATAAAATTTCCAGAAATGCCCAAGGGATGTAGGAGATCAAACCACTGCAATGTGAAAAGATAAAGGCTCCTAGATCATGGAATCATAGAGTCACAGAATCATGGAATGGTCTGGGTTGGAAGGGACCTTAAAGATCATCTCATTCCAGCCTTTCCACCAGCTCAGGTTGCTCCAAGCTCCATCCAGCCTGGCCTTGGACACACCCAGGGATGGGGCAGCCACAGCTTCTCTGCCCAACCTGTGCCAGGGCTGCCCACCCTCCCAGGGAGGAGTTTTTTTTCCTAATGATGTCTGCTGATGTTTTGGAAAATGGTAACTGTTGTTGGCCTTACTGATCCTTCTTCCTTTCTAAGGAAGAAAGACGCTCTGTGAGCGCTGCCTGGACCTTTTCAAGGTTTCACAGCTGCCAGACAAGCAGGTTGTTCAACTCAGAGCCCTGGTGTGAAGTGCTTGTTTTGGCATGTGTGCCTCAGGAGACAAGTGCCACGACCCAGCCAGGGGCTCTGAGTGCCTTTTTGTGGTTGGCCCCAGCCTGAGGATGTATTGCTTGCGAGACTCCAACCTGAAGGTGCCGAAAGCGTAATTTGCTCGGCCAAGTTCCACCTCCAAATGTGAGGGGCGCAATTTCCTGGCTGGTTTCGGGTCAAATTAGGAGTTCCTGTTGTTATTTTGGTTTCCTGGAACAGAAGGAGCAGTGGGCACCTCGGGTCCCCATCCACCTGAGCTGCAAGGGGGGGTCTGTCCTTCCAAGAGAGGTGAAACCACAGCTCCTGAGATCCTGCTGGTTTCTCCCTTGTCGCCTCCTCCCGGTTCTTCTCCAAAAGAGAGTTCCTTGCGTCAGGTTTCCTGGCCACATTTCTCAATGACAGTAATTCTCTTTTGGGAGGTTTCCCAGCTGGTGAAAGATGCAGTCACACGGTCCCAAAATGCCCCAGCACAAAGCCTTGCTTTGCCCACAGTTCCCTCCTTGGCTGATATTGGACATCACATCATGGGGCCTGTCCTGAGGAGTGGCTGTTGGGCATGGCCAGGAAGATCTGGGCTTAAATTCGTGCTCTCAGAAGGGATCTCAGCTCTGTCTGGAAATGGGAAATGTGGGAATATGTTCCAAGCACTCCTCCCAAAGGATACTCCTTAAGACCATCAGGTCCAACCATCCATCAGCACCACCACGTTCACCATGTTCAGGTGCCACATCCACAGGTTTTTGGAACAAGGGATTCTGGAAATGTGTCTTATCTGCTCAGAGAGGGAAAGAAAAAAAAAAAGCCCAGTGTAGTGGCCTCCCCTTTAGGACCCAGAAAGCCCCTGATGCCCAATTCCCACCAATTTCAGCATCTTCTGAATGATGGGATCTGCTGTGAGGAAAGCCCTCCTTCAACATTGGTCTCTCCATCCACAAGTGCACGTTCACTTTGGTTGAGTTGCTCAAAGATGGTGCCACTTTGCCCATCTATTCTGATTTCTGCCAGCAGCAAGGACAGCCCTTTGGGTGTGGGAGTCTCTCCTTGGCTTTGGCATCCTGGAGGTGAGGGAAAGTTTGCTCTGCCCCCTCCCCTCTGCAGTTCAAACGAGCTCCAGGATGATGACAATCTCCTCAAGCAACATCCCTCCTTCAGGCTTTGCTTTTAGCATATTTTCCATGTGTTTTTTCCAGCATCTGGTGCTCCCAGGACCAAAGTGGGTTGCTCCACTGCTGGCCTAGAGCAGTAGAACAAGAGAAGTTTGAAGTCCAGCTTGCTTTCATGGGGTGCCCAGAAGCAACCCTTCCAACTGCAATTATCATCAGATAATTTTTCATTTTCTCAATTTAACTTCCCCCCCTCCACGCCACTGATTGTCAAGAGGGGTTTTTTCTTTCCCCCTCCCTGGATCACTGGGTGTAAGGCAAAATAACCTGCAGCCCAGTAAAAGAATAATAATTGCAGACGGATAAACACAGATGTGGCTGGGGAGGGCTGTTTTCTCAGTGGAACTTGCACAACTCCAGGAGCCTGAATTTGTCATTTGCTTTTTTGTTTCAGTGCAATATGGAATTTTTACAAACAGAATCTAATAGAAATAACATACATCTTTTTTTTTTTTAAATTATTATTATTATTTTTAAAAACCAAACCCAGACCTCCAGTATTTTAAAGATATATGTAAAGCCTTGGTGCCAGCTACTCAAAAACCATTTAGAGAGGCAGCAACACAGGTTCAGATTCTGCTGCTGCTCCTCAGCACGGGTTGGTGTTTTGCTTCGACTCGAGTCTTTGGAGGCTGATTTTCAATCAGATAAAACTCTGGGAGAAAGAGCAGCAGAACTGGGCCCTGAGTCACCTGGCACTCAGGGAAAATTGAAAAATTCCAGAGGCACCTGAAACTTTCACTGAAGACTGGTGGTCACCAGCAAATAATTGCTGTAAGAGTGGTAACAGTGAGCTTTGGCTTCACTGGTCTTTTACTGCTCTGAGTAAGCAGTTACCTGCCAGATTATTATTATCTTGGCACTTGATGCAAAAAGACCTGCAGTTTTCCATGTTCCTTAAAGCTGAGTGCACATTTATTGAATGAAAACATTTATTAAACAGATGGGGACAGATTCTCAGCAGGCATTAAATAACTTACCTCCGTTTGCCAAGAAGTCTTGCTTGTTATGTTTTATTATGCTGAGAACTGCAGGTTGGAAATGGTGGAAAAAGGGGAAGAGGTGGAAATGCAGCTTCACTACGAAAAGCCAAACTATCTTCCATCTCCTGATATTTTCTAGAGCTCATCTTTGTGGGTCTGGGTTGTCCTCACAGTTGCATCTGTGTTACAAGGTCCTGAGCAGCAGAGAGAGGTGAAATAGGGAACGACCCCTCTAAAGGAGCATAGAGTGAAACTGGGATACAACAGGTCCAAAACACTAAGGAAAAAAAAAAAAAGAGGAAACTTGATATTAAACACTTTCACAGGTTCAAAAATTAATTGGACAAAACAGTGGAAGAAAAAGTCATCAAGGTGAATCATTAAGGTAAGATTTCAGGGTCAAGGAATCTGTGATGAGCACCTTGGAGGGGCAGCATTCTGGAAAAGCAGTGCTGGATGCTTTTCCTGGTTTTACTTATTTCCTAAAGCTCAGCCATTGGCACTGCTGGGACAGAGTGCAGGCATGGATGGATCTTTGATCTAACTCTATACAGCTTTTACAGTCGTAGGTAAAACACCCTTTTTTTGGAGGCAGAGAATGAGAAAACTCATACAAAGAGACTTCTGTGTATTGAAACACAACTGAAGGTACGAGCTGGCCCTAAACCACAACCCAAACCTCCCAGACCAGATGTCTTCAGACACAGGATTTGGTGTGAGCCCACGGCACACAGAATTCCTGGGTGCTGGGATATCCTGACTGCACAATTCAGGCTGATTGCACCCAGACGGGGTGTTTGTGTTTCCTGGTAAAACTTTGTCCTTCCACAGATGATGACTTCTCTCTCCAGGAGAAGGGGCAAAGCCTGAAACCCTACTCAGCTTTCCTTACCCTGACTCCACTGCCACTGAAACAAGTTGGTTTGCCCTGGTAAAAGCACTTTGACTTTCCCCAGCAAGAACAAGTATCAGTGGACAGACCCCCCCTCCTGGCTGAATTTGGGGTGTAATGAGGGTCAAAACCTAAGCTGCTGCAGTGAAGGAGCCCTGGTTGTGTGACAGAGGCTCAGAGACAGCATGAACATGCCCCTCTGGATGCTGCAGTACCTTCCTCAGCTCAGGCAGGCAACACCAAACACAACATTTGATGTTGCTCAACACTACTGGAAAAGGACACAGCTCCAGAAAATGAATTATTAATTTTGGAATTTTGGCTAGTTTTGTACTAATTCTGTGTTTCGTGCTAGCTTTGTGATTTGAGTTAACTTTTGTACCCAACCTTGCGTGGCTTAATCGGTGCTTTAAACAAAGAAACCCTCAAGGAAAATCAGTCTTGCAGCTGTAAGCAAGAAATAATCTGTTTATCCTAGAGGATTAAATCAGTAAACTTTGTCTGGTTGAAAGGAAATACATAGCCAAAAGATAACCCTAACTATCTCACATTAAAATCATCTGCTGGCCCAGATTGTGTCAGTGGTTTGTTCCTCTCGGAGTTTTCCCTCAGCAGACAGGTCGGCTGCTGTTCACCCCGGAGAACTTCTTGTTGTCAGCAGTGCCAGGAGGATAATTTGCCAGCAGTGCCAGGAGGATAATTTGCCAGCAGCCAGATGAAAACCCCTGGCCCAGGACTCACTCCACGGGGGTCACAGCAGTGGCTGCCGAATCCAGCGCTGACGCTTTCCCACCCCCGTTTATTCGTCCCGCTCGTGTCGTTGAAATCAGCCCGGGGTTGTAAAGTCAGAAACCATCCAGGGACAGGCTCTGAGGCAAAGTCCCAGCGAGGTCATGCAGATGTCACCAAGAGGCCTGGGGGCTTTTATTACCTCCTCTCTTTCTTTGCAAGAGCCACGTTTTTAAGCGGTCCAGCAGCCCTGCGCTGCTTTGTCCATCAGCATCCCGATGGGCTACCGGGCAGTCCTGGAGAGGAGGCGAGGGAGGGGATTCCACAGCATCCATTCCATTCCACAGCAACAGGAAGGGGACTTGTGCGTGGAAACCAGCTTATATCCTAATCCTTAATAGGGATCTTTCAAAGAGGTTGAGGAGAGAGCCAGAGAGTTCTCATGGAGAATC
This sequence comes from Formicarius rufipectus, assembly GCA_013399695.1. Classification (NCBI taxonomy): domain Eukaryota; kingdom Metazoa; phylum Chordata; class Aves; order Passeriformes; family Formicariidae; genus Formicarius; species Formicarius rufipectus. Next base: position 62,631 of record VXAU01003423.1, on the reverse strand, counting down.
TGATACACGATGTGAGGAGAACTTGACCTTTCCGCAGCGCCTTCGTCCCGGGATGAGCAGCTGCTGTGCCATCCACAGGATGCACCAGAGCCAGGTGATACGTGGTAGGGTGGAGGACAAATACAACAGAAAGGGTGGGGATTAGACAGGTTGCATCCAAAAAGCATTAAGTGGCCCTTGATAACTCCTGGGAACTCTTTATTGATTCCTTCCACGCACTGCGCATTCCCATTAAATGATTTCATTTCCTTCTTTCCCCTAATCACATCACTCGCTTTAGAAGCCTCTTGCTCTCTGAGACCCGGGGGTGCACAGATAAGTTCAGTTTCTCACGTGGCTCTACTTTTTATTGCATGTGAAAAGTTGACACAGTAAAAGGAACTCCTTGGAGCCAGCAGGTCTGGAGCTTTCATCACCACCAGTGCTGCTTCGAGGAAGCACTGGTGGCTTAATTGCTGAGTTAGTCCCAGGCAGACTAACATATGGCTTTTTCCAGGCACTGATAAAGCCTTTGGAAGATGTGGCTGCCTCTGAAAAGTATATGGACACCTTGGAAATAGCACTGGATTGGTGATAACAAGACTAATAGGACAGTGGTGCTGTGACAGTCAAATCCTTGAGTCCCTGCAAGAGGTGACACTGCAAATAATCAAGGAGGACAACTTGCTCCACACTGGGAAACACCGCTTGGAAACGATGCCTTCATCTAGTGCCAGACTGGAGAAAGAGGGGGGGGTGCTGCTTCAGTGCTTTCCTTTAAAATAAATCAGGAAGGGGAAGGTCTTAAGGGGCAGGTTGAGATCAGATATTGGGAAGAAATTCTTTGCTGTGAGGGTAGGGGAGGTCCTGGCACAGTGAGGTTGTTGTCTCTCCATCCTTGGAAGTGTCCAGGTTGGACGTGGCTTGGAGCAACCTGGGCTGGTGGAAGCTGTCCCTGCCCATGGCAGGGGGTGGCACTGGATGGTCTTCGAGGTCCTTTCCAACCCAAGCCATTCCCTGATTCTGTGACTCTACAACTGACATTTTAGTTTGGCAAAATGGGACAGAGCATTCCTTACTCCATCTGGCTCTCCCAGGTCACCTCTGTGCCATCCAAGTGCCCTCACTGCCCTTCCCTTCAGGAGCTGCCAATGCCCTGGACTTCCCACCATCCTGGCAGCACCTGGAGCACAGGAGGTTCCTCCTCCTTCCCTGGAAGCAGGCAGGGAGTCACCTCTGCTGCCTCCTGCAGCACAGCTCAGGGCAGGGTTTCCAAGGCTGGGGCTCACCCAGGCTGGATTCTGGCACCTCTGAGCCAAGGAAAGACCTGCAGCTGGAAGAAGAAATACAGGAGAACAGATCCAGAACCTCGGGGCTGGTTCCGTAGGTTCTGTCTCCTGGGCATGGCGGATCAGCAGCCTCTGCTTCCCAAAAGGTCTCCCCTTTGCAGGGGTTTGCAGAGGCACCTGCAGCGCTGAAATGAATGGCAAACAAACCTCCAAAAGTGGTATTTCCCATTACTTTGGATCACAGTAAAAGTGCCTCCTGTTCCTTCCAGCACCTGAACTGGATGGATTCAGGAAAAGATGCTGGCACATGATTTGGGGAGACACATATTCAAAGGAACCAAACCTGCACCACCCAGTGCTTCCCAAATTAACCCCCCCTCCCTTGATTGCACAGATTTTTGCAAACCAGGCTCCCAGCAGCTTGAATCACTTCTCCCTGTTTGTTGCTGAGCCCTGTGGATCCTTTGCTTCCACGGGGTTTTGTGCTCCTTGTGGCACAAGTGGTTTGCCCCTGGTTAAAAAGAGATTGGTTTTCCACTGCAACTCTTAATCCTTTCCTGGGGGTGACTCCCTGTGGAGGCCACATCTGCCCCGAGGGTCACTGGAGGGGTGGAGTGTGACCTTGTGTGGCTCTGTGACTCCTGCTGCAAGAGGAAGAGGGTGATGTGCCATGGGAGGTGCTCTCCATGCTGTGGTTCATCCAGGTGGGGATGAGGGATGTTGCTTTTCCAGAATTCACATTCCCAAAAGCCACCTCACTGTGCAGAGGCAGAATGAGCCTTCAGACACTGCTCGGTCCTCCCAAAGGGGGTTGAATTTTGGACTGGTCCACTAAGAATTTGCACCTAAAAAGACCTTGAAATAAAAGTGCTGCCACTCTGATCAGCCCCAGAAAACCAGGCAGAGGTGGGCACAGAAACCAATTCTTGAGATTCAAAACACTCTGGATGCAAACCAAGAGCAACCCGAGTTTGCTTCAAATTAACACAGTGCCTCTTATTGTGTACTTTCTAATTCCATACAGACAGAAAGGATTCCTTTCCCATTGACATTCAGGGAATATGCACATGAAGAGCCATTAGATGGAATTTGTCATCTCTTTAAATCCCATACTCATCAATAGGAAAATGAAATTTCATTTCCTTTCAGGTTTAAATATCTCTGAAGATCCTCCCCAATCCAGCCCAGCACTTAAGCAAGTGCCTCACCTTAGGCACATGAGAGGTTCTGTGGATGTCAAGTGCTTTCCTGGACAGGGCTGTGATCCAGAGCAGATGTGCACCTGCACCATGGAATGCAAATCAAACAAATACAGAAACCTTAAGGCACCAGGGTACCAGAAACACGCCGGATTCTTTTTTTGAGGTCCTGCAATTTTGCTCCTGTCTGCGAGGTTTTCAGTCGGAAAAAAACCCCCCAGCCCTCCAACAAAACGAGGGAAATTAGCTACAGAAAGGCCACGTTTCCAAAGCACATAGTTCTCTCTGTCTCCTGGGGGATATTTTACACAATCCTACTTCCAAAATAATGTTAAGGTTGCAAAATTGAGCAATCATAAAAGTCAGGAAATTTAAAAAGTTAGTACGTGTCTTTCAATGTTAGCTCAGCAATAGCAAATATATGTAGTGTGAGAAGTTTATGCTTGCAAACTCTGTGTTAAATTCTAACTTTAAGGTATTCTTGTTGAGCATTAATAAGAAGCATAAACTATATTGGGTATTTAATGTCTGTAAGAGGCATCTTAATCGTAAGAATTTCCTGGCCTTGGAATTCAGAGGGCTTGGCCCTGAAATCAAATGTCACCGCTGTGTTGCTGGGCTCTTCTCATCTGGGGGTGAAAGGCAGCCCGGGGAAAGAAGGGGAATTCCACCTGTGTTATAATCACAGCAGAATAACTTTGTCATGCTTATGAAAAGCTGTGATTTATGTAGTTATGGGTCTGACGGAGCCTTGGCTGGGGGGGTTTCTGAGAAGTGAAGAGACCGCAGTGCTTCCCCCTTGCTGGGTTGGGCTCAACCTCCCCAAACAAACGTGCTCCACCTGAATTAATAACACGGAGCCGTCCCACAGAATGTTTAAAACACTGAATGATATTTCCAGGCCAGATGGAGGACTTTCTCCAAGCTCTGTGTCGTGGTTTAACTTACCATGAAACCCTAAATGCAGTGTGATGGCAGTGTTTAGACAAGACAGATGGAGAGCCCAGCTCAGGCTGGCTATTGCAGAAACCCTGAGCCTTATAAATGAGCTGTACTGCGCTGGGGGATTTTCCTGGCTGAGCCTTTCAAACCCCAGGCTAGATTAAATCATCACAGCTGGGGAGAAAATATCAAAAGTTAAAGAACTGCTTTATGAGAGTTGTAAGAGTGTGAACGTTTTAGGAAGCTGAATAATTATGGCACTCCCTGAGAGCTCCGGGAAAGATGAATGAGTTTGTGGCCGACTGGGTCGTTTCTGCTGATGTTGTCCTGAAAGACAAGTGAGGCATCAGAGACGTGGGGAAACCTTCAAAGTGACCAAAGGCACACCTACTGAAGGTGCAAATGTGGCAGTGAGGAGCCCCATACAAGGACGTGACACTGTGAACTTGGTGCTTCCACCAATTTTTATGTGAGGTTTGGTGCCCCAGGTCTTGTGCAGGAAGCCAAGGACATCCTGAGCTCTGTCATCAGCTCTCAGCTGGTCTGGTAATGAAGCTGAGCCACTCTGGGAATAAAATATGTCTCTCTTGAAGGTATGCAAGTGGGGGCACCCAAAACTTCATGTACAGTCATGGAATCATAGAATGATTTGGGTTGGAAGGGACCATAAAGATCATCTCGTGGGCAGGGACACCTTCCACTAGCCCAAGGTGCTCCAAGCCCTATCCAACCTGGCACTGAACACTTCCAGGGATGGAACATCCATGAGTGGGGTTTACCAAACCTGGGCAAACGTCAGGTGTGTGCGGGGACCCCCCAAGGCAGCCCAGGTGCCACCAGTCCTTCCTGCTGCCCAGCTATTCAGGTTTGGTGCAGCTTGTGCAGCACACACTGATAAATAAATTCAGGAGGAATTTCCTCATGGAAAGGGTTGTCAACCATTGGAAGGGGCTTCCCAAGGAGGTGCTGGAGTTCCCACCCCTGGAGGTGTTCAAGAAACAGCTGGACATGGCCCTGGTCTGGTTGACAAGGTTGGAATTGGTCACAGGTTGGACTCAGTGGTCTTGGAGGTCTTTTCCAGCCGTAGTGGGTCTGGGATTCTCTGATATAGGATGTGCTGCTCAGAGACTGCCTGTAATTCAGCCTGGGAGTCTGCCCAGGGGAAACCTGGGGACCACAAAAGGCAAACAAATAAAACAAGGGCTGTGAGAGGGCTGGGAATGCCGGTGGAGCTGTGGGTGGCTGGGATAAAAAACTCCTTGGGCTGAGATGGGGGCAGAAGTGAGAGGTGAGGGGTGACCTGAGTCCGTGCACATGGAACTCGTGGGGAGGCATCCTGCTGACTCCAGGCAGCTTAGTTTGAATCCAGCACATGGCCTTTCCCTTCCCCCTTCTCCCTCCTCTTGGTGCCGGCCCAGATCTGATTTCAGGTCGTGCAGTGGCGCATATTTCTCTCCTTAGATCTTTCCACAGGGAGCTCCAGCCTCTCCGTGTAGGACCATTAACACCCCTGGGACCGAGCCTGGCCACGGCTGGGGGGTCAGGAGGGGAGGGCTGGCTGTGCTGCCACCACCAACCTTGGGAACGGGGCAGGCGCAGACCCTCGGCAGGTCAACCCGCTGAGTTTGCTCTCACTCTTTGACAAAGTGTTATAAATGACCAGCCGGGATGGCCAAGTCACTCAGCAAAAGGGTGGTTTTAATTGCACAGGTAATGAAAATTACAAAGTAAACAGCTCTGTGTGCCCTGCAGAGTCACCGCTCTGTCAGTAACACCCCGTCAGAGCTCGCAGGCTCTGCTGATGTACAGTCAAAACATCCATATTCTTTATTTCTGGTTAAATGATTGCCTTTTAAATCTTGTCATCTGACTCTGCGTGGTGTTTCTTGGTAATCATGGGTCAGGAAGGACTGTGATATTCTTAGCTTCAGTTTTTACTAGAGAGGCTCTGTTGCTTAAGTTCTCTCTCTCTGGTCTGGGGGTACTGCCCTCCTTGTCTCGATTGCTCTGTCGCCCAATTGTGTTGAGGTTCCGGCTTAATCTTCGTTTCCATTGTATCGATCTTGTATCCAAAGGCTGCTCAGTCATTAACTTTGACTTTCTTCTTTTGCCCCCTTTTGATATGTTAAACTAAGTTCATGCCTTGCTTATAGTTGCTAAATCTTTACGGCGTATCCCGCACCGCCCAGATGTACAGCAGTCAATGCTTTCGGAATCCCACTGAATAATTTGGCAAGCCATACAGTGTACTTCGTTGCATTTTTGACACGAATCAAGCCCACATTTCTCACAAAAGTCACGCTCGAAGGGTTGGGATGAAGCTTCTGAGAGCACCTGCAGCACGGGGTAGCCCGGAGCAGGAGCGAAGAGTCACCGGGAGCATCCCCGTCCCCTCGTGGGGCAAAGGCAGCGTGAAGCGCAGTGCACACAGAGCCCCGTAACAAAGGGGGCAGCAAATGGGGCTGAGGGCGATTTTTAAGTCCTGCAAATAGCGTGAGAACGGGGAGCCGAAGGGGAAGAGGAGCGAGCCCAGGTGAGACACGGGTAATTGAAAAGCTACGGTCACTCTCCGCAGGTATTTGCAGAGCGCGCACATTAAGGAGGTGGTTCGTTTAGGCTGATTCCAGGCAACGGGGCAGAAGGGATGTGGGGGTTTGGGTTGGCTCTCGGGCTGGATTTGCAGGCTGTGAAGCGCAGCAGACTGTGCAGCCTTGCCACGGGGAAACCTCAGCAACTCCAGCACTGAGCCATTTCAAACCGGAGTGCCCCGAATCGCCCCCAAAAATAACCCGCTCGTGCAACCGGCGGGCTGGGAGAGCACAGCCCATAAAATGGAATAACTCACACACCACAGGTCAGCAGCAAACTGAAGGTGGGGGCCGGGCACGGCTCCAAACTCTGCCTCTCATGCTCCCAGAGGCAAAGCCCGTGTCGGTGGAGATCGGTGAACCTCCGCTGGGTGATGGAGCGTGGCTTTCTGCGGGCTGAGAGCCCGGCCCGAGGGCTTCTGGCCTCGGGGCTGGAGCAGCTTCATCTTCTCCTGGCATTCCTGGGACAGAAAGACTCCGGTTTGGCTGCTGGGCTTTGTGCAACCCGCCCGGTGTGGTGGTTTTCAGTCGGTGTCCACCCAAACCTCCAGGGACTCCCTTTCCCAGAGGGGAAGGAAGAAGAAGAAAAGGCAAAAAAACCCAGCACAGAGATAATGGCAAAACAAACTCAGAATGCCTAAATACTGAAATTTATTACTAACAAGGTAAGAACTAAATATAAAAGTAATAAAATGAAAAAGTAAGAAATAAATCAGTCTTAAGAACACCTTTCTCCTCCCACTCCTCCCTCCCTCCAGCAGTTCCAGGGAGCAGGGAATGGGGGTTTGCAGTTGTTGGTTCTGCCATTGCTCTTGTCCTGGGGGTCACCCCATGGGCTGCAGGGGGGTCTGTGCACCCCGAGGGATCTCCAGGGGCTGCAGGGGGGGCACAGCTTTGAGTCCTTCCCCCCCTGCTCCCGTGGGGTCCCTCCTTCTCCTCCTCCTGCTCCCACCTTGGTCTCTGTGTTGTTCTCCCATGGCTGGAATTCCCACCTGCCCCACACTCCTCAATTCTTCACTCTGTTCTCCCAGAGCTGGGACTGGGATTCTCAATTGTCTCCCCTTTGGCCACCAGCAGGAGGTCCCTCCTGGCCCTGGCTGTCCTTGGCTCCACAGCACAGGGGAAGCTTCTGGCAGCTTCTACCAGAGACCATCCTGGATATCCCCACCCTTCCTACTAAAATTCAGCTACAGAACCCTCGGACACTCCGGGCAGGGCTCCCTTTGCCGGCTCCCCCTGGCAGGTGGGATTCCCCTGGGGCACAGAGCCCCCCGTGCCTTGTGCGTCACCGGGGCTGCAGCCGCTGGTGCAGATGTTGCCGCAGCCCTTTGTGCAGATGTTGCTGCCCCCCCTTTCCCTCCCATCCGAGCGCCTGATAAAAGCCCAGCCTACGCACACAGTCCCCCTGCCTGCAGCGGATCATGTTCCACAAGTGGATATGGTTGTTTCCAGCCGGAGGGCCGCGGGGAGACCTTCTGATGTTGGTTTGGCTGCTGTTGTTCTGGAAGAGAAAGGGGTCCTGGTGCACAAACAATTAGACCTTTGGTTCCCGTGTCTCCTTTTTCTTTTTTTTTTGATTTCTGCACCAGTTTGTCTACAGCTCAATCCTGTGCCTAAATACTGAGATAAGTTCTTATCTTCTCTTTTCCCTGTACACCAGCTGCCAGCAAAACGTTACAATGACCTTCAGAGCAATGGCTTTGTGGTCTTGCTGTAAAACATCAGTGTTTCAAACACTGAGCACTTACTCTCAGCTGGAATTATTTTTAGGAGAAAAGCCAAAATGAGCAGGAATGCCACCCAGTGTTCAATGTTTGGGCAGTGGAACCACTGACCTGATTTTCATAGCTATGAGTATTTCGTAGCACGTCACCTTGTCCCATTTGCCACCGAATTTCTTAATTGCTATGCTTGTCATGTTTGGCACCCCCTGGAAGTGAAATCTGGCATCTGTGATTTGCCCAGCACTCCCCAGGAGCTCTGGGAATCATTAATTTCCCTGATTACAACCCATTACTCCAGACCAAATGAGGAGGAAAAAAAGGTTGTTTTACCCTGTACATATACAGGACCTCACAGTGTCTGCGTGTTTGCAGACAGACCCAAATGAAGATCACCCAGACAGGTACTAACAGCTCCAGCAGACTGTCTTCCAAAGCCACAGTCAACATGAAAGCAGAGAGCCCATTCTTTGTGAGATGTTCAATTGACTCCTCCAGCACCAGTTGCAGTGGAGGGATTGACTTTCTGCAAAGAAATGAAGGTTTCCAGTGTGTATTTGCTACAATGCTCTTTTAAGACGTGAGAATAAAGGGCAGAATTAAGTAGCCCCGTTGCTTGTAGAGTACACTCTGTAAATACACCACTCATCATATCCTTGTGGATGTTTATTATCATTCAAAACCAGTAACTTTGGCTCAATTCAGTAATAACTGAGGCCATGTGAGCTGCAAAAACTTTTGTTCACAGGCCAACCAAACATTTATAGTCTTATACCCCTCTCTGAACACATCAATCATTTTAGAACCAGATAACTATCTATCTTTCTTTCTTTCTTTCTTTCTTTCTTTCTTTCTTTCTTTCTTTCTTTCTTTCTTTC